>CM065680.1:72120287-72122787 GCA_017654935.2 Phymorhynchus buccinoides
AGTCCGTTTTCCAGTGTTCACTGGTGTCCTCGCTGCATTCAGCCGACACATTCCGATTTCGGAGGAGCTCAAATGAGAAACTATATGGAAGATTAAAAAAAAAGAAGGCAGGAGAATGTGCCAAAAGTCAGACAGATAGTAGATGACACCAAGCAAGGAAAAAGGCAGAGTCAAAGAGAGAGAGAGAGAGAGACAGACTAGAGGAAGTTACAAGCACAGAACTTCCAGAAGGTGGGGGAACTATTTGTACGGAAGACTTTCCCCACCCCATCCCCCGGTATCCCCACGGGGGAGCCTGCTAGTCTGAGAATCACAATATACTAAGCTGTACCATGAATTTCCACGACTGTGGAAAATGATGTATTGTACAGCTGTCATTTTGCTGTTGGCCCCAACTGCAGGCTTTTGTCAGCCAATAGACGATTTTCGGGGGAAAAACCCCCTAGGGGAGAGCACTTCGTGAAACTGATTAGAGTTGCTTACCTCCATTACTCGGTCAAATACCATATCAACAATGCAACAATGGCGTCGAAGCTTGAAACCGCAGGATGCGAGTCAGCGACTTGCAAACATTTTGTTAATAGAAACAGTAGGGGTGGCCAGTGGCCACAATCTGATAAAACTTGCAAAATGTGACGTAGAAATATAAATGGCATCAATTTTAGAATGACGCACGGTGTTCTAAGTGCTGTATGTCTGCTCAAACACACGAGTCGAGAGCTGGGGATCTACCTGATGGCATAGTAACTTCCCCTGTTTGCCCGATTGAATTAGGCAAGATCACTCTCACACACCCATGAAATTACTCCCCTTAATTATTTCCGAACAATTCCTATTATAAATCACCATTTGAGAAAGGGCGTGAGTGTCCTTTCCCTACTGACCTCTCCTGCATATGTGCCTAGTTGAATTCCTACAAAAGCGTAAGCCTATTAGCACGAATGTAAAATGTTTACGCTGGTGTGTGTGTGTGTGTGTGTGTGTGTGTGTGTGTGCGCGTGTGCGTGCGTGTGCGTGCGTGTGCGTGCGTGTGCGTGCGTGTGCGTGCGCGTGTGTGTGCGCGTGTGCGTGCGTGTGTATTTGTATATATTGTGTGTGTGTGTGCGTGTGCGCGCGAGTGCGTGCGTGTGTGCGTGAGAGAGAGAGAGAGAGAGAGAGAGAGAGAGAGAGAGAGAGAGAGAGAGAGAGAGAGAGAGAGAGAGAGAGAGAGAGAGAGAGAGAGAGAGAGAGAGAGAGAGAGAGAGAGAGAGACTGGATACCGGAAAACATTATTAGACGAGGATAAAGATTTTAGGCGATGCCTATTCTTACAATCTGTCCTTGGATAAAAGAAAAACAATTAAAAATTGACTAGTAACGTGAAAAACGTCACTATAAACAAGAAACGCATTTGAAAACACAAACGTCTACACCTGCTCTCCTCTCTCTCTCTCTCTCTCTCTCTCTCTCTCTCTCTCTCTCTCTCTCTCCCCCCCTCTCTCTCTCTCCCTCCCCCCCCTCTCTCTCTCTCTCTCTCTCTCTCTCTCTCCCCTCTCTCTCTCTATCTCCCTCCCTCTCTCTCTCTCTCTCTCTCTCTCTCTCTCTCTCTCTCTCTCTCTCTCTCTCTCTCTCTCTCTCTCTCTCTCTCTCTCTCTCTCTCTCTCTCTCTCTCTCTCTCTCTCTCTCAGTAAACTTACCAAATACGAATGCCTACTAAATAAATCAATGTTCAGCCTATTTTAAAAAAAAATAATGGGGTGTAAAAGAACTAGATTTATTTGATCAGTTTTGTTTTGGACAGTTTAATTTTTTTTTAAACTTTCATCGCCACTGTCGCCTCTTGGCACCACAATGATTTGATACCCACGTCACTAAAAGGCATGGATTTTGTTCTCTACCCAGGTAAATTTGATGGACATTTTTGGTTGAAATATGGCTGGCAATGAAAGGGTTAACGCTTGTGTTCCGATTATGACTTGCAGATAGTCTAGCAGAGGGGATAGTGCTATTTCGGCCGGCTGGGCTAAACTTTGTTGATGCCGGAGATGCCTTGCCCAGGGTACATCTGTCCTTTTATGTTTTTAGTGATTTTAAAATATGCTGTTTCGGCCATGGGCTGGGCTAATATTTGTTGATGCCGGAGATGCCTTGCCCATGGTACATCCGTCTTTTTATGTTTCTAGTGATTCTTAAAATATGCTGTTTCGGCCGGCTGGGCTAAAGTTTGTTGATGCTGGAGATAGCTTATCCAGGGTGGCTATGTGTGACCCAACACCACAAAAGGGACATTACGTGTAAAACTGATCGTTCTGAGAAAATTATACATTTGAAAACTTCAGACAATTCTCTTTCTAATAATATAAGAACCATTCTTGTATCTTTTTCCGGTCCAGAGTTATGAACATTTAACGTTGGTAGGGTGAGCGTCGGCCATGTTGAGAAAACACAGTCTAAAGTCTAGCCTAGCTGAAGAAAATGGATTGACCTACTCGTTTTAAAACATTATAAGACTATTTATAAG
>CM065680.1:72127787-72132787 GCA_017654935.2 Phymorhynchus buccinoides
GTCTATGCTGCTGCAAGAAACCAGCAGACTGGTAATTAATAAGAACGACACGTAAAATCACCTAAATATAAACATTCACGAAAGCACTGCTCTTTATATATAGTATTTAAAATGTTTCTGTGAGTTAAAGAAAACACACACACACACACACACACATCTAAATGTGCATTGTGGTATTGTAATGCCTAACAGAAATCTATGATCCTAGTAAATCTGTTTAACGTCCTCCGGTTTGGAACAGACACATATGGGACATTAGTAGATGTAAATATGGTGGGAACGATACTGGAGACAATGCCCGAAGGCAATGCAACACCAGTAAAGTCCCAAACAATACAGATGATATAAGCTAAGATAAGCCATGATTCTAGAAACACGTAGCCCTATTATGAAAGGGGGCTGACTCTGTAACTGTGAAAAACCACCCACCCTAGTTTTAACGTAGTACTGTCCCTTGAAGCAGCGAACACTGCAATACGTTTTTATTACAAACTGCTGAAAATCCCATAGACAAAAGAATGGGGTGTGTGCCTTGGGTAAGATGTCTCCAACGAGAACTGCCATAAAGATTCCATGGCATTGAGTATGGGGATGTACCCTGGGTAAGGCACTTCCTGACCTTCCAGGCTAGATACCCGACAGCACGGCAATTTCTTTCTACTACTACTACTACTACTACTACTACTACTACTACTAACTACCACTACCACTACCACTACCACTACTACTACTACTACCACTACCACTACCACTACCACTACTACTACTACTACTACTACTACTACAAAACAACTTTATCTGCCTCTGTTCAATGAACACATTCTTTGAGGCGAATATTTTTTGACAGAACATAGTTATCGCTCATTTTCTTATTAGACACATTGCACTAAATACAAATGTTGAACAAATTCCCGTCTCTTTAAAATCATGCGCGCGCGCACACAGACAGAATGACAGACAGACAGACAGGTCACACACGCGTGCGCGCGCAGTTGGACGAGAGAGAGAGAGAGAGAGAGAGAGAGAGAGAGAGAGAGAGAGAGAGAGAGAGAGAGAGAGAGAGAGAGAGAGAGAGAGAGAAAACAATTTGAATTTTTTTTAATTGCAAAGGCCACCGACCTATCTGCAAGGAGGTCAAAGCTATGGCGCGCCAAAGATACAAAACTCTATCTAGCTGTTCGATAGATTTTCGAAACTGTATCTATCAGTTCGATAGAGTTTGAAAACCCTATCTAGCTGTTCGATAGTGTTTTAAAACTCTGTCAAACAGCTAGATAGGGTTTCCACAAAATAACCCTATCGAGATATAGTTTTTCTATCGCGATTTCTGATTGGTACGTGGCTTCAGCGACAAGTTTGTGGCCTTGGCAGGGCAGTGACACGTTAATTTGAATAAGACGATAGGCCTAGGCCCCTACATGTAGTCAAACAAACATGGCAGCTGAACGATTTCAACGAGCGAATCTTCCCGGCGTTTCATCTGTAATTGAAGCCGCTAAACGAGTTCGTAGAATGTCACCTATTAGGCTAGGTGTAGGTCACAGTCAAAGATACTAGTCATATCTACCAATGAAATGCTTCGTTTAAAAAAAGTATCAAAATGGCGCGTTCGATAGAGTTTTACGACGAGAAACTCTATCTAGCTGCTCGACAGAGTTTAGAAACTCTATCTAACTGCTAGCTATAGTTTAGAAACTGTATCTAACAGTTCGATAGGGTTTTTAAACTCTGTCGAACTGCTAGATAGAATTTTGGTCATTCGGCGCGCCATACAAAGCATTTTAAATATATTTCTCCCTCACACACACACACGCGCGCTCTTACACACACGCGCGCTCTTACACACACGCGCGCTCTTAAATAATAATAATAATAATAATAATAATTTAATTCATTTTAAAAAAGTGACGCCTGTCCCTCGCGAGGCTCCAGGCGCCATTACAAAGATAAAAACCAACAGGTTTAAGAAAGAAGAGAAAGGAGACATACAAGATTAAAACATAAAAAAAATAACTTTGACATCGTAAGAACAAGATATATCATTAGAAAACATTAAAATTAATACATGCAGGGAACATATACCCCCAGCCCCTCCACTCTCTCTCCACCCCTTCCCCTCCCCCCTCCCTCACCCCGCGCTGTCTCCCCCCCTAAAAAACAACAACAAAAAAACACACCCTCCACTCTCTCTCGCGCCTTCTCACTCACACACACACACACGCATGCACGCACGCACTCACCTACACACACGCAATCACACACACACCGTTTGGGATAAGACATATCAGCAGGTTGACGGTTGATACACGTCAGATTAATTAATGGTTAAAATAGGTATGGAATAAGAAGGTCTTCATGCCTGATTTAAAAGCGTTAAACGTTTGTGCATTACGAAGGGCTAAAGGTAACGAATTAAAAACAGTAGGGCCAGCAAAGGAAAAAGAACGCTTGCCATAATGTCTCCAGTCGAACTCGCGGGATGGCCAAATGACCAGCGTCTGAGGAACGGAGAGATCTCGATGGTGTGTATGGCACAACTAAGTCTGAAAGATAGGAGGGAGCAAGATCGTGGAGGCATCGAAAACAGAGGGTGGCAATTTTGCATTCGATACGGGCTCGAACGGGAAGCCAGTGCAGCTACCTCAAGAGAGGCTTTGCATGGTCGAATTTGCGTTTTCTGAGGACTATGCGTGCAGCATGATTCTGAGCTCTCTGCAGTTTGTCGAGAAGCGTGTTTGGGAGACCAAAAAACAAAGAATTGCAATAGTCCAGTCTGGACAAAACAAATGCTGACATGAGCTTTTTGGCCGCATCAATGGTAAGAAAAGGACGGATATGACCGATTCTGCGGAGCTCAAGATAGATGGTCCTGCACAGTAGCTTTATATGGTTCTCCATTGAGAGTACACGATCCAAATGTACCCCAAGATTCCTAACGGACTCGGCAAAACAGATGTCTTCACCAGACACAACAAGAGAACTGCTGTTGGAGACTGCTTTGAGCTGCCTGGACGTTCCAACTGGGATGACCTCGGTCTTCCCATCATTCATTTTCAGCTTGTTCACAGTCATCCATTGTTTGACAGATTCTATTGTCTGCTGAAGAGTGACAACAAGATGGGGAAACTGACAGGGTTGTACTGACTGATGCAGCTGTGCATCGTCAGCGAACATGTGATGCATAACATCAAACTGCCTGATCCACTGACTGAGAGGTTGAATGTACATTGTAAATAGCACAGGTCCTAACACGGAACCCTGAGGTACTCCATACTTCAGAGAAACAGATTTTGAAACTTGATTGCACACACACGCGCGCGCGCGCTATTACACACACACACACACACACACACACACACACACACACACACACACACACACACACACACACACACACACACACACAGAGGAAGAGAGAGAGAGAGAGAGAGAGAGAGAGAGAGAGAGAGAGAGAGAGAGAGAGAGAGAGAGAGAGAGAGAGAGAGAGAGAGAGAGAGAGAGAGAGAGAGAGAGAGAGAGAGAGAGAGAGAGAGAGAGAGAGAGAGAGAGAGAGAGAGAGAGAGAGAGAGAGAGAGAGAGAGAGAGAGAGGCTGGAAAACTTTGTTTGACAAGGATAAAGATTTCTATTCTTACAATCTGTCCTTGGATAAAATAATTTTAAAAATTGACTAGTAACATAGGAAAAAAAATTAGTCACTACAAACAAGAAACGCATTTGAAAACACGAACGTCTACGAATTAAAAAGAATAATTAGGACAAATCAGCTTGCTTGGACAAATTGGCCTCAAACAAATTAGGCTGTCTTGAAGAAAAATCGGATTATTTGGATAAACTGGGGTATTTCAACAACATACCGAGCATACTTTGCACAACTGTTTGGACAAACCAGCTTCTGAAGCCTATGGCCGGGCATTAGTTGTCGCCATTTGTGTACGCCCGTCCGTCCGTCCGTCCGTGTGTGTGTGTGTGTGTGTGTGTGTGTGTGTGTGTGTGTGTGTGTGTGTGTGTGTGTGTGTGTGTGTGTGTGTTTGTGCGTGTGCGCGTGTGCGTGTGCGTGCGTGTGTGTGTGTGTGTGTGTGTGTGTGTGTGTGTGTGTGTGTGTGTGTGTGTGTGTGTGTGTGTGACCGAAATGTATTCCAACTTATAGCACCTAATCCACTGAACAGATCGTAACGAAACGTGGTACTTGCTGCACGCGTTCTCAGATTCACAGAATGGCAAACCATATCAACGTACTCCCTGTCAGGAAATTTTGAATATTAAAAACAACCCACTGATTATTTCAAATGTAATGGATGGATTTAAACCAAAGTAAATACAGTGAATAAGGTGTCAATACATTTTTGTTGTTAAAATATCTAATTTCTAATTAATACTATGCTGATACAGGAAATTGTTTTAACACCCAAAAACAATAATGACCCTCTAGAGTAAAAAAAAAATCACTTTTTGTTTTCCCTCACAGAATAAATTTAAGGGAGACAACTCGAACTTTACAACTAGGAGCATACCATTTCCCACTTATTTTATTTCCATTTAAATAATGAAAATTAGTTTTGCTTTTTGCTTTTGTATATTTGGTCTTTGCCTTGAACTGAGAGTACAGATTATTTGGCTCTGCCTGCCATCTTGTCCCTTTTCAAGAGGGGCCCAGCCGCCATCTTGTCCCTTTTCAAGAGGGACCCAGACTCCATCTTGTCCCTTTTCAAGAGGGACCCAGACTCCATCTTGTCCCTTTTCAAGAGGGGCCCAGCCGTACAGGCGAGGGAGCGATACGCAGGCCATCCCTGCGTCAACCCCCCCCACAATACCCCAACAAGGGGGAGATCAACTCGACGAAAGGAAGGGTGAAAATAAAGAAAAGATAAAAGGTTCATCTTGTCCCTTTTCAAGAGGGGCCCAGCCTCCATCTTGTCCCTTTTCAAGAGGGGCCCAGACTCCATCTTGTCCCTTTTCAAGAGGGACCCAGACTCCATCTTGTCCCTTTTCAAGAGGGGCC
>CM065680.1:72150287-72160287 GCA_017654935.2 Phymorhynchus buccinoides
TTGAATTTGGGGGCATTTGTATGGGAGTGAGACCTGGTCAAAACAAGATTTCTGTCCAGCTATAAGAGGCAAAACACGTGAAACCCGTGATTTTGACACGTGTGATCTGATGGATCTTTAAGGTCTGTCTCGCCAAGGATATGGCAATGAGTAAACAGCAGGATCGTGAAGGGAAGAAGGATGGCCGTGTTGGGAGGGGGGCTGGGAAGTGGTGTGGTGGTGGTGAGATGCTAATAGACAACTGTGCTATATTTGGTTCAGTGACATCATCTCCCTTCCACCCATCCCCCCCGTCGCCACTCTACTCCAGTGCCAATCAAACCATTTCCCTCTCTTCCGGTGCCCACTGAGTCTGTATCGTGTCGGTAGACAACCCAGTCACCGCACCGGCACACACGCCAACACAGACAGACAAACAGACTGACTGACTGACAGACAAACATACAGACAAACTTATGCATATGACTTTGACTTTTGACAAATACACACACATACACTCACACGCACGCACACACGCACGCATGCACGCATGCACGCATGCACGCACTCACACATACAACAACACGCACGCGCACAAACACACGCGGACGAAAGGGGGAAAGTATTTTTTATATATTTTTTTTAGTACACAGGCTATGATTTGAAGAGAGCAGTTTTGAGAGAAGAAGAAAGGGAGTTGGCAGAATGGAGAGGTAAGCTTAAAGGGAGTTTATTCCAAGTAGAAGGGGCATGGAAAGAGAAGGAACGTTCGCCAAGGGTCCTGGTGCGGTAATGAGGGATCTGGAGGAGAGAAGTGTCAGAGGAGGAGCGGAAGAGTAACCCAACCGTCTCCAGTACTTGCACTGCGATCAACCAGTTGTCTGCAGAACACACAAGGAGTGTTCTGTTGCTATTATTTCGAGACATATATGCTACGCCCAATCCGTGAAATTGCCTACTTCATGAAATGGGCAAAATGATTTGCCCAATTCATGAAACGGACATTGTACATTACATGTGTCAATCCATGGCCACAGGTATTTGATTAGGGTTGACTCAACAGTTTAAAAATGTCTCTACCTTGTATTTTTACCCCTATCCTATCCCCCTAACGTACCGAATGCTACTCTGGAGCATGCTTGAGCCACATGTTGTATGAAACGTTTTAGTGCATGCAGTGTCAATAACACAAAAATATAAATTCATCTACAGGCGCCATTTCTCATTCATTTGAACCGATTCTGTATCTCCGTGTGTCTATGATGGAAATATTTTTCTTTCACGGTATTGCTCAAATGGCAAGTTTTAATGGGATCATTTCATGAATTGGGCAAATCATTTTGCTTATTCATGAACTGGGCAATTTCACGGATTGTGCGTAACCAGAAGAGACTACAACAAAAGGAATAAGGAAGGCTGAGAGCAGCTTACGGCAAATACCCCTCGAGATTTGGAGGAGGACCCTGCTTTCGTTAGCTTCTTGATTTTATTTGGTTGTTTGATGTGTTTGGTGACATGGGATGTTTTAGGGCGTGGAAAGGTTTTGTCAGTTGGTCAACGTTTTAGCTCGTAAAAGGTTTTAAAATAAACCGAAATATTGCTAATATTACTGATTCAGCGACACCCCTGCTGAGACAGCTGCACTGGCTCCCTGTTGACGCTAGAGTAGAGTACAAAGTGGCCACTCTTGCCTATCGCTACTTCGAAGGCTCTCTTCCAGACTACCTTTCCTCTCTTCTCTCTGCCTACACACCAGAACGCAACCTCAGATCAAGTAGCCTCAAACTTCTTTGTACACCTGTCACCAAATACAAAACAGTTGGAAACAGAGCTTTCCGTTTCCAAGCACCACACATCTGGAACAACCTCCCTTCCTCTCTCCGCAGCTCTCCATCTTTGTCTTCTTTCAAAACTGGCCTGAAAACTGTTCTCTTCAAAAAATACCTCTGTTGATCTCCTGTGTCTTCTCCCCTTCAGTTCACCCTCTGTGAGTTTTTGCTGAGTTGGACTATGTGTGAGTGCAGTGCGATAATGGGCTAATTGTTTTTTTTCATGGATTTTTGTATGGTTGTGTTTCCACTTTTGTATAATTATGTTGTTTTTCTTCATGATTATTGTATGTATGTTTTTTGTAAAGCGCTGTGAGTCCTGCTGCGCCAGGAGAACGGCGCTATATAAGAGTTATTATTATTATTATTATTAATGTTTTTGTTTTTTTACAACGGTGTTGCTGTTTTTATTTCTTTAAGTCTAAAAATGACATATATATATTTAGCTCGCAAAAGGTTTTAAAATAAACCGAAATATTGCTAATGTATTTTTTTTACAACGGCGTTGCTGTTTTTATGTCCTCAAGTCTCAATGTTTTTTGTTTGTTTGTCTGTTTAGGAACATCTATTGCCCATAATCCTTTCAGATTTTGTATGGTGAAATATTACCTCAAGCCATTATACAACCAGTGGACTATTCTATGGGCCAAAAGCATGCTGACCTTGACCTCCAAAATGAATACGTCTTGTTTGGCCCTATCTTCTTACTATTGTAATAAGCCACTGTGCGATTCCATTGACTGCAAGGAGTCACGTGTCTGTAAATGGACCCTTCTTCTTCTTCTTCTTCTTCTGGGTTTGAAGCGGGAAGATCGGTAGGTGGGGGAAGTGGGCGTGGCTGGTGAGAGATATGGTGGTGTGGTGGCTACAGAAACGGTGTAGTGATGGTGTTAGGTGGAGGGGGGCGGGGGGCGATGCGGAATGGCCGTGGGTGGAGGAAATCTGCGCCATGCAATGTGCTCACGTGAGCGCGCGCGTGCGTGTGTATGTGCGTTTGAGCATATTTGTGTGCCACATTGTGTGAGTGTGTGTATTTGCGAACGTAAATGTGTGCAATGTGTACGCGCATGAGCGAGTGTGTGCGCATGTGTGTGACGAGTCTCTGTGATTACAGCACAATCCAATACAATACAATACAGTAAAATGCAATACGATAAATACCATACAATACAACACAACACAATACAATACAATACAATAAAACACAACACAACACAACACAATACAATACAATACAATACAACACAGCACAATAGAATACAACACAGCCCAACACAATATGATACAATGTCTACCACGCAATGCAATACAATGCAATACTCTATTCTTCTGTCGGTGCTATCTGTAGGTATGTGCGGTTTCGTGGGCTGCATGGTGTTCGTGGGCAAAGTGAAACGGTCAGACCTCCACTCCCTGGGCATCTCCTATGGCTGGGCCTTCGCCCTGAGCGTGACGGACAGTCTCCTGGTCCTCGCCTCCTGCTGTCTCACCCTCTACACCAACCGACCCGAAGATCCAGCGCCCCCCTGGGGCAGTCACCGCCCAGCCCTGGACGACTCCAGGGTCCATTTACAGCTATGACCAGTAAAAGAAAGGCCATGGGGTTGCAGGGATGTACCGAGGCTGGAAAAGGGACATGCCAAACTGTTCTGAAAATCAATGAAAATTGATAATGAACATTAATGGGACAAAATGTATTGACTCTTTCGTTGACCATTAGGCCGAAGTCCGCCAATGCTTCCATTTCAGTAGGACATTTTGTCCTGACAAGGTAGAACACAATAGGAAATGTTCAATGTTAATAGGATAATGTCCTATGACCTGGGTCTCAGGAGATTTGTTTGTGGTCACCCTGCAGAATCGCTTAGGAGTTTCTCCCATTCAGCTTCTTGTTTGTCCTTAGCCTTTTAATAATAATAATAATGAAGAAAACTTATATAGCGCACATTCCAGGCTAGCTGCTCATGGCGCTTTACAAAAAAAAACACATTTAATCAAATCACATCAATACCCATGCCCGCACGCACACAAGCACACACACTGACGAACATAGCATATCATTTACACGCGCATGCACACATACATACAGTACATACATACATACATACGTACGTACGTTCGTACATACATACATACACACAGACACAAACACACACACATCCCCACACACGTGCATAAGCACATGCCAGCGCGCGCATGCACACACACACTTTCTGTCTCCCAACTTTCCCATGCCATTCATCATCCACACACGCTTTCATTCTCACAATCCCCGTCTTCCTCTTCTTCTTTCTTCCTCCTTTTAAACCTTTTCTTAACTGTGGGGTAGTTGGTTTGTCTGTTTGTTTGCTTCCAGAGAGATCATGTTCTACAGTGGGGACAGAAATAGTTCAGATTTAGTGTGCTTTTACTGAAGAATGCAATTTCAAAAACACTTTCCAATGGCTCCAACCCACCTGCGTGCGCATCTCGACCCTTCCAACGGAAGTGTCGCCATCTTAGTCCTTATTTGTGTGTAAACAAAGTGAAAATGTTATCTAAATGTGTAAAGAAAACATCCAGATGTTATAAATACAGTTTAGATAAGTTTTGAATTGGAACAGCCAAATACGCAGCATCGATCTGGCATTTTTCAAAAAAAGGTAAGGACTAAGATGGCGGTCTCCCATAATATGGCGCTCCTTGTGGCCGGATATGACGACACGTGGGTACCAGCAATTGATATCGGAACGGTGCCAGATATACATCTATTCTGTATGGTTAAGTATTATTTTCTTGACATGAGAAAAGGCTTTTAAGCGAAACGTCTGCTAATAAACCTTGGTTGACTTTGAATACATTTGGTGTTTTTTATAGCATGAGTAATTTCTGATCATAGTTTAGCTGTGGACTTGCAATCACGCTGTCTTTTCCTGTCACCTCATTATTACCCAATCGCCAAACTCCTTCTCTAAGAAACAACAACACCAAGTCTTCTCCCGTGTTCCTGTTCCAATATACATTTCTCACTTACCCCTGTAGGTATCGATCCCATCTCCACACCCACCGTTATGGTATGAAGTCATGGCCAAGTTATATCGACAAACTTTGCCTGGCCTGAGTTTGGCAAGCTAAGGCTGGGAAACCCGTTTTGTTTTGCCGAAACATTTGCAAGCGTCACAGAGCATCCTTTCCACCTTGTGCGTGGTGGGTAGTTACGTGAAAAGTTGACTTAAAGTCTCGCGATTATTAAAATCAAGATGGCAGCCAAAAGTTTTGTTTTCGTGTTGGGGAGTAATTCTTTCTTCATGCACTGATAAAAAAATCTGGAATTTTTTGGCGAATCAAACTTTAATGAATACAGGTGTTTCTGGGTGCTCTTTGTCACGACTTCATCAAGAAAGGTGGTACCTATAATGTACTATGACACTAATTCTTTGTGCACTGATATTCCTAATTTGAGCTCCACACGGCTGCACACCTTCTGGTAGTGAGGAATAAGAGGAAACCATAAGGCCCGTTTATTAAAGCTTTGTAAAACGGTCAACTACACCACTGCAGAAAGTTTGCCTTTTAGCTTGAATAGCGCACTTGTATTGCGGGGAAACGCATCCACAGCTTCTCAGTTTCGTGGGTAACGAACTGAACAGTCTGGAGTAGTAGACGAGTCTTTCTCTTATTTCATTCATCACTGACAACCACATTTCTTTGATTTTATGACTGGAGATTAGACCTTCACATCTATGTTACGTTCTTAGATGCCTACAACAAAGGTCAAGTACTCAGTTTTTCAACGTAATGCTAAGAATATTATTTTATTTTTCATCACCTGTACAGTATTTACCAAGAGGAAAATATCTCAACATTATTTATTCGACCTTTTCCGTAATTTTGATAATTCGGATTACAGACTCTTTTTTGCATCTGTCTGCCTGTCTGTCTCTCTGTTTAAGAGACTTACTTATTCTATTTTACGCTTTTCTGTCTCTGTCTTTTCCTTCAAATGAGCTGAGTAAACAGTATATAGTCTCCTTTTAGTTATCTGTCTTGTTCTTGAGTCTCTTTCCTTTTGGTGATTCCTATTGTTGATTATGGTACTCATGATATTTGTTAAGACAAGCAAAGACATTCTTATACACAAGTATCAATTTATGTAGCAAACCAAGCACTCAAACAAGACATTAACCCTTTCACCGCCAGACATCTTTGAGCCAAACGTTTCCATAAGCTTACTTGGCTACAGAAAAGATTTCGTCTGTAATATTGTGGGATTTCTCTGTGACACATTTAGAATAGGGTCAATCCTTACTGCCCATATTTAGGAACACAATGTCATTGGGTGATTAAATCCTTGTGGTGCAAAACTGCGACGTTGGCGGTGAAAGGGTTAAGGTCTGTGTACACGTTAACATTATTCTCAAGATATTTTTATTTCCCCATGGGAACACAGGGATAGGCCAGTCAAAATCTGACTTACAACTCACTGTGTTGCCATGGGGAAATAGAAATATCTCGTGAATAATGTTAACGTGTACACAGACCTTTACATAACATGCGATAGCACATTGGATTATAAACTGACAAAGACACAATGGGATAGGCTATTTTGAAACAACAGCAACAACAATAACAGCAAAATAATGGAGATAGATATAAATAAAAAATAATATGTTTAAGCGATAAATGCATAAACTGAGAAGTAATTGATGACATTAGACAAGAAAAACATTATTTTAATATCCTATCCTACGGTTTGGTTTGTATGGTAGGCTATGCTCGTATGCTCATTTGCATCGGAGTTACTTCTCCTCCTCCTAATGCAGCTGCTTCTACTCCTACTCCTCTTGCTTCTACTACCACTACCACTACCACTACTACTACTACTACTACTACTACTACTACTACTACGACGACGACGACGACAAACGACGACGACGACGCCGCCAACAACTACTTCTACATACTTGGTTTTACTCCGTCTTATTTCTAATTTTGAAAACCCCCACACACCGCAGTTTTCACAAAATCTGACGGCAAAACAGCCGGTTACGATGGTAACGGGGTAATAAATGACACGTGTTCCTAATCCTCTTTCTGTCAGAGACTCTGGTTCACCATTAGTTATGTCGTTTCTACAATGCGCATTATTGGCTGCCATAGAAACCAATGATGTTGGTAGAGGGAGCGAGTTCAGAGAAAAGAAAGGATGTGCGCGGCGAAGGGGATGGACAATGGAACACTTTTTTTGTAAAATTTCTGCCTATCTTTGCTATTGTTGTTAACCCTTTCACCGCCAGCCATATTTCAGCCAAAAATGACCATTAAATTTACCTGGGTAGAGAACAAAATCCATCTGCAGTATTGGGGATTCTTCTGTGACATGTCTAAAATAAGGTGTATCCTTACTTCCCAAAACTAAGATAATAGGGTCATTGGATAATAGACCCCAATTTGATTCCTTTTAGTGACATAGGTGTTAAATCACTGTGGTGCTAAAATGCGAATTTGGCGGTGAAAGGGTTAATATTGTCATCGTTGTTGTTGTTTTTATTCTTCTCTTTCTTCTTGTACTTTTTTCCAGTTCAGAACGTCTTTTCACCAATGGAGATATTAGACAAAAGAAAAAGAAAATCTAAAACGTGTTGATAATTAACAAAACTAAGGCATAAAATACAACAATTTCTAGCAACAAAGCGCCAAAAGAAATCATAGCTTTTTGTTCTCCTCATTATCATCATCATCTTTTTCTTTATTATTACTGTGGTTGTTGTTGTTTTAAAGGATCAGTTAAACGTAACATTTATTTATTATTTATTAAGACAACTTTTATAGCGCCTAATCTTTAAGCTCTAAGCGCTTTACAGAAATCACTAAAATGAATAGTAAACCCAATGAACAAAAAGTATACATCAAACATTGACCAACACCCCCCTTCCCTGATCCCTCAGTCAATTTCTCAATCACGCCCAAATAATGAATGACATAATCTACAGTACACTTTCGCAACCAACTTGAAACACTCACACTGATGGACACTTAAAGACGCCCAGGCCACACTATTAACAAATCACACCCACACCCACACTTATAATGATAGAGAGAGAAAGAGAATCCTCTCATCAATGCTGAATGTGATTTTGTCCTCTTTTTGTTCATACATTTTTTTTCTCTGTGGTTGAGTATATCACATAGCTTGGATTGATCTTTTTTCTTATATTTTTGTTGGTTTGTTTATAATAATAACAATGATAATAATAATAATAATAATAATAATAATAATAATAATAATAATAAATAATAATAATAATAGTACATTATGTATGTTTCACAAAGGATTTGAAATGTTCCTGTCTTTATTTCCTCTGACAATGTTTAAATCAGATGTTTAGGGGAAGACGGGGTAAAAAGCGCATGGGCGGGTAAGAAGCCCACCCCAATTATCTCATGAAATAAAGAAAATTTCAGTCAAAGTTGCCCATGAGACGAATGCTAGACATTAACGCTCGTCTCATGGGCAAAATGAGACTGAAATTTGCTTCATTTCATGAGATAATTGGGGTGGGCTTCTTACCCGCCCATGCGCTTTTTACCCCGTCTTCCCCTAGTTTTGTACTTACCAGACGCCATTCAGAAATTCATGTTTAGTACGTTGGCACAGTATAAGCTTCAAGCTTGTTGTTGCCGTTATTTTTGACTTAATATTTATGCAATGTGCGTTTTGGTAGATACAAATCATTTAAACCAACATCAATGCTTCTAGTTATTTGTGTTGCCCTATACATTGTAGATAAATAGTTTGGTAACTCGGTGCGCTATAACACACCAATGCTAGTTCTACCCACAATCACACGAAGAATAGAAGATGGATCTTGCATTTGTAGGATATTTTGTTGCAGTCTCGTTTAAGTGACAAACAAATTTCTATCTTCTTATCCTCAGCGTTAACCAATGTTACAAATATCAGGAGAACGTCATTTCGACCATTCGAATTACGGTCGTATCCTAGTTCACATAGTAACAGTATTATTAAATTATGGCACTATAGGCCCTATATGGAAATTGCCAATACGTATTCTTGGTTTTGATACTATGAAGTCACGATGCGCACAGATGTGAACTAAATTTTAACAAAATCAAATACAAAACTCAATACGCAGGATCGTACGACTGTATGGCATCATTATATAGTGACGGGCAACGGAGGGCATAATTGAACGCAAACTGTGCAAATTATGATACCTTTGTTTTGTCTGAAACCGTTAACCCCATAAAATAATGTGTGGGTTCCCTTTAATGACGCATGTTGCTCTGAAATTGTATGAAAGATAGTATCCCTAGATCAGAAAATTGAAGAAAGGACCATCTCAGATTCAATCATACACTATACATTTTTACCTAACTCTCTCGAAATCTTCCATTTTGTCGAAAATACTACATCTTTTTCGTCTTGCTTTTCGGTAAGAGGATAACTAAGGATAGTTATTTCTACAAATATATATTAATTGAAAGAATTGACCCCTTATCGCTATTTTCCTGAAGTCTGCAAAGAGGATAATTACATCGACCGGCTTGTTCCTAGTAACGTCAGCACTGTCATTATGTATTATCACAAGCGATCAAACGTTACCCAAATAGTACCATTTCTGGTCTTATAGATACAAGAGATGATGAATATATTTAAAAAATCAATGCAGTTATCTAACCAAATTTGCTACGACTTCCTAATTTCTAACTTTGCCTAATTTCAGTTTTAACACGTTTTTATTCCTTCCTCTCTCATTCTTCCTCTTCACAGTCCCTTCATCCACACACACATTCATCCATCATCATGTTTTGGTAATGCAAAGGAACAAAGGTTAACATAACAGAGTATTAAACAATATGTGAAAGAATAACATTTCAACCCCCAACTATGTCTTTCAAGAGGGATATTTTTTTTCGTAACAAGCAAAACAACAACAAAACAATTAACAGGAAACGTAACGATAAGCACGCGTCAGGCATAAATATCACAAATCATATACTTTTACAACACATCAGTGCATACAATTGTACATTTTCCCTGCTCAATGAACATACATATACCTGCTTGTGCCTACCCATACACTCACCTACCACACACACGTATCCATACACACAAGACGCACACACACACTTCTAAGTACATTATGCAATTGTGAGGGTTCCATCCTCCAGTTAGAAATCATCCAAAA
>CM065680.1:72165287-72172787 GCA_017654935.2 Phymorhynchus buccinoides
TGTACTTTTCTATCTGGAAAGTGTTTTTAAAAGAAAAGTACCAGTTATACTTTGTGTTTTCTTCAATATAGGAGTGCCAATTCTGTTTGCCAGAAGTCACTTACTATCCGTCGCACGTTTTCTCATAGTGATCCTTTGAAGATAATTACAATGAAAATAAGTATATAATAGACGTGTAATTGAACAATAAACTTTGGGTGTTCCCCGAGCAGCAGGCTTGTCCTTTGAACAACAGACATTAGAGAGAGAGAGAGATGCAGAGAATGAGAGATAGAGATGAGAGATTCTCTAGAGAGAGATTAGAGAGAGAGAGAGAGACCATCTTTTAGAGCACTTAGAGAGAGAGAGAGAGAGAGAGAAATGTACGTTTCTACGAAAGTGTTTTTAAAAGAAACGAAATTGTATTTTCTTCAATATAGGAGTGCCAGGGAACATTACGTTATTCCTTTGAAGATAAGCAAGAATTATATATAGACTTTTTGTCCACCCAGCCCCTGGAGGACGAGAGAGAGAGAGAGAGAGAGAGAGAGAGAGAGAGAGAGAGAGAGAGAGAGAGAGAGAGAGAGAGAGAGAGAGAGAGAGAGAGAGAGAGAGAGAGAGAGAGAGAGAGAGAGAGAGAGAGAGAGAGAGAGAGAGAGAAAAACGAAAACGAAATTGTATTTAACCAGGGAACATGAGATAAGCAAGTTACATACTTTTTTCCACCCAGCCCTGGGGTGAGAGAGAGAGAGAGAGAGAGAAAGAAAGAGAGAGAGAGGGAGAGAGAGTATATGTCTGTCTATCTTTCTGTCTATGTATAGTGAAAAGTGAACAGGGGACATGTTGCAGACTCCTTTGAGTAGCAAAGATGAAGAAGAGAAATGGAGAGAACGATGGGAGGTGGGGGTGGGGGCAAATAGATTCTCGGAATTAGAGTCAGAGTCAGATAAAAAGGTAGATATTTTCTCATAATGTTTTTTTCTGTGGTCGTAACTTTCAGTGAAACAAGACTGGTGAGTCACAACAACACCGATGCAGTAAATGATGACCAGACTGTATGTAGGATTATATTTGACTTGTTCAGATTACGAAAAAACAAGCGCGGATTCGCAATCGTTTGTGGCGTGCGACAGTTGAAAACGAAACATCATTTTAAAGAGCAGCCTCAATTTGAAGTGCGACAATTTTGGACCTACCGACAGACCGACAAAGTGAGTTATAGGTTTGTGGCTTGTGCAAAAAGGAGGAAAGAAAGTTTCATTGGATTTTCTCCCCTTGGAGGTACTGCAATATTCTTACCAGGCCAACCCGTGGCGAAGGTGGAGCAAGCCCCTGACACTTCGCCGAGGTTCAAAAATCAAATCAGTTTAATATCGAAGCCCCCAATAGGGGAGCGTATCAGATATTAAGCTGATAAGAACAGATACAATACTTACACCTTGATCTTAGCCAAAAGGCCGAGAAGCAATAAAAGTCAACGGTTTCATGAACCTCAGCCAATCCACGACGTGACGTCGTATTTCTAGGCTGTTTTAATTTGCATTTTGACTGTATAAGAATGATTATAATTGTATCTCTGTTGCATTTTACCTTACTTTGTATACATTCATTTAGGTACAAATTAAACTTTTAGCGTTGTTGTATTTGAAAATGTAGCATTTTAGGAATAGAAAGACTCTTTGAAACGGTTATACTTAAAGTTGACTGCAAATTTAAGTGATACTATTAACAGCTTTTCGGATCCACAACGAGGCTAAGTTGAAAACGAAACATCATTTTAACCCTTTCACTGCCAATGTCGCATTTATGCACCATAATAGTTTGACACCCATGTCACTAAAAGGCATCAAATCAGGGCCTGTTATCCGAAGACCCTATTTTCTTAATGTTGGGAAGTAAGGATAGGCCCAATGTTATGCATGTCACAGAGGAATTCCCAACATTGCAGGTAAAAAATGTCTCTACTCAGTTAAGTTTAATGGCATTTTTGGGATGAAAAATGGCTGGCGGCGAAAGGGTTAAAGAGCAGCCTCAATTTGAAGTGCAGCCTCGATTTGAAGTGCGACAATTTTGTAGCCTCGATTTGAAGTGCGACAATTTTGGACCGACCGACCGACAGACCGACCGACCGACAAAGTGAGTTATAGGTTTGTGGCTTGTGCCACAAACAAAACCCCAGGAAAATCTACAAGAGTGGAGAAGGATTTTGAATTCAACCACCGCTGATAAAATAGTGGAAGTTTTTTTTATCGTACATTGTTATTTTCTAGCAGCAGTATCGATCTTATTCTGGACTTGTCTTTCATTTCCAACTTCCAAATTCTAGACCCCACCAGACGAGAGAGGAGAGAGAGAGAGAGAGAGAGAGAGAGAGAGAGAGAGAAGGAGAGAGGAGAGAACGAGAGACAGAGAGAGAGAGTAGCCTCAAATCACCTTCCACCCCGTTATCGACTCTTCCCCCCCAACGTCCCTAATTTAACACCGGGGGACAGGGAGCAGGAACGGGTAAGGAAAAAGTGATAAAGTGTCGAATTCCAGTGTGATTGAAGACTACCTGCCTATTACTTGTCAGATCGGTATTTGCATCACTTACTGCTTTTAAAGTACTTGTCGTCCGTCTTAGGCCGGGTCCACATTAGACGCGTAAGTTCCGTACGGAAAACCCTAAATAAGTGGAAGAAAGAAGGATAAAAGTTTACGCATAATGGGGAAATTCGGACACGTGCGCAAATATTTTCCCTTCTTTGTTTGACTTATTTATGGATTGCGCACGGGTTTTCGCATGGAATATCCGCTTATGTGTGTGCACGGCCTTAACGTTAAAGTGTCTTATACTATTTTGAATGTTTTGATTCCATTGTTTCGTTTTTGTGAGTTTTTTTGTGTGTTGTTGTTGACGACATGGTGAAAACTTAGTTTTAAGCTTTAACCAGTCATCCTAAAGGTCAAGATGTGCCACCCCCCCCCCCTACATTTCTCGGTTAATTCCATTTTTCCGTTTTTACCTTTCTTACCAAACATAAAGCTGTATTTTAGGAACCCTTTGAGCTAATTATCTTTTTGGAATAATAACCCTAACCCTAACCCTAGCCCTAACCCTAACCCTACCCCCCCTCCTATAAGACGGAAAAACGCAATGAACCACGACTGTGACAAATGTGCGGCGTACTGCAGTATGTAGGGGGGGGGGGGGGGGGGTTAGGGTTAGGTTTAGGGTTAGGGTTAGGGTTAGTATTCCAAAAAGATAATTACCTGAAAAGGTTAATAAAATACAGCTTTATGTTTGGTAAGAAAGGCAAAAACGGCAAAATGGAATTAACCGAGAAATGCAGGGGGGGTGGCACATCTTTACCTTTGCCCGAGTTTGGTTTATGTAATAAATGTCTCTGTTCCTTGCTAAATGCTGATAATGATGTGTAATAACTCTGTCAGGTTGTCATTGACGAAATGTCGTAGGGGGAATTGTTGTCCTGAGAGTGGTAGCTAGAATATTATTATGCAAATGAGCTCTTGTGACGGAATAGTCCATACATGATTAACAATATGGTGGATGATTTTGCGAACCTGAGAGAGAGAGAGAGAGAGAGAGAGAGAGAGAGAGAGAGAGAGAGAGAGAGAGAGAGAGAGAGAGAGAGAGAGAGAGAGAGAGAGAGAGAGAGAGAGAGAGAGAGAGAGAGAGAGAGAGAGAGAGAGAGAGAGAGAGAGAGAGAGAGAGAGAGAGAGAGAGAGAGAGAGAGAGAGAGAGAGAGAGAGAGAGAGAGAGAGAGAGAGAGAGAGAGAGAGAGAGAGAGAGAGAGAGAGAGAGAGAGAGAGAGAGAGAGAGAGAGAGAGAGAGAGAGAGAGAGAACGAACGAACGAACGAACGAACGAAATATTATTTCTACAGGGTAATGAGATAAGTATGCATACTTTTTTACACCCAGCCCGGAGATACGTTAACTACTTTAGAGGAAGAAAAGTGAACAGCATAAAAGGATAAGCAGGAGAAGATGAAAACAAATGGGTAAAGGGTGCTGTATAATAAATAAATATTGCGGTATGCCGGTGCTGCTAACAGAATTCCAAGAACAAGACGCCAAACTTCCCAGCGATGACTTTGACAGGGAAATCAGCACACACACAAAAAGAAGAAGTAAAAGAGAAGGGCACTGGTGAGAGAAGGTAGTAAGGCGCTAACAGAAATACAAGAACAACGCTACAACCCCTCACCGATGACTTTCAGAGATGACCTATTGTTCTTCCAATTGGAGGATTTCCTCCTTTTTGATGGCCCCAAGGGTCATTTTTGAGATAAGTGCAAATCCATTCAGAAAACTGGGGGTAGGGGTGTTAGGTTTTGTGTTGAATCATAAGTGTAAATTAATTGGGAAAAACTGGGGGTAGGGGTGTTAGGTTTTGTGTTGAATCATAAGTGTAAATTAATTGGGAAAACTGGGGGTAGGGGTGTTAGGGTTTGTGTTGAATCATAAGTGTAAATTCATTGGGAAAACTGGGGGTAGGGGTGTTAGGTTTTGTGTTGAATCATAAGTGTAAATTAATTGGGAAAACTGGGGGTAGGGGTGTTAGGTTTTGTGTTGAAT
Organism: Phymorhynchus buccinoides; assembly: GCA_017654935.2. Classification (NCBI taxonomy): domain Eukaryota; kingdom Metazoa; phylum Mollusca; class Gastropoda; order Neogastropoda; family Raphitomidae; genus Phymorhynchus; species Phymorhynchus buccinoides. Next base: position 72,169,847 of record CM065680.1, read on the forward strand.
CATAAGTGTAAATTCATTGGGAAAACTGGGGGTAGGGGTTTTAGGTTTTGTGTTGAATCATAAGTGTAAATTCATTGGGAAAACTGGGGGTAGGGGTGTTAGGTTTTGTGTTGAATCATAAGTGTAAATTCATTGGGAAAACTGGGGGTAGGGGTGTTAGGTTTTGTGTTGAATCATAAGTGAAAATTCATTGGGAAAACTAAGGGTAGGGGTGTTAGGGTTTGTGTTGAATCATAGGGTGTAAATTCATTGGGAAAACTGGGGGTAGGGGTGTTAGGCTTTGTGTTGAATCATAAGTGAAAATTCATTGGGAAAACTAAGGGTAGGGGTGTTAGGGTTTGTGTTGAATCATAAGTGTAAATTCATTGGGAAAATTGTTAGGTTTTGTGTTGAATCGTAAATGCGGCAAGAAGTTTGATTGATATTTCGTTCTCGATTGGTTCATTCTCAAATGGACATTTCCGGTTACTGCTTGGGGCATCCAAGACTGCTCTATTTATTATTTACTCTGCAGTTTCCGAAACTGAAACTGGAAGTTATCCATTTGCTGATGTAGTCTACACAGGACCACGAACCCCCCCCCCTCCCCCCGGCTTCTTTCCCACTCCTTTTTGGGTTTTCTGAGAATCTCATATTTGTGTCTTTGACGGGAATAACAGAAAAAAAGACTGGCATCTATCTATATGCATCACTGTCAGGCAGAATCACCGGCATGGCGTCGTCTCCTGGCAGTGGGCTAGGTGATTGAACCTGTTCCGCTTCAGCACGTTTGTCGATTCCTGTGGCCCGGTAAATTGACCACGGCGTTAACGATTGACGCCTTGGATATTTCCAGCCTGGTTTCCCCACTCCCCAGACTTGTTTTATTTTAATGTTGTTGTTGTTGTTGGTGGTGTGGGGATCGACGTGCTGGGAATTAATGTCATACATCACTGGGGGCTGACTTTTGTTGTTGAGGGCCAACGGTCCTTCCTTTAGACTGTTCTGTTTCGTCGAGAGAAACAATGTTTGTGAATTCCACTCAACTGAACTGTTACTGAACTTTAGTTTTTTGTGGTGGGGAAACTCACAATCTGTTTATCTTGAACAAAGGTGACCGTTTTAAAGATTACAAGGAAGCACCACTGTCGTACAGTATGTCATTGCTTAGGTTGTCGTGAAAGAGTGTTAGAGGTAGTCTAGAACAGACCTCACCCAACTGAACCTGCACCGATGATAATTCAATGTCGTAAAAGACGTACCGTGACACACAAGTAAACAAACAACAACCACGCACGCACGCACACGCATGCACGCACACACACGCATGCACGCACGCACACATACACGCACGCACGCACGCACGCATGCACGCACACACGCACGCACGCACGCACGCACGCACGCACACGCACGCACGCGCGCGCGCACGCACGCACGCACACACACACACACACACACACACACACACACACACACACACACACACACACACACAACACACACACACACAGTTATTTAGCACAAACCTTCTAACACATTCTGTATAGTTACAACGGACTATCTTGAGATAGTCCATTGACTTACTATTGATGTTATTGCACAAACTAAGAACTTGTATTAAAATAGACTACAAATAATATAAAATGGGGATTAGACTTTTTTATATTTCTGCAGTCTTTTTTATAAAAAATACAAGTTATTAGTTATTGCAATAATTTAAATAACACGTTAAAGGGCTATATAATGATAGTCCGTTTTGACTCCAAGCCATCGAGTCGGTACCATAGTTTTGCTTCTCTCATTTGCAAGACCTCGGACGATTCCATGTTTGAGAAACTTCGATTTCACAAGATAGAGTATTTATGACTATATCTTTTCTGAAATAATGTTATCGGACATCGTTTGTTTTTTAAAGTTATAAACAAAAAGAGACCTTTTTTAAAAACAAAAATGACCCATAATAAACAAAAACTATAATCCGATCGGATCGGAATTAACAATTGTTTTGAGATTTTAAAATGCAGATGGTATGATCTTCATGTTGAGTGTATAATGAACGTACAAATGTGTCCTGCTTAAAAACAAAAGTGACAGGCCGACTCTTTCGACAATTCAGTTGTTCCTTTCTGCTCAACAGATTCCTGTCGATTTTTGCACGCATTTTGTCAATGCATTTAAAATGAACCACTGTTAAGATTTAAAGGTCGTAGCTTTTGTCGTGTTTGAAATACCGATGATGTGGTAAGTGTTCCCTGACGCATAAAGCCGATTCACATACTGCCGCTTCGCATACAAAGCTTTGTGGACATGGTATTGCGCATAAAACTCAGAAAGTTAGGGATAGGGTTAGGGATAGGGTTAGGGATAGGGTTAGGGATAGGATTAGGGATAGGGTTAGGGATAGGGATAGGGATAGGGATAGGGTTAGGGATAGGGATAGGGTTAGGGATAGGGTTAGGGATAGGGTTAGGGATAGGGTTAGGGATAGGGTTAGGGATAGGGTTAGGGATAGGGTTAGGGATAGGGTTAGGGATAGGGTTAGGGATAGGGTTAGGGATAGGGTTAGGGATAGGGTTAGGGATAGGGTTAGGGATAGGGTTAGGGATAGGGTTAGGGATAGGGTTAGGGATAGATTAGGGATAGGGTTAGGGATAGGTTAGGGATAGGGTTAGGGATAGAAAGAAAGTAACAGAAAGTCACGTAGAGTGCATTAGAACCTGCAAGAGTGCATAATATGCGAAATGGCAAACCCGTTTATGCGAACTGCCAGGTTTTTTTGTGAAGAGACACTCGACTTGCGCCGGCGGCTCTGATCAAAGGATTATGCGAAACGCATTATGCGAACCGGTGGGCACCCTTTGTGGGCGGCATAGATATGACAGAGGAGAGGCAAAAGAAAAAGAAAAAAATAGAAAAGAAAAATAGAGTTTGAGGGAGTGGGAAGGATATAAATATAGGG
>CM065680.1:72177787-72182787 GCA_017654935.2 Phymorhynchus buccinoides
CAAGCCAACTTCGAAAACCATATTAGAGTAAATTGCTTGTTAAAAAATATATAGCAAAATCTTAGTGTCATACGATTAAATTACATATCTGTGACCTAGCACCACGAATTAAGTGTCAAAATGACAATTCTGAGAAAAATGGTAAAGTGAGAACCGTCGAATAATTCTCTTTCAAATAATATAAAAAAACATTCTTGTACGTTTTCCGTTTTAGAGTTATGAGCATTTAAAGTTGGTAGGGTGACTGTCGGCCATTTTGATAAATCACAGTCTGAAGTTTAGCCTAGCTGAAGAAAATGCATTGACCTACTCACTTTAAAGCACTTTTTGGAGTATTTAGAGACCATAACTAAGATTGTCCTTCATAAATATGAAAGATGGGATGTTACAGAGCACGAAAATACCCATAACTCAAAACTGATAAAAATGATATTTTTGACTTTGCAAGCCTGTTGTGAGAAACTAGCCCAGCGACTTAATGTCCCTTTCGTGGTGCTGGGTCACATCAGTTGTGACACTGTATTTTTTATCTGACTGGTTATTTCAGAGATAACCACCGCCCACCCCACCCGGAAAATAAAATAAACATGAAGAGAAAGGGGAAACTTTTTATTATGGACGTTTAAGGATTAACAAAATACACCATGTTTCACCAAGGTCTCGTTTTTAAGACGAGGAATTAAAAACCCCACCCACACACACGATCAAAATGCATAAATCACACACAAACAAACAAATAAGGAAGCGAGAAAGCATGGAAAGTACGAAACAAACAAACAGACAAACAAACAAACGAGGAAACAAACAAACAAACAAACGAACAAAGCAACCTAAATGCGTTTCAGTGCGCTTACAGTATAAGCTTTACAGCTTTTTGTAATCACGTAACAAATGGTGTATACTCCAATGTGTTTACGTTAATAAACTTTTCTTAAAACAAACAAACAAACAACAGCAGCAGCAACATCAACAAAATCCCTCCAGCACCAACCATAAGCATGGCACCAAAAAAGACACATCCTCATTATTGATTTAGCCGACCGTCATTCTTCTCCCACACACTGTATTTATTTTGCTATGTTTTTGTTGTTGTTGTGGCTATCGTGCGTTCGTTTTATCATTTAATATATTATATTTTTTATTTCCTTTTCAGTTGCTTTACTTCCACACGGATGATTCCAGCTTCCTGCATACAACTAAACCCGACATTGTCTATTCGTAGAGGGATGCTAACATCAGTAGTTCCAAGGGATAAGTCATTGTCGACAGGTTTCTGAAGACAACCCACCAAAAGAGACGCTGCACTGCCACCAAGTGACAGTTTAAATCTGGTTATGTTTAATATACACCGTTAATTTTGTTATCATACGTAAAGATCCCAGTCAGATATCACTAATTACATGGTTGCCCAAACCCATTTGTGGGATTATATATTCCATGAGAAAATTGAGCACCATTTATGAACCAAAGTAACTAATAGGGTAAACCTATTGCTGAAAATACATTCCTTGAGAAAATTGAGCACCATTTAGGATGAAACAAAGTTACTAACTAATAAGGTAAACCTATTGCTGAAAATATATTCCATGAGAAAACTGAGCACCATCTATGAAACAAAATTACTAATTGGATAAACGTATTGCTGAAAATATATTCCATGAGAAAATTGAGCACCATTTTAGGAAACAAAGTTACTAACAGGGTAAACGTATTGCTGAAAAAATATTCCTTGAGAAAATTGAGCGCCATCTATGAAGCAAAATTACTAATAGGAACAATTTATTGCTGAAATAAATTTTTCTTTTGAACCATTCCATGGTTCACCACTCTGAATGTCGAAGAAGAAGCTCCCACTGTTGTGCCTCTTATGGGAGATTCTTCTTCTTCTGCGTTCCCAGGCCATATGGCCTTAATGGGTAAGGTACATATGTGTCCGGTTTTGAGTTTTCACTGGTCTCCCCGCTGCGTACAGTCGACACATTCCGATTTCGGAGGAGCTGAAAGGAGAAAAATTATTTGGAAGATCTTATTGAAAAAAGACAGGAGAATGGGCCATAAGTCAGAAAGATAGTAGATGATAGAAAGCAAAGGAAAAAGGCAGAGTCAAAGAGAGTGGCAGATTAGAGGAAGTTACAAGCACAGAACTTCCAGAAGGTGGGGGAACTATTTTACGAAAGCCCCCCCCGGTATCCCCACGGGGAGCTTATGTGAGATATAAGTCTATAGGTGCAGAATGTAACGTTTACAGTGGTGATGTTGCAAAGTGAAGACGGTTTGTTTCTCTCATTAACTGCAGTTAAACAACGACGAAGACAACAACGACATCATCCACAGCAGTAACAACAACAACAACAACAACGAAACTAACAACAATTAGGACAAGCATCATCATCATCATCATCATCATCATCATCATCATCATCATCGTCGTCGTCGTCGTCGTCACCATCATCATCATCATCATCTTTGGATGGATGATTTGACCGATCGGGCACAGCTTTAATGTAAACTGGATAATCCCTCCCCCCTCTCTCTCTCCCCAGCCCCGTCTCTCTCTCTCTCTCTCTCTCTCTCTCTCTCTCTCTCTCTCTCTCTCTCTCTCTCTCTCTCTCTCTCTCTCTCTCTCTGTGATTGTTGCTTTTTTCCCCCTTCTTCTTCTTAATTTTATTTGTTTGTTGCTTTCGTGTTGTTTGCCTCAGGGCTGAGTGAAAAAAAAGCTGTAAATAATTAGCTTATTTCATTACCCTGAATAAATAACATTTCGTTCTTTCGTTCGTTCGTTCGTTCGTTCGCTCGCTCTCTCTCTCTCTCTCTCTCTCTCTCTCTCTCTCTCTCTCTCTCTCTCTCTCTCTCTCTCTCTCTCTCTCTCTCTCTCTCTCTCTCTCTCTCTCTCTCTCTCTCTCTCTCTCTCTCAATGAAGTTGAACTTGGGTTGCTTCTTTCCACCACCTACCTTGTCCACCCTCTCAACTCATCACCCCAAAATTATACGCGAGAAAAACAAAAATCGCCGTGAGGGGGGATAAGAAAACAAAAAATACAAGAAGAGGGAAGACAAAATTCTGACGCTTCACCGTATAGCATCGATCCGGGCGGGCAAGTGGCGCACTGCCGTTAGAGGAGGAGCTTTCCATTGATCACTGCCTGTGGTGCCCCTTGTCGGCCCGCTAGACCTCCCCCCCCCCCACACACACACCCTACCCCAGATTTCACCACCCAACACCCCCCCCCTCCCTCCCTCCCCACCTCCTTCGTTCATCAGTCTCCTTCCCTGTCTTCACTCCATCCTTTTATCCCGGGCCACACTCTGACATTGCTAAGTCTTCATAGCGCTGGCTTGTCCGAGCGAAAGGGGTACGGTGTGAGAGCAAAGAAAGAGACAAGATTTTGTTCGTGTATCTTAACTGCTTTTTTTGTGTCAGTTGTTAGTGAAGACGTGGTCGTGGTTTTTTGTGTGGTTTATTGTAAGCGGTTATGGTCTTTTAGTTGTTGTTTCTTTGAAAGTCTTGCGGGGGCTTGTTTTGGTTCTGTGGAAGCGCGTGAGTAAACTTACACGTTTGTTGTTGGGTTTTCAATTTTTTTGAGTGTTTGAGTGTGCGTGTGTGTGTGTGTGTGTGTGTGTGTGTGTGTGTGTGTGTGTGTGTGTGTGTGTGTGTGTGTGTGTGTGTGTGTGTGTGTGTATGTTTGTGTGTGTGTGAGAGTGTGTGTATTTCATTTTTAGAGAGGATAGCATCCCCACTATCAATACAAAAGACACAATAAAGAAAGAAAAAGAACAAGCTAAAATTGTGATGAAAGAAAATGATATAACAATAAATTAGCATAACTGGGGTTTAGAAAACCCCCCCAAACTTAATGTTAAAAAAACACCACAGAAAAAATGGAAGAAGAAGGAGGAGCAGGACAAAGAAAAATAGAGGAATGGGAAAACAAAAAATACGAATATGGCAATGCTGAGGTACAAATAACGCCATCATCATGGCAGATACTGATTATAATATACTAATTTTTGCATGTGCAGTTTCTTCTAAGTCTCATTTTTTAAATGTTTGTTTTCATCTACCTTCGTTTCTGCCTCTTTATCTAAAGCTAGTTCTGAACTTCCCCTAAAAATCATCGATCAGCACTTTCTTCTTCTTTTGTGTTAACCTTAAAGCAATTCAACATCTACTATTCTTGTATCTTTCCTTTCCTTTCCTTCGAATAGAAAACAGAAATCAACAACAAAAAGGAACTAATATAGCAAAACTTCATGCTATGCACAACAAGCCCGAAGCAAAATAATAACACATAAAATAGGAAAATGAACAAGGTTCAATCTAGAACAGAAATCGTGTAAAACCAAAAAAGTGCCAAGTGTTTTAGGGGAAGAAAATGATTTTTTGTAATTCTACACTGATAACAACAAAAAAAGCAACGACAAGAAAACAACTTCCAAAGATCAAAAGATACCCATTGAGACATGACAGAAACATGCTCGTTAGAATGAAGACCATTGTATCACAAAGACAATAATGTAATAGTTCGTGAAATGGTGACAATGGCAGCAATAGGTTGCAGCTTACGTTGAAGCTACAGTGGCCCCCGGCCACAGCAGAAACCTTAGCAAAACCTTTATTGCATCATTTTGGTCTACACGTTAGCCTGAACATGAGGCCAATAATTAAACGAGAATATAAAAACCTGTAAGCTTTTGTTTTCAACAGCACTATGGAATGATTATCCAATAGTTTGTAACGGACTGTGACTGTCTGGCATGACAATTAATTTACCCTTGAAGATTTGTCACGTTAGAACGCTACCCCCCAAAAAACCCACAACACAACTTCACACCTTAAGTCTTCTATATCGAGAGGGCAGGGAGGGTGTGTGTGTGCCTTTTGAGCAGGGCATTCTCCGGTGAAAACAAATTTCAACCCAGCATTCTGAAATAGCAATACATGTAGTCTGTTCTGCTCTATGGGGATTACTATTTTACACGACTGACAAACACAGACACTA
>CM065680.1:72187787-72192787 GCA_017654935.2 Phymorhynchus buccinoides
CTGCTATTAAGCATACTTTTGCTTGCTGTTTGTTAGCTCAGGCTTCTGTGGCAGAATAACTCAACTAAACAAAATGCCATACAGCGTCTTGGAACTTGCATAAATGTCACAATAATAAAATAGTTCTTGACATAATAAAGTTTCGCCTTATAATACAAAGAACAGATAGTATGCCTAGAGAAATCTGAATCACTTACTGCAATTGTGATGGCAATTTGTGATCTTTTGTAACTTAATAAAGACACAATATAACAAAAACATGATAATTTTCATATGTACATTTTACGTTCTGTGCCTGTGTGTCTGCATGTTTGTCCGCAACGGAAGTAACACGCCTAGGAAAATCACTGGCTGTAGAATACTAAGGAGTCAAGGTTCTTGAAAACATATAAACGGTGCGTATTTACACAATAGACCTCTCAAAATCACCCCCTAGAATCATCTCAAACCATGCGTGAGATTTATCCTTTAAATCTCAGGTAGGGGGTGAGATGACTTGTTCAAGTGATGATTCATACGTTAACACAGTTATTACTTTCCAGTTAGTTAATGACCTTGCTCGTATTTCAAGTGTATGCTAGGCCTATCTAGGCTATTGCGATAAGGTGGAGTCGATAGCCTAGATCTTAAATTCTTAAAGATCCCACAGAAAGCCCTACTTTTTTTTTAGCTCCTTTTCTCAGCATCCAATGAAGTCGCTTAATACACTTGATTTTCCCTTGACAAAAATTGCTTTTAAACGTGTGTCTTATAGGTGTGCACGTGGTAAATGGGATGGAGTTTATCATTATGTTTTCGTCATGACCCTTTACAATTTTAAACTGGGGGCAAATACCCCAGTTAAAACTGTAAAATACCCCTTAACATAATAATAAAAATAATAAATCCGTAAAATACCCCTTTAGGCCGTGTACACACATAAGCGGATATTCCATGCGGAAACCCGTGCGCAATCCATAAATAAGTAAATCAAAGAAGGGAACAGATTTGCGCACGTGTCCGAATTTTCCCTATATGCGTAAACTTTTATCCTTCTTTCTTCCACTTATTTAGGGTTTTCCGTACGGAACCTACGCGTCTAATGTGAACCCGGCCTAAAACTGTAAGCAGGGGGTGAGCGTATCCTTTAAGAGACGGAAAAATCAGGAACCCTGGGAGTGAAGTGAGACTGACTGTAGTAGGCCTATAAGCGTCCACCAAAATGATCCATAAGCCCACAATGTGGAGATCAAGCGAGCAAGAGTAGATAGAGGGGGAGAATGAGAGATTGAGGCGAACATCAGTAGGTAGAGTCTAGCATGTACAACTCTGAGGTCTAGACATTTGCCAAGCATTGTGAGTCTGTCGCAAAGAGGAAGAAAGTGGGCACCACCGCTAGCTTTCAATCTACGTATAGGTTTAAACGAAGGAATTCTATTTTAAACCCCACACACATTTATTTCAGGATAAAAAAACAAATACCTTCAAGTATTTGATGACGAAATAGTCACCGAAACAGACCATTGACGCAAAACAAAATAAAAAACAATACGTGTGGTAATGAACCATGTTATAGCTATGTGAGTGACCCTGGTGACCCTCTATTCAAATGGCTTTTTTACTGGTTGACATTTAGTCTGTAGCAGGGCCAATACTAAATGAGAGCTGTACAATAAATGATTTTCATCTTTATTGGAATGTCGTTGTAGAGTTCAGTCTTGTGTGGAAGGCTAGGACTCTCAAACTATGGGGGGCAATTGCACTGGCTCCAGTGCTGCAGCCAAAAGGGTTGGTCATAGTCGGGAACGACAGAGGTATAGGGGAAGACGGGTTAAAAAGCGCATGGGCGGGTAAGAAGCCCACCCCAATTATCTCATGAAATAAAGAAAATTTCAGTCAAAGTTGCCCATGAGACGAATGCTAGACATTAACGCTCGTCTCATGGGCAAAATGAGACTGAAATTTGCTTCAGTTCATGAGATAATTGGGGTGGGCTTCTTACCCGCCCATGCGCTTTTTACCCCGTCTTCCCCTACATTTATTTTATACAGTTATTTGAACATTGAGGCATGGGGGTTAAGAAAAATAAACTGACAAGTGCTGCTACCCTCATGTTCTTAAAAGAACTTTATGCATTTTTCATTTGGATGCAAATTTGTTTTGAGTTTCTGGCGGCCAGCTTTGTTAATGCGTATGAATGGTTTGTGATTAAAAGAACAATGAAGCATCCCTTTTTCTTAAAACAAGAAGAAGTAAAAGGTGTTGAGCTGAGCATCCCAATGGGTCTTATTTGCGCTTGCGTTCTTTATATGCCCGTCTTTTCCAGATGAAATTAATGTCAATTGGCTTTTATCACGATCCCATGCTTTTTGAATAAGCTTATTGCGTGTGTGTTTGTGTGTGTGTGTGTGTGTGTGTGTGTGTGTGTGCGTGCGTGTGCGTGTGTGCGTGTGTGCGTGCGTGTGCGTGTGTGCGTGCGAGAGAGAGAGAGAGAGAGAGAGAGAGAGAGAGAGAGAGAGAGAGAGAGAGAGAGAGAGAGAGAGAGAGAGAGAGAGAGAGAGAGAGAGAGAGAGAGAGAGAGAGAGAGAGAGAGAGAGAAAGAGAGAGTGAGAGAGAGAGAGAGAGAGAGAGAGAGAGAGAGAGAGAGAGAGAGAGAGAGAGAGAGAGAGAGAGAGAGAGAGAGAGAGAGAGCATGGATTCCATGGCAATTGCAGGGATTTTATTTTCCAACCAAATATTGATCATAGGCCAGGCTTATTAAGAAATCACGAAAGCCCGAGTGACAAAGGGCTTCCTACCCCCCCCCCCCCTTACACTTCCCCTTACTCCTCTCTCATTGCTCTTTTCTCTCTCCCTCGCTTCTATACTGACCCCCCCCCCCCCCGCACCCCCGCGCTATCCGTTGTTTCCTACTATTGTTTCCCCTGTTCCTTAAGCGTTTACTTTCATAACGCAAGTTCTACCTCCTTAGCATTTCGAATATGAAATGAATATATACTGACAGGCAGAAGTTCTGCACACACGCATTGCAAAAATCATCAAAAATGTAAATCAGATTCAAAATTAATTTTACTTTGGGTAATCCTAAATCATGCAATTGTACACACAGCATGATTTAGGATTACCCAAAGTAAAGTTAATTTTGAATCTGATTTAAATTTTTGATGATTTTTGCAATGCGTGTGTGCAGAACTTCTGCCTGTCAGTATAGTTTGACATAATGAAGAAAATTTAAACTTATCCTCTCAACCCATACAGTTTCTACTCACTCGTAGCTTTCGCCAAGCGTCCGCCTGGCTTCCTCAGCGCTTGCACACTGAAGGTGGAGACTTGGAGTTCAGTCAACACGCCGGTGAGATGAACTCACGACGTGTGACTGAGTAAGGGAGTTGTAAGACTGCTAGCAAGACGTGTCTGCCCCTGTCCCTGTTCAGCCTGGGTGAGAGTTTGATATTATTACTGTCCCAGCAAAGAATGAGGTAGCATAGGGAAGTTAAGGATAGCGATGTGCCGCTGCTTCTGGTGTTGTTGTTGTCGTTGTTGTTGTTGTCGTCGAAAGCGATGACAGGTAAGGGAAGATGGTGGTGTGAATGTGTCTTAGAAAATAATATTAAAGAATGGGGTAGAAGGGAATTGTGAATATGGAAAAGAGTTCACAATGAACCGAAATATTGGAAATGATATTTATACGACTTGGATGTTTTTCATAAAATCAACTATTTAAGACGTTGGTTTTTTTTTATTATGAGTTTCATATTGCCACAGTCAGTTAGGTATTTTTAAAGAAAGAAGTCTCTTTGAATGTAGTGTTTTTTGTTACCTGATTTTTTTCAGTTTCTCTCTCTTTCTGTCCCTTCTCTCTGACTTTGTCTTTGTCTGTCTGTCTTTCTGACTCTCACTCATTCACTCACTCTCTCTCTCTCGCTCTCTTTGTTTAAATATGCCTTTTCACCTCATCGGTTTTTTTTTTAATGAACCCCTTCTTGAATCTTTTCAATACTTTTGCATTGATCGAAATATGACTAGTAGTATTATGACAGCTTTATTAGTGGTAGTAGTAGTAGTAGTAGTAGTAGTAGTAGTAGTTAGGGACAGTACAAGCCGTGAGGCTTTTTAGGAGTCCCATCGTTTTAAACTTTGGCAGGTATTATATAGGTCAAGGTTTATACGGCTAAAAAAATTTCCCATAAAATACATTAATCAAACTTCTAAATATACTAATAAATTTTGGAAATTCATCAAGACGATTTTTGAAGATGTTAGTATTTGGTGCACATTTTAACTCAAAAGGAAATTCATTCCACATGTTAGCAACTCTGTTACTGAAAACATTTGTTCTAATATTAGTATTACACCTTTTGATAAATATCTTCCCATCAGAATTTCTTGTTAGATTATACTGTGGTGATTCAAAAAATGTATCCCATGACAAATCAATATGGCCATTGAATAATTTGTAAGTTTCAATAAGATCCCCCCTAATTCTTCTTCCCTTTAATGAAATGAAAACAAATGGTAACGTGTGATTCAAACATTTCAGTGTTTTTACCTGCTAGTATTTAGTGCTTTTGCCCATTCAACCCCTTCTTGAATATTCTCAATACTTTTGCATTGATCAAAATATGACTCTAGTAGTATTATGACAGCTTTATTAGTGGTAAAGTGTGATTAAAACATTTCAGTATTTCTACCTGCTAGTATTTAGTGCTTTTACCCATTCATCCTAGTGTGATGACGATGTGAAGTAGCCTAAAGCATCTTTACTAGTAAGTGGTTTTTATAACAGATGCAGTAAAAGTATCGTGAAGCACATCCTTATATGATAGATCATATTATACGTCACAGTCTTTAACTCATTCCGGACGAATTCCGAGTACAATCGGAACAGGTGAACCCCAGTCGGGGCCTGTTTCCGAGTATTCTCGGAACAGCGATTTCTGGGTCTAAAACTTGTCTACATCCATGTATTGTGTTTTCGATCCAAACCACGTTTTTCGAGTTACTTCTCTTCATCACTCTTC
>CM065680.1:72200287-72202787 GCA_017654935.2 Phymorhynchus buccinoides
AAGAATAGATAACTCGAAGGTAAAAGTATCTTCAGAATGGCTACACAGTAGTGAAATCAAGATTAAAGAACAATCTAACCAATCCATAATGCCATGTTGTAGTAGGACACGCTATCAGTTTTGCTTATGTATTAGAAAAAACACATTTGAATGATTCCAATAATATCATTATTGTTTTTCGTGTTATGAAGACTTAAGTAGCATCTTTTTGTGTGTTATGACTGTTCTACTCACATCTCTGATGGCAAAGTAACCTTTGTAATGCACATAACAATTTATTGACATTTTAATTCTTTCCTCAAGATAGCTGTTTACAAATACTGATTATTATTAATCCTAAAAGAGTTGTTTTAGTTTTTGTTGTTGTTTTACAACAATCCCATTTTACAAATGTCATTAACATTGCATTACTTTATGACCATAATGGGCATAGTGAATTGATGGCATGTCCTATCATTTACACAAAATACAATTTCTTAATAAAACGAATTTTATAACAAATAACCTCACAAGAGGATGAACTTGGGTCTGTATTGTTGTGGCAACTACTTTCACTTTGCTAGGCGAATCGGTGCCATAAATAACTTTGGTAAAAAGGGAGTTAATTACGAGAAGTTCCTTCCCCTTATTCATTTCACTAGAATTTCATAACAGTTTCACTCAGCAAAAGTATAGGCTCACCTCGGAGCTTTCGGGGGCGTCGTCAGCGTCGTCGTGTTTATCATGTCATCGCCTCAGCAGTCAAAACTACCTCTTCGTCTGGTCTACAATTTCTTAGTTTAAGTTTTCATCACATGCTATTTAACATTATTTTTTAAATAGAAAGTACTGCAATTGTACATGTATTCTTTAATAGAACAGAAAGGAACGCTTGAAAACACAGGGCAAGAACAGCAAACGTTATCTTAAATGTAAGAGAGAGAGAGAGAGAGAGAGAGAGAGAGAGAGAGAGAGAGAGAGAGAGAGAGAGAGAGAGAGAGAGAGAGAGAGAGAGAGAGGGGGCAGAGTCAGAGAGAGAGGGGCAGACAAATAGAGAGAGAGGTATGGAGGGAAGGGAGAGAGAGAGAGGAGGGGGGGTGGGGGGGAGGGGCAGACAAATAGAGAGAGAGGGGCAGACAAATAGAGAAGAGGTAGTTTTTTGAGAGAGAGAGAGAGAGAGAGAGAGAGAGAGAGAGAGAGAGAGAGAGAGAGGGAGGGGGAGGGAAGAGTCAGAGAGAGAGGGGCAGACAAATAGAGAGGAGGTTGTTCTTGAGAGAGAGAGAGTAGAGAGAGAGAGAGAGAGAGAGAGAGAGAGAGAGAGAGAGAGAGAGAGGGAGGGAGGGAGGGGCAGAGTCAGAGAGAGAGAGGGGCAGACAAATAGAGAGGAGGTAGTTCTTGAGAGAGAGAGAGAGAGAGAGAGAGAGAGGGGGGTGGGGGGCAGAGTCAGAGAGAAGATGGGGCAGACAAATAGAGAGGAGGTAGTTCTTGAGAGAGAGAGAGAGAGAGCGAGAGAGAGAGAGCGGCCGGGGGGGGGGGGGGCAGAGAGAGAGAAAGAGAGAGAGAGAGGGAGGGGGCAGAGTCTGAGAGAAAGGGGCAGACAAATAGAGAGAGAGAGAGGAGGGGGGCAGACTCAGAGAGAAAGAGGCCGACAGAGAAGAGGAGGGGCAGACATGGGGCAGCAGAGAGAGAGAGGCAGGGACAGCAAATAGTAGAGAGAGAGAGAGAGAGGAGGGGGATACAAGAGAGAGAGAGAGAGAGAGAGAGAGAGGGGCAGACAAATAGAGAGAGAGAGATGGAGGGGGGGGCAGAGTCAGAGAGAAAGGGGCAGACAAATAGAGAGAGAGAGATGAGAGGGGGCAGATTCAGAGAGAAAGGGGCAGACAAATAGAGAGAGAGAGAGAGAGGGAGGGGGGCAGAGAGAGAGAAAAGGGGCAAACAAATAAAGAGAGAGAGAGAGAGAGGGGGAGGGGCAGAGTCAGAAGAAGGGGCAGACAATAGAGAGAGAGAGAGAGAAGGAGAGAGAGGGGGGCAGAGACAGAGAGCAGCCAGACAAATAGAGATAGAGAGTAGGGAGGTGGGCTAGAGCAGAGAGAAAGGGGCAGACAAATAGAGAGAGAGAGAGAGAGAGAGGGGGGCAGAGTCAGAGAGAAAGGGGCATAACAATAGACAAGATAGAGAGAGAGGGAGAGAGAGAGAGAGAGAGAGAGAAAGGGAGAGAGAGAGAGGGAGGGGGGCAGAGTCAGAGAGAAAGGGGCAGACAAATAGAGAGAGAGAGAGGGAGGGGGGCAGAGTCAGAGAGAAAGGGGCAGACAAATAGAGAGAGAGAGAGAGAGAGGGGGCAGAGTCAGAGAGAAAGGGGCAGACAAATAGAGAGAGAGAGAGAGGGGGGGGCAGAGTCAGAGAGAAAGGGGCAGACAAATAGAGAGAGAGAGAGAGAGAGGGGAGGGGGGCAGAGTCAGAGAGAAAGGGGCAGACAAATAGAGAGAGAGAGAGAGGGGGGGGAGGGAGAGAGAGAGGGGCA
>CM065680.1:72205287-72215287 GCA_017654935.2 Phymorhynchus buccinoides
CGTCATCTTGTTTGCTGCAGTCTAGCTGTAGGGGCACAATTCCGCAGAACGGTTTCCTCGTGCTTGAAAGATTGATGGACTGGCCAAAGACATAGAAACAAATGCAGTTCTCGCTCTCTGTCTCTCTGTCTGTCTCTCTCTCTCCATCTCCTGTCCTCTCTCGTCCTCTCTTCTCTCTCTCCTCTCTCTCTCTCTGTCTGTCTGTCTCTGTCTCTCTCTCTCAATCTCTCTCTCTCTCATTCTCTCTCTGCCCTCTCTCTCTCTCTCTCTATCTCCGCTCGTCTCACTCCTCACTCTCTCTCTCTCTCTCTCTCGGTCTCGTCAAATCAAGCGCTCGGTCTCTCTCTCATTCTCTCTCTCTCTCTATTGACACACACACTGGCTTCTCACAACACATATCTTCTTCTAATATTTGTTGTTGTTGTTTTCTCTTTTGTCATGTTTGTATTTTCGTCAGTTTCTGTTTCTCGGTTTGTAAAAATAAAATCGTTTGCATTTTCTTTAATAGCTTTTGATTTATTCGTCGAAAAGTCCACGTTTGCTCTCTTCCTCTGCCATACTCTGTCTGTACGCATTTGAAACCTCAGACCGAGTGCTGCCGCAAACGTGGATGTCCGGAGAAGGTCACCCGCCGTTCCCCAGAGTTTGGTTCTGAGGTCCGTCCCTCCAGGCCAGGTCTGTTTCCGCATCCCACCATACAGAGGGCAGTCCTGGAGAACATGGGAAGGGGTCTGGTCAGCTTGTCCGCATTGGCATAGAGATGAGTCTGCGACCCCAATCCTTCGTAGGTGTGCACGGAGGCCGCAGTGTCCTGTGCGCAGGCGGAAGATGGTGGTTTGATCTCTTCTCTCCAGTGTTCGAACTGGGTCCTTGTGTGCCTGGTAGCCGTTGCTTCTCTGCAGCCGGTCCGCTTTGAATCTGCCACGAATGAGAGTCTTGGCTTCCTCGTAGCAGAGACATCAGACTGGGTGAGCTGGCTACCTTCCTTTGCAAGGCGATCTGCACGCTCATTTCCAAAAAGGCCAACATGAGCAGGCACCCACTGGAGAGTAGTTGCCGTCTTTTGAGCCAGGGTGGCGAGGGAGGCCTTGAGAGATTCAAATGGTTCTGGGTCAGCAAACTCAAGGGAACGAAGAGTGGACATCGAGTCCGTGAAGATGGAGACGCTGCCAAGGGGCTTTTCACAGGTGGAGAGGAAGTCTGCTGCTGTTTTGATGGCCAGTACTTCAGCCCTATACTGGTGCAGTCTCCGTCTGAATATCGGACATACACTCCACTTCCACCGTTGCGTGTGGCACCCTCCGCTGATCCATCTGTCTAAGCATGTCTTTCTATCAAACACACACACACACACACACACACACACACACACACACACACACACACACACACACACACACACACACACACACACACCACACACACACACACACACGCACACGCACGCGCACACACGCGATATAAAATCAAGCGTGTTCACAAGTACGTACGTACATACTTTCAAAAACTCATTTGTTGTTGTTGAGAAAAATAATTAAGCAGGCACATGGAAATATATCATGTTAGCAAAATAAATGACAAAATTATATGAAGCAGACTGGGTGTAATGCATGCAAATTTAGGGCATAACGAAACTGATCTAATCTTCATCCACTCTTTATTTGTTAACAGTAGTCATGAATATTTATAAGCATTTTGTCCTTTTCCCAACGTTATTCTCGGTTCAATATCATCCTGACTCCACTAACATGACCTTTCTATCCAATATAACTATATTTCCTTCATTATGCATATCAGATTTTCCCAAGCGATTATTCTCTCTATAAAAAAAAGTTGCTTCCACACACCAGTAAAAGAGTTAATGCAGTTTCTAATCCACTTAACTGTGATATGGTCGTAATTGTCAGTAAGTGTGTGTCTGTGTAGCTGCTTCAAACAAATTATATGAAAGTCTATGTCATATAACATGTGTGCATATGTGTGTTTTTCTGTACGCCTTCTTCTGCTTCTTCTTCTTCTTCTTCTTCTTCGATCGCGCAGATAGTTTCCTGT
This sequence comes from Phymorhynchus buccinoides, assembly GCA_017654935.2. Taxonomy (NCBI): domain Eukaryota; kingdom Metazoa; phylum Mollusca; class Gastropoda; order Neogastropoda; family Raphitomidae; genus Phymorhynchus; species Phymorhynchus buccinoides. The sequence continues at coordinate 72,207,340 of CM065680.1, forward strand.
CAATTACTGAGCGGAGATGCATCATGCTGCCGTTATGCGCCTATGTAAGAAATAATTAGGCCCAGCATGTCCGACTTCGGCTGGAGGAAATGGTTTTGAAAGTGTTTCTGGAAACAAAAAGGCAGGAGAAATATGAAGGACAGATATAAAGTAGATGACAGCAAGCACAGGGAAAAGGCAGAGTCAAAGAGAGTGACAGATTAGAGGAAGTTACAAGCACAGAACTTCCAGAAAGTGGGGGAACTATTTATACAAAAGACCCCCGGTATCCCCACGGGGGTTGCACGTGTTCGTGTTTGTGTGTTGGATGGCTGTGATATAGGAGATGCGTACTCGTGAGCGCAGTAATGCAATTTACGGTGTTTCATCAAGTTGGTAACTGCCTCTTCCCCCCATAGCAGGTTCGGGAGGTTGTGATAAACTTTCCATTCGCAGACATAGATCGATACAATGGGTCATCTGGGCCAGTGTGGAGAAATTGTAGGAACAACTTGTAGACGGAAATAGTGTGAGAAAATCGAATAAAAAAACCCGTCTGTCCACAAGTTTGTGGAATTCGCCCTGATGCATATTTAATGAAAACCGTGGGCATTTACCAACTTTTACTTATGTCTGTCTGTAGACTTTAACTCATCCAAGTCGTTCCAGCCATATATGTGCGGAATTAATAGATAGCTGTCAATTTGATGCATTTGCTTCAAGGGAAGTGAACCTGTGCGCACACCATACCTTGGTCACTTCTAAACTCTCTTCGCTCTCTTAGACCACAATTTTGCTTCTGACTTTGCTTTTGCAGTGGTTTGTTGTGGGGAACCAATTGGTGTGGAGAGTTTTTCTATATGAAGTCTATATATATAAAAAAAAGTCTGATCTTCCACTTCCCTATGTCTAAACCGGAAGTAAAAACTTGTAATCTTCACTCATTTCTCCTTTTGTTTATGTATGTTTTGTTTGTGTGTATGGCTGGAGTGATTTCCGAGTTTTTTTGAATAATTCAAAATCGTTGCGATGCGAATGAGTTAATACGAGTTATTGTTTTGTATTTCATCTGGCGCTTTTCGCCTCTTGCTCTTATTTTGCTGTCTTTTTCTTTCCCAATTATAATTCCTTGGTTTGAAGGTTTGGTTTATTCTCTTCTTTTCTTTGGATAGACACACAAAATATTTAAAAAATATATGCGCACACGTGCTTGTAATTATACTATGATACACATATCTATGCAGATATATAATTATATCAAGTGACAAGCTCCCCCAAATGTATAGATTTACAAATCAAGAAAGAACATTTTTATACAAAGAAAACTGTCACACACAAAAAGAGATGAACAGGTATAAAAAAGAGAGTCATATAATAAAGTGGTCAAGTCCAGAAGAGATCAAATTAGTGATGATTGTTTTGTTGTTGTTTTTGCTTTATTAACCAATAGCAGCTCACATATAAACCAAAAATTTATAAACAGACTCTTGTCAATAAAGTGCACAGACACAATTATGCATAAAAACATACACATACATACTTTCAAAGCACATCTCAATGTATTTACTCAGGAAAGCAAGATATGAACGCGATAAATACCACACGATTCGTCTCCTGAAGGCTAAGGTGTATGCAAAATCATCAAACAACCGCGCACAAAATCAACATGAACAGGTCAAGCTCAAACGTGGCATGCGCAAAAACATATTTACAATGTAAACAGACAACAGGTTATAAGTGCAATCCTCCCCCCCCCCCCCCTCTCCCCCCCTCTCTCTCTCTCTCTCTCTCTCTTTCTGTTTTATCCTTTCTCTCTCTTTCTCGCATGTACATGATGCAATATTCCTGATATAATCATACCATTTAAGCAAAACACTCCCCCCCCCCCCCCATTTAAAAAAACCCCAACTGAATATAAATATTCTGGCCAAAGCAACAAATAAATGAACAAAGTGAACAAAACATATCACTGTAAAAAAGTTTTTTAATGCATAGTTGCACACATACACATACATGGACACATATAAACCGTCAGCATTAATGATTTGCACAAAAAGGGAGCCAGATTTAGATCGGTGGCGGAGATTACGGGGCCGTGTGTCCCCTCAGGGTCAGTCGGCAATTAGCTTCATTTGCATCCAGAGCTGTCGTAAACGGCTTGGCCGCCAGTGCATCAGACGTCCTCACTTAGACATGTCCCTTCTCCAGTCGTATCTATTGTTGTTTGTGGCACAAGCCACAAACCTATAACTCACTTTGTCGGTCGGTCGGTCCAAAATTGTCGCACATATTGTAAAAGAGAAAAAAATACTTGGGCATAAAGTAACGTTTCAGTTGTCATATCTACAGTCCTTAGGTATGGAAAGAATTGTATACTGAACAGAGCACATGAATCTTCATTTTAAAGCGTACAAAAGAATAAACATACGTAATACAGACACTGTAACAGACAAGACGAGTATGCGGTGCTTCTTTCGATGAGTATAAGTAGGATAAATAGTTTTTAATATTTTCCAAAAGATATAAAAAGTTACGAAATGGTGCAGAGATAACATTCTGGTTTACAGATTAAAACATTGAAAAGCCAGGGGAGGCGACTCAGTGTATGTAATGATTGGAGTGGTAAAAATAGACCACTGCCACAAACGATTGCGAATCCGCGCTTGTTTTTCTTGTTAATTTAATGGAATCCTTGTTATAGAGATAAGGCAATGCAAATAAGTGTCAGTAGGGACTTTTTCTGAAAACAGTTATGATTAGGCTAAAGGTAACGATTTGCTGCCGTAGATTTTTGTTATATATATAAATGATTGTCGTTGAAGTTTTTGCTGCTTTGGATTTGTCTGCAACACATAATTGCTCATTTCAATATGGTATTAGTAATAATAATTCTCCTATATATGTATGTTTGCTAGGTAGGTCTAATCAATTAATATGGCATAATTATGTGTATATATTTTGAGAATGGTGCTCCATGCACTGGCTTATTCTGGCTTCCCCTTCTTTCTTCGCCGCTATCAACAAACCGATTCATAGCAGCGCGTGGACATAACGTTAACATCAAGTTTGTCTATGTGAGAGCACGCGCGCTGTGTGAAACCACGCGCGAGGTAACGCAATTTACGGTGTTTGAGCAACTTGCTAGCAACTTGTTAGCTGGCCTTCGCCCGAAGGTTCAGAAGACTGTGGTGAATCTTTCCTTCGTGTTGCTAGACAAGATTAGTAAAATAGGTTCTTAAAGACCCACCAGGTCACGTGTCAAAATCACATGTTTTTTCTCTTATAGCTGGTACGAAATCTTGTTTTGACCAGGTGTGACTCCCATACAAATGTCCCCAAATTGAAAACGAAACATCATTTTAAAGAGCAGCCTCAATTTGAAGTTGTGGACATTCGTATGTGGGTCACAGCTACCTAGAAAAAACCCAAGGGACTTAATCGTGGTGCGTCAGTGTGTCTTTAAGCCTGACAGTACCAGGAATTGTATGAACACAACATTGTATATTGACAGAAGTATATTCGAGTGGTATTTGCCAGAAAGTACTATCCGCCTTCTTCATCTGTTTTGTGATAGCACTGTATGGCATGCGCCCCTCGTTATGAAGAAGACTAAGAAAGGACAACAAGAGTAAAAAGAAGAAATAAAATGATTATGGTTTGAATGGTTTTGTATTTCTGTATGTTTGCATGAACGAAACATATAGACAGACGTGGTAAGAAGAGAATGAATGAGAGAAAATAGAGAAATGTAGATAATATACTATTTTAGAGTCACGATTAGTTGTCTTTATTTCTTGGCTTGTGGTCATGCGCATTTTTTGCCCGTGTCTGGTCTTTCTGGGGTACTTAACAAAATGTAAAAAGACGTCTTTCCACCCCAAAAAAAGAGAACAAATACATATTTCAACCGTTTTTCTCTTTTTGTTAATATTATCATTCTTATTTTCGGACTTTCTCCGTGTGCCCCCCCCCCCCTCCCCCTCAGATCTCTCTCTCTCTCTCTCTCTCTCTCTCTCTCTCCTCCTCCTCTCTCTCTCCCTTACCCAATATCTCCTCTCTCTCAATCTCTCTCTCTCTCTCTCTCTCTCATAGCTACCCCCCACCTCTCGTACTCTCTCGTTTGTTGGAGAGTGGCTTTTTACTTACTTCATGAAGTTTGCTAAAGTTTCCCCATTTCTTTTTTTAAATTTCTGTGTTCTGTAATCACACTATTTTTATTTTTAGTTTTTTTTTATGATATGAGGGATAATTGATCCTTTGGTGGGAGAAGAGAAGTCAAGCTTTCCAGCTTAGCTCTTTTTCCAGACTGAGAAGTCCTGTAAGGCTTTACTGCAGTTGGAGTGTTTTGTTGATTTGATAACAGTTCACAAAAGCACAAAAGTAGATAGAGACAAGAAGATAGAGATATTATTTTTAATATCATTTCTGAAATCTTCGGGCGTTCATCCTTCCTTTCGATAAGAGAACGTGCTCATAGTATATTTAACATATGATTGTGTTTAAGCCTTTTACAAGTGTTTTGTTTTAAAAAGCATTTTGCTGCATTTGCACCGTGACACTTTTTAGTAGGCCCATATATTAAACGTTTTCCCCCCAGCGCGCGTGTGTGTATTTGTGTGCATGTGTGTGTGTGTGCGTGCGCGCGCGCACGCACGTGTGCACGTACGTGTGTGTATTTGTGTGTCCATACTCGTTCGACAAGGTGCGTGTGATGATCGTAGAAATCGCTTCATTTTCGCTTCATTTTGGCTGCCTCTGGCGACGAAAGTAGCTAGGTTCTTTGGGGGGGAAGTTTTTTTCTTTCTCTCGTGGATCGATGTTTTCGAAGAACGAAGGTGTGGCAGTTATACCCCCCACCCCCCTTACTCTTTACACCCATTTTTCTCAAAACAACTACGAAAAATAAAACAAATATGTAAACTGTGTGTTAAAATTCAGTCATGTTTCTATGCAAACACACCCATTACAATTTAGAATGAAAACGAAGAAGAGATTTTTGATCAAAATTCAAGTGATCCTGCTACCTTGAAGGGACACCCTGACGGATGAGTTTTTGTAAGAAACACGTCGAGATCACCAGGAAAACACCCTTTACAGAGATTGCAACACTTACTTTGCTCTGGTTTCCTAGAAATCAAACCGTCAAATCGCGATTCCTCCTTGGCGGAGGTGCTGGAAGTCAAATTCTTTCAGCCAAAGAGAAGGCGTTTGCCGTCTCTTTTCTAATGGCCGCCAACTCGTTTGCACGAAATTTTCGCAATACAAGCCTTTTTTATTTTTTATTTTGAATGTTATACAGTTTATCTAAAGGAGTTTCGCTCACAACAATGGAAATAACTCCGATTTTTGCTTTACTGCACTACAAAAAAGAAAACGCTTCAACCACAATGAGTGTCTTTCACCCACCCCATCCAAAATGGCTACTCTCTCCAGCATCTCCGCCAAGGAGAAATCGCCATTTTGACGGTTTAATTTCTAGGAAACCAGAGCAAAGTGAGTGTTCCGATCCTTGAAAAGGTTATCTTTTTGGTGATCTCGACGTGTTTCTTGCAAAAACTCATCCGTCAGCAAATGAAAAAGTTTCCCTTGAAAACTCACAACAAATCACAGAGAAGAGCCTTTAGGACATACTAGGGTCTGCATTGTGCCCTTCTATGTCAGACAAGGGTTTGACACTTTTCAATCGTTAGTTCGCGTGCTGACTGATTCCTTATTTTAAACAAAAACAACAACTATTGAATGGAGAACCTTGAAACGTTTTAAATGCGAAACAATGGAACATGAATGAATCTGAAGACCACACACACACACATCATCAAACACACGCACGCTCGCGCGCGCACACACACACACACACACACACACACACACACACACACACACACAAACACACACGCATACACGCACACACACACACACACGCGCGCGCACACACACCCACACATACACACACGCACGTACGCGCATACACGCACACACACACCTGCACGCGCGCATGCAAGCCACCCGGACCGCAGCAAATAAAGTGAGAATGAAGCAATTTATATGATAACCACAGGCACCTCTTGGAACGAGCATGGACATACAAATACACACACGTACATGCACGCACATATGCGCGCACGCACGCACACGCACGCACACACACACACACACACACACACACACACACACACACACACACACACACGTATATATATACACGCACGCTCGCACACACTCACGCACCGAACTGGACAGGAACCAATTTTTTGGGTTAGATTAAGTGAATAGTTGTATCGACACACACAATGAAATCTATCGACATTTTCAACAATGTCAATACAAACTCATACTGAAAGTGAGTGACATGAAAAGTATCCCCTCCCCACTAACAACACACGCACATTCCCCCCCCCCCCCCCCCCCCGTTTTTTTTATCTTATTTATCAAACACTGACACGTGAGATGGAGATGAAGCACTGCAACCGACAGTGATAACGTGATGGAATATTTATGACAGGGAAATCACTGTTGCTCAATGTGACGACTCTGGAATTGATGCAACACCGGTGGCGTGTTTTTTTGACGCAGATTGCGGCACTGCTATGCTGATAATATCATTATTCAAATATCATACAGTCTTTGTTGTTAAAGACACGCTGAGCGAGAGAGAGAGAGAGAGAGAGAGAAGAGAGAGGAGAGAGAGAGAGAGAGAGAGAGAGAGAGAGAGAGAGAGAGAGAGAGAGAGAGAGAGAGAGAGAGAGAGAGAGAGAGAGAGAGAGAGACACTGGACACTGGACACTGGAAAACTTTATTTGACAAGGATAAAGATTTTAGGCGATGCCTATTCTTACAATCTGTCCTTGGATAAAAAATTTAAGAAACAAAAAACATTTGTATACTCTCTCTCTCTCTCTCTCTCCCTCTCTCTCTCTCTCTCTCTCTCTCTCTCTCTCTCTCTCTCTCTCTCTCTGACTCTCTCTCATACACATATACATTGTTTATACATACATAAAACAAAAAAAAAACAAAACAAACAAAAAAAACAAAAAAACAAAAAAATAAAAAACAAAATAAAAAAAACCACATAGTGAAACAAATAATTGATGACAAGTAGGAGGTGAAAGCAACATCAATCCAAACACATTTAACAAGCAGTTTAAAGGCAAACAAATAAACAAAGCATAAAACTGAGATGTAAACAATCAATTGACATATACCATGCATATCACATGTAGGTGTACACAAGGCAATACAGTTATACAGTGTGCGTTCAAAATGACACAGGATTTAAGCAGGGCTGTAAATTATGTTTGCCCGCACCATCTTTTTGTATCGTGAGATGGAAGGGCATAACTGAATGGCAGAGGGAAGGGAATTCCAAATTGAGGAACCTGAGAAGGCAAAACTTGATTTGTATTTGTCAATTCTAGTGTTTGGCAAAATGTAGTTGCTGGAACCATAACGATGTGATGCCGGGGTAACTAATAATTTTAGGTATTGTGGGACCAAGTCATTATGCACTTTGTACATGATGATTGCTTTGTTGTACTTTAATTGTGAATCTAACGGAAGGATGTTTAATTTTGCTTGTTTTTCTGATGTGGTGAGGTTTGCGTCAGGAAGAATAATTTTAGCTGCTCTTTTGTAGATAGAATTGAGTTTTAATAGGTGACATTTGGCGGTAGAATCCCAAACTACAGATGCATAGTTGACATGAGAGAGACAGTGGGCATGAAAGAATAATTTGCGTTCCTCTGTATCTAAGAAAGGTCTAAGTTTTTTTAGTAGGAATAGGCTACGTGCAAGCTTGTGTGCTACCTTCTCAATATGGGTCTGCCACTTCAGTTCTTCATCTATGATCACACCCAGGACGCGGTGCTCTTTTACTTGGTTAATGATGTTATCCTTTAAATAAACTTTGAGATTTAGAGGTTCGTTCTGATGTTTTTGTCTTGAAGTAATTACCATGCTTTTGGTTTTTGTA
>CM065680.1:72222787-72230287 GCA_017654935.2 Phymorhynchus buccinoides
GGAGGCACGCCGGATGCACGCCGGAGGCACGGACGGATCAGACATAAACAATAGCTCCCCGAACCTTCGGCTCGGGGACTAATGAGTGGTTACAAACATGCATTGACTTGACGTGACGTGACTTGACTTGACTATATTATGAATTCAAATGAAAAAAAGAAACACCCGAAGGGGTGTTGACGGGACCCAGACATGCACAAGCCACGCCTGCCCTATCAACACGAGAGCAGCCCTGCTCCATCCTTGGAAGCCCGTGTTGTGCTACTTGGAAGCAGGCACACACTGGACATTCCATAATTATTAAGTATATACAAAGGCATAATTATAGCTACTACCCCCGGCTTGGTGAACGACGGATACGATGCAGAGGAGTCCTTGCGAAAAGTCCCCATGGGTGTATCATGTCAGCCCCCGTTTTTCATGACTGCAGAGCTCACCGGCAAGAGACACCCACTCAGAAACCAGCACTACCCTACAGCCCCCATCACAGACAGGGCGAGGCCAGCGCATCTCTTATCACGCATACGTACTTGCAGGGTGACTCAAAGGAAGGAAAATAACTCTGGTATAAATTATTCTTTTCTCTCTCTGGCACTCAAGGGGTGATAATAATAAAGGAGAGAGGGAGAGAGAGAGAGAGAGAGAGAGAGAGAGAGAGAGAGAGAGAGAGAGAGAGAGAGAGAGAGAGAGAGAGAGAGAGAGAGAGAGAGAGAGAGAGAGAGAGAGAGAGAGAGAGAGAGAGAGAGAGAGAGAGAGAGAGAGAGAGAGAGAGAGAGAGAACGCTAGCTTTTGATCGCAGTTTCAAGATGATTAGACAGACACGTCAGCCTAGTCGTTGTTCTCATGGCTGACCTGATTGAAAGCTGCGAAACGCCTCTCTCTCTGTAGGTTTTGGCCAAAACAGGGTTCTTAGGAAGGAATGGTCTAGTTTGTGATAAGGCCCATTTTTCTTTTTGAAAACGCAACAAACTGTGAACAATTTGGTTTAGGGAGTAGACTGAGAGAGAGAGAGAGAGAGAGAGAGAGAGAGAGAGAGAGAGAGAGAGAGAGAGAGAGAGAGAGAGAGAGAGAGAGAGAGAGAGAGAGAGAGAGACGGTAGGGTGGTGGTTGGGGTGGGAGGTTGGGGGTGGGGTGGAGAAAAGGTGAGATGTAAAAAAAAAGAAAAGAAAGAAAGACACAGAGGTACATAAAAAAATAGAGACAGGCACACATACAGGCAGTTAGGCACACTTAGAAAGGAGAGAAAGAGAGAGAAGGAAGATTGCAGGAGAGAGGTTGAGAGAAGAATAGCTTGAGTGCATGAGAGATGCAAAAAGTTATGAACAAATTATACCACAAAACACTACCAACCCTCCATGCACTGTACAAATGTGGCTTGAAAACGCTTTATAGCTTAAAATGCCACTGTTAATAGTGGTGGATCCATAAAGGATGCCAGTGGTTCTACCCATAATGGAGATAATATTTGATCAAAGAAACCACAAACACCACTAACTGTGTATACTTTTTGAAGGTAGCTCTGTGCTGTGAAAAAAATAAAATAAAAGAAAAAGTAAAAGATTCTGCTTTGGGACAAAAAGTAAACCAGCACAATCTTTTACTTTTACTTTATTTTCACAGCACAGAGCTACCTTCAAAAAGTATACACAGTTAGTGGTGTTTGTGGTTTCAAAGATGCAAAAAGTGAGAGTTAGAGGAAGAAAAAAAGGAAGCAAGGAAAGACAATTGAGAGAGGAGGAGGAGAGGAGGAGGAGGAGGAGGAGAGAGAGAGAGAGAGGAGAGAGAGAGAGAGAGAGAGAGAGAGAGAGAGAGAGAGAGAGAGGGTGAGAGAGAGGGTGAGAGACAGACAGACAGACAGACAGATAGAGACAGAGAGAGTGTAAAAGATGAAACCAAAGAGAAAGAAACAGAGAAACACAGGGATATTAAATACAGACGAAAATACAGAGGAAAGAGAGAAGAAGAAACAAGTGGCAGGGAAAAGGGGGGTAGGCCTACAATGGGGGAAAGGAAACCAATGGGTTGTTTAACATGAAAATGCATGGCAGAAAATCAATATTCCCCTCTCTTACTGCCTGCAGAACACCTTTCATTTCTCACTTGATTGGCCTCCTGTGATCGCCACGAAACGGACGGGAGAGCTAGGGGTAGGGGCAGAGAGATGGGTGGATTTCGTTCTTCTTGTGTGTAGCAACGTATAGAATTGCGACATGCTGCATGGAGTAAATGGGTGGGTGAGTTGAGGGGTGAGGGGTGGAAGGTAGTTATACATCTTCGGTGGGATCCGGGCACCCTGGTCTAACCTCCTAGTTATGACTCAACGAAGGAACCTGCACCTTTCGTGTTGCACACTATGTTTCAACTGACTATTAATTTAGTGGAATTGAACGTAACTTTTTAAAAATATAAAATTCATACTTATACTGTATGAATATAAAATCAACCAACACAACTGTTTATTACATAAACTATAGAATTAATGAAAAATGGTGTTTTACGTCCTCTCGGTCTGGAACAGACACATATGGGACATTTGTAGATACAAAGATGGTGGGAACAATACTGGAGGCAATGCCTGGAGGCAGTGCAACTCCAGTAAAGTCCCGATTTTTAAAAACAATACAGATAGGTGTAGCGGTAACCACGCCTCGGTTAAACCTCATCGGCTATGGTACCGCCACAATATTCCTAATTAAATATTGACATGATTACATAAACTATTTAATTAAACCTACACATGCATACATACTTGCACAACGATTTCTAACTCATGATCATATACATGTACACACGCATGAAGTTTTTAGGCGCATCACTCATGCATAGGGGCACACATATTCGCTTAAGCCATAAAAAGCAACACCTTTTCATCCAGTCGGCAAATATAACGAGAAAATAGGAAAAGCACTAAAATGCGCTATATCAATTTCGTTCTGAAAACAGTTCGGAATAGTTCAGTTTACGGTTAATTTTAAAAGTTTCTATTTCACCGGTGATCAATATCAGACGACAAACATGCAATCCCAATGATTCGTAACCTCTCAGTGTATCTCATGCGTTTATATACATCAATTATGTAGGGGAAGACGGGGTAAAAAGCGCATGGGCGGGTAAGAAGCCCACCCCAATTATCTCATGAAATGAAGCAAATTTCAGTCTCATTTTGCCCATGAGACGAGCGTTAATGTCTAGCATTCGTTTCATGGGCAAATTTGACTGAAATTTTCTTTATTTCGTGAGATAATTGGGGTGGGCTTCTTACCCGCCCATGCGCTTTTTACCCCGTCTTACCCTACACATAGAACTTTTGTTTTTACATTGTGTTCATTACGCTCTTGGTATCCTTACAATCTAGCCGCTTCAGGACTGTCAATGTCAAAATAAACAAGGAGGAAAATGTCGGATGTAGTTTTCCGCTCTCAGCAGACGACGTGAAACAGAGCAATTAATAACAATGTACGCTGTTATGGATGTCTAGGGAGTATTTGATTTTGCTCCTGACTGGACAAACGCCTTGAAGCGAAAACAATCAATTGATGACCCTCCCCTCTCTGAACACTTTCTTTTACCCTCTCCCTGCTCCCATTTGACTGACTGCTTTCCTCTTCGGTGAGCTAAAGAGATTACACGAATTTGGGACAAACAGTTCCCTTCGACTGAATGATATTTGCAGACTGGGGGGGATATTCCTTGAAAGGGACACCCTGACGGATGAGTATTTGTAAGAAACACGCCGAAATCACCAGGAAAACACCCTTTACAGAGATCGCAACACTCACTTTGCTCTGGTTTCCTAGAAATCAAACCATCAAATCGGCTATTCCTCCTTCGCGGAGGTGCTGGAAGTCAGATTCTTTCAGTGAAAGACTGAATGGCCTAATGGCCGTCTGAGTCCGACCAAATCGTTTGAACGAAATTTCCACAATACAAGCCTTTTTTAAAATTGTTATTTTGTATCTATTTTATACAGTTTACCAAAAGGAAATTCGCTCACAACAAAGGAAGCAGCTCCAATGTTGTTGTTTTTACTGCACTACAAAGAAAACAAAAGCTTCAACCACTCTTGAGTGGCCTCCACCCACCCTGTCCAAAATGGCTTCTCTCTCCGGCAACTCCACCAAGCAGGAATCGCCGTTTTCACGGTTTGATTTCTATAGAAACCAGAGCAAAGTGAGTGTTCCGATCCTTGAAAAGGCTGTCTTTCTGGTGATCTCGACGTGTTTCTTGCAAAAACTCATCCGTCAGGGTGTCCCTTTAAAGAGGAATAAGACGGATATATATTGTACCTATTTGAGACAACAAGATAAGAGTGAAACACACGTTCGCTCATTTATGTCCTTCTGAAGACTCAATGATAATCCAGTGTGTTTCACGTCCCTTCATCGTAGGTACCAACATCAAATAACAAACACTTATTTATTTATTAAGAGCATTTATAGAGCGTTTGATCTTGAAGCTCTAAGCGCTTCACAATTTCACTAAAATTATACATCTACTAGAAGTGTGAACTATGGACAAACCTTGACGTACAGAAGCAAAGCAAAATGCACATATGACATTCAATGGTTCTTAGAAGGCCTTCCTATATCTGATAAGCACACAAACAACATTTCTACAATATAAATAGCAAACTCTTTCAGTTTTTAAAAACAAATGATCTATCCATTCCAGGACTGCCAATGTAAAAGCAAGAAAAAACTATTGGATCTATTTTCCTTCTCTCTGCAGACGAGATGGACCAGAATAATTAACAATGTACCCTGTTTCAGGTGCCTGGGGACTGTTTGATTTTGCTCCTGACTGGAGAAACGCCTTGAAGCGAGGAAAAAGCTATTGATGACAACACCCGCCCCCTCCCCCCTGTCCCTTCTCTGCTTGCTTTTCCTTCTGTCTGCCTCTTGGTCAACCTATGGCGATATTTTTCACGCCAAAGGGCAGTCAATGCACTAGGGGCTTATCACGCGATTTTCTTACTTGGGCGTAGTGAGTGAGAGAGTGATGGTAGGACCACTCACTGTCTCTCTCTCTCTTTCTTTATCCCCAACTAATAATATAGAGAGGATTAGCCCCACACGAGCGTCATGCCCTCTGGCGTGAGAAAAATCGCACTAAGTCTCTCGATTGATTGCTTTCCTCTTCGGTGAGCTAAGGGGATTGCATGAATTTTGGAGAAGTCATTTCAACTGGTTGGAATTTGTTACTAAAAAAAGAGATATTTGAAACAATAAAAGAGGTAAGAACTTAGAAAGATTGGAGAAAACAAGAAAAAAAGGAAAACACGCCATTGGTATCATTCTGAAGACTGTTTATTATAACCCAGCGTATATATATGGGATAAGCCCGATATGTCCCAGGCCCATTGTGTCCCAGGCCCGATATATCGGGCCTGAGACACACCGGGCCTAGGACACAACGGGCCTAACTGTATTTTTGAGGATTCCTTTAGGTCCCAGGCCCAATAGTGCCCAGGAATTGGTGTAGCTGTTATTGTTCGTGTGTTATGGTCGTGGTATCGATTGTGGTTGTCTGCTTGTGAGACGAATGCGTGCGTGCGCGTGCGTGCGCGTGCGTGCGCGTGCGAGAGAGAGACAGAGAGAGTGTGTGTATGTGTGTGTGTGTGTGTGTATGTGTGTGTGTGTGTGTGAGAGAGAGAGAGAGAGAGAGAGAGAGAGAGAGAGAGAGAGAGAGAGAGAGAGAGAGAGAGAGAGAGAGAGAGGCAGAGAGACAGAGAGAAACAGAGACAGAGAGACAGAGAGACAGAAAGACACACGCACACACACATGGTCCCCCCACCTCCAAAGACATGAATCTGGGACACAACGGGATGGGACCTAATGGGCCTGGGACACAACGGGATGGGACCTAATGGGCCTGGGACACAACGGGATGGGACCTATTGGGCCTGGGACACAACGGGATGGGACCTATTGGGCCTGGGACACAACGGGATGGGACCTAATGGGCCTGGGACACAACGGGATGGGACCTATTGGGCCTGGGACACAACGGGATGGGACCTAATGGGCCTGGGACACAACGGGATGGGACCTAATGGGCCTGGGACACAACGGGATGGGACCTAATGGGCCAGGGACACAACGGGATGGGACCTAATGGGCCTGGGACACAACGGGATGGGACCTAATGGGCCTGGGACACAACGGGATGGGACCTAATGGGCCTGGGACACAACGGGATGGGACCTAATGGGCCTGGGACACAACGGGCCTGGGACCTAATGGGCCTGGGACACAACGGGATGGGACCTAATGGGCCTGGGACACAACGGGATGGGACCTAATGGGCCTGGGACACAACGGGATGGGACCTAATGGGCCTGGGACACAACGGGCCTGGGACCTAATGGGCCTGGGACACAACGAGATGGGACCTAATGGGCCTGGGACACAACGGGATGGGACCTAATGGGCCTGGGACACAACGGGATGGGACATATTGGGCCTGGGACACAACGGGATGGGACCTATTGGGCCTGGGACACAACGGGATGGGACCTAATGGGCCTGGGACACAACGGGCCTGGGACCTAATGGGCCTGGGACACAACTGGATGGGACCTAATGGGCCTGGGACACAACGGGATGGGACCTAATGGGCCTGGGACACAACGGGATGGGACATATTGGGCCTGGGACACAACGGGATGGGACCTATTGGGCCTGGGACACAACGGGATGGGACCTAATGGGCCTGGGACACAACGGGCCTGGGACCTAATGGGCCTGGGACACAACGGGATGGGACCTAATGGGCCTGGGACACAACGGGCCTGGGACCTAATGGGCCTGGGACACAACGGGATGGGACCTAATGGGCCTGGGACACAGCGGGTCTGGGTCACATAAGGCCGACCCCTATATTTCAATGCACTTCGGTGAGCTAAGGGGCTATATGAAATTTGGAGAAGTCTTTTCAACTGGAATGAATCTATGGATGGGAAAAGATTCGTTTCTGAAAAAAAGGGAGAAACCTTCCGTTCAGCACATACTAAGAATGCGCTGCAAACATTTGAAACAAAAACAAGTAAAAAGTGAAATATGCCATTTATACCATTCTGAAGACTGTTTATCCTAATCCTTTGCATGTGATGACGTCTCTGTATTAGTTCAGGACCCTTTACGCAAATGGCTTTTATCATTGGTTGACCTTAGCCTGTAGTAGGGGCCAACAGTAACATCAGAGCTGTACAATAGATGATTTTCTACAGTAATGGAAAATCATGGTACTGATTAGTCTCTTGTGGAAGACTATGACTCTCGAACGAGGGGGTCCTTGCACCGGCTCTGGTGCTGCAGCCAAAGGGATGGGCTGGCCTTTGGGGACCTTCCTCAATGCCAGCTGTGTCCTCAAATCCCTTTGGCCGAGAGAGTGGGGATGCACCCTGAGCAAGGCATTTGCACTATAAACACATTCTTGCCCAGCCCGCCAGAATAGTATCTGCCCCCTCTGCGAATCGGGCAGTCATTGTCGGAAACGACA
>CM065680.1:72242787-72245287 GCA_017654935.2 Phymorhynchus buccinoides
GAAGGTGGACAGCAGAAAGGCTATAATATATTGTGACAAAATGTTATAACCTGCAGTTTTCTTTATCTATTGGACACTGCAGTTAGGGTTATTAACGCACTTGGCAGAGAGAGAGTGTTAAGCCCTTGCTGGTCAGTATCCAAAAGGGCATTCACTCTTGCAAAAGGCAGCCATTCCGTGGCTTCAAACAGGGTTATTTGCGAGAGTTACCCTCTTGTTTGGTCAGTACTCAGGCATCTATCAAGGGCATTCTCTCTTGTAAAAGGTGGTCGTCACAGTGGCCAATAAAGACAAACACAAAATATTTCCAGAGAGTGACCGCGGACAACACAGTTATAGGGGAGTTGATAAACAAAAAACCGAAAAAGAATCTGTGTTGGCAGTCAAAGCGATCAATCAGCAATCAAAGAACATAATTGTTGCGGAATTAGCAACACTGAATTGTGCACATGTGCTATTGCCTCTTGAGTCACGCACTGGGAGTGTGCCAAACTTGGCGACTACTTTCTGGCAGCAAGGCAGCAAGCCGCCAGTCCTACAAGTACAAGAGGACAAATGAGCGATAGATTATGTGTGGTGTGGTTTATTTCGATTTTAGTACACAAATACGTCTGGTTGCCATGGTTCTCCCAGAGGGCATCTGGCACCGGTTTCTTGGGGACTAAGCCACGTGGCATTGCGGTGTTCAGTCATAATGGCTGGTGCACACACACCAACCATTGAGTCGTAGGGAAATACGTCGTTTCTGTCTTTTCATATAGTCAGTAGAAATACAAATGTTAAAAATTTGGTCGGAAGAAACCCTACAACCAGGTCGTAGGGAATTGGTGAGTGTTCCATTGACCCCAAACACGCTTCAGACAGTCGTGGGGGATAGGGAAAACTGGGACAGACACAAGTAGTAGAATAGAGATTATAGCTGAATTTTCCTACGATCAAAGTGGTCGCATAGTCTGAGGCGGCCTTAAGCATGCCAAGCAAGGACACTGAGTAGGCATTGGATTCTTGTGGGGTGGGTGGTACAGTTGTGAATAAGAGGGATGCAAGGTAATGTGGACAGTGGTAAGACTAAGAAGAAAAACAAACAACGACAACAAGGACAAACATTTATTGGATTTTGACATGAGAAAAACACAGAAGCAAATAAAAGAAGAAAGTCAGAAGAGAAAATAAAAGATGAGGAGATTCTAGGGTAGAAACTTGAAAGGAAAGGAAAAAGTAAGAGAATGAAAGAAGGAAAGGGAGAGAGAGAAAAAGAAAAAAAGAGAGAGAGAGAGAGAGAACTCAGAACTCAGAACTCAGAAATATTTTAATGTACATCGGCCTTGGGCCACAATACAATGAGAAGGTGGGGTGAAAGGGGAGATCAAACTATTAAACAAACGAAACAAAACATAAATAAACAGAAACAAAAAACACAGAACAGAAAACAAAGCCTGTAAGCATCACATATACATCACTAGAAAACAATCATTTTATAGTAGATGGGAGATCATAACAAACTATGTACATAGTCATACGCACATTGCCCGTTCATCGCCTATGCAAATACGCCATGCTTTATATTACTCTGAAAGAAAGAATTGTTAAAAAAGCAAGAGAGAGAGAGAGAGAGAGAGAGAGAGAGAGAGAGAGAGAGAGAGAGAGAGAGAGAGAGAGAGAGAGAGAGAGAGAGAGAGAGAGAGAGAGAGAGAGAGAGAGAGAGAGAGAGAGAGAGAAGTCGGAAGTCGGAACATTGTCCTTGGACCACATTACATGCTTAGGGAGGGGAGTGGATGGGTTAGTATCTACAATAAAAAAGTCGAAGTACATTCAAATAATCCATATAAGAAGATAACAAAATCAAACAGTTATAAACGAGAGAGAGAGAGAGAGAGAGAGAGAGAGAGAGAGAGAGAGAGAGAGAGAGAGAGAGAGAGAGAGAGAGAGAGAGAGAGAGAGAGAGAGAGAGAGAGGGAGAGAGAGAGAGAGAGAGAGAGAGAGAGAGAGAGAGAGAGAGAGAGAGAGAGAGAGAGAGAGAGAGAGAGAGGAGAGAGAGAGAGAGAGAGAGAGAGAGAGAGAGAGAGAGAGAGAGAGAGGGGGGAGAGAGAGAGAGAGAGAGAGAGCAACCTACCCCCTCCCTCCGTTGGGCACACATACAGATTATGCATGTTGATACTTAAAGCTATTAACATAATGTCCCCCTGAGAGAAAAAGAAAACCACCATAAAACATCTTCGAATGTTCACATACACGTACAGTTATTATGTTCACATCTGGCACAGACTCTCTCTCTCTCTCTCTCTCTCTCTCTCTCTCTCTCTCTCTCTCTCTCTCTCTCTCTCTCTCTCTCTCTCTCTCTCTCTCTCTCTCTCTCTCTCTCTCTCTCTCTCTCTCTCTCTCTCTCTCTCTCTCTCTCTGCCCAAAGAAAATCATCCATCCTTGAATATTTTTAAAGCATCAGCATGCGTTTTTCTTTATTGAACTTCAGTGATCATCGATCAGAAATAATAGTCTTTGA
>CM065680.1:72255287-72260287 GCA_017654935.2 Phymorhynchus buccinoides
ATCTTCCTTCGGATGAAAATACTCAGTGTGAAGGACCAACCACACGTCCACTGAAATCGCACGACTGTACGATATGATTCGATCACGTGATCTCCAAGAACAAATGTGATTGGCGCATCGAGACCACGTGATTGAATCGTATCGCACAGTGGTGCGATTTTAGTGGACGTGTGGCTGGCGCTTAAAGAGTCTTGTTAAACATTACTTATCACGACTAGATTAATGAACACCAGCTGTCTTTTTACCACAGATCGCGTGAAACTATCAAGTCTGTGCTTTTACCCCAACTATAGTGGTGTGTGTGTGTGTGTGTGTGTGTGTGTGTGTGTGTGTGTGTGTGTGTGTGTGTGTGTGTGTGTGTGTGTGTGTGTGTGTGTGTGTGTGTGTGTGTGTGTGTGTGTGTGTGTGTGTATGTGCGCGCGCATGTGTGTGTGTGTGTGTGCGCGCATGTGTGTGTGCTATGCATGTTTCTTTGTAGCAGAACACTCATTACATCCTCCCTAGACAGCAGTTGAATGACCGCTCAGCACACTTATCACTAATGGACTAACTATTGTTATCAGAATATACAAGCTTAATTAAGCACAACCTATACAGACATTCAAACACGAACAGCAGAAACAGAAAACAAAAAGATAACAATGTAGGAGAATATGTCCTGGCTGACATTGTCATTGCCGAAAATGTGTAGGGCCTACGTATTTGCCTTGAGTAAACTCAAAGTTTTTGTGTGTTTTGTTTTGTTTTAAATAAATAAATTACCAACGTTTTACGTTTTTCGCGACATTCCTTGGACATAAGAAAAGTAGAATAGTTCCAGTCTTTACCACACAATCTTCTTCAAAACTGAACAAAATATAGTACAAAATGGTGTAATATGAACCCATATAGTCTACATGATGTACAACTGATGTAATACTGCAAATGTGAAAATGATGTAATGCAACGTGGCTCGACGTGGCTTGATGCGACGTACAGTTGTGTAGCATTGGTTTGGTGTGATTTGACGTGACGTAATATCACAGTGTGCCATGATGGAGCAAAGCTTCAATAAGCTTTTTCATTAAGATTATACACACAGTGGAACATTATTATTGCAAGATAAGGCACGCATCACGATGCACTCACAATACAATGCAATGCAATGCAAGTCGGTACAGCGCAGAGCTGCAACACGCCTCACTACGAGTAATAACTTTTTTTGTCAAAGTGTTTTGCCTAGAGCTTTTTAAAGACTCACCAGGTCACGTGTCAAAATCACGGGTTTTACGTGTTTTTCCTCTTATAGCTGGTAAGAAATCTTGTTTTGACCAGGTTTGACTCCCATACAAAAATGTAATGTCTCAAATTGAAAACGAAACATCATTTTAAAGAGCAGCCTCGATTTGAAGTTGGGGACGTTTGTATGTGGGTCACAGCTACCTAAAAACAAGGGACTTAATCGTGGTGCGTCAGTGTGTCTTTAACACTACAATATAAGCCACACTACTAATACAAAAAGATGCCACAGCACGCCTGTACTCTTTCCAACCCAGTACAACCCATCTCGATCCAACCTTATGCAATAACCCCTACCCCTCCCCAACCATAGGACATAGTCTAGTTCACAATGTGTTTCTCCCCAACCACCCAGTTGTTGAAATGATATATCACCCCACGCTGATGAGGCAGACAACCCCCACCCCCACCCCCTCTCTTCCTCTCGTCTCTTCCCTATTTCTCAAAGACAACCAACAGATTTACCCCCCCCCCCCCCCACCCACCCCCAGCCATAACGACTCCCCCATGGATTATTGATTTGAAGGGAGAAGAAAATGAAAACGAAAACGTCTGGAGAGGAAAGAAGCTTCAAGAGGACAACAAAAAAGGGGGGTGTCCCAATATTTTAGAGGAAAAAAAAGTGAGCCCTATAGTCCCGACGTGGTGTCAGAAGCAATCGGAGCCAGGGCGGAGAGATAGGAGGGAATATTGGACTTGCCTTTTGCTTGATTGCCGTGTGTCTCACCCCATCCATTTTGTGGAGAGAGCAGATTGGGCTGCACACTTTTTCAGTTTGAGCAAAGACGCTGAAAAGACAAGACTAACATCCGGTCCCTTTTCCCTATATGAGTTGTGAGGACAGAAACACTGGTTATGTCCCTTTTAAACGTGACACAGTTAGGTTACATAGCTCTTTTTTTCAAACCTGAGAGTTATCTTTTCATGAGTCAGTTATGCTTTGGATAGCCGCCATTGTGAATGGTGTAACTACCCCACTAACGATAACTCTATCAACCCGGCTCGCCGAAACTCTTAAGTAGTCCATCTTACGCTTTTAGAGTCTTTGTTTTGAGGAAAAGAGTTTGTTTAGGTAAAGAGACACGCGGGGAAGGAGAGACAAACTGGTTTAGACGAAGAATATTGGGTGGGTGGGTGGTGGCTAGTGGGGTGGGTGAGGTGAAGAGTGACGACTGTCGAGCAAAGGGATGAAAGGATCGAGAGGATATTGTCATCCTCATTTTCTACTTTTGTGGTTTCAAGACTATATTTTCTTTTCTTGTAAACGAACGAAAAATTGTGTTTTACGTCCTCTCGGTCTGGAACAGACACATATGGGACATTTGTAGATACAATGATGGAGGGAACAATACTGGAGGCAATGCCCGGAGGCAGTGCAACACCAGTAAAGTCCCGATTTTTTTAAACAATACAGATAGGTAACCACGCCTCGGCTAAACCTCATCGGCTATGGTACTGCCACAATTGTATTCTTTTCTTTACATCGAAACGTTTGTAGTCGCCATGTTGTAGTTGTACTCAAGTATTGCTCAGTATTATGCATGGCATTTATAGCTTAACAAAGGGTGTAGCTGTCTCAGATCTTTTCAAACGAGACGAACAATGTTTTCAAAGAGGAAAGATGTTAATCCTGCAGTACCCAGAAAAGATTTTGCTTGAGATCATAATTACAATTATTATTTGATGTCAGAGACCGTATTCTCTGAACGAGAACTCTTAGTTATGCTTCGAATGCTAACGTTTTCAGGATAAGAATTCCCGTAAAACTGAACATACTTACACTTGTTTGATCAAATTGGATGATTTTTTTCTTTTTTCTTTAGGTTAATGCTTTCTACTTTGTAGTATATACTCTTTCTTCCAGTTGACGCAATGCGATTAAAACCTGTGACGTTTGGTTCACAAAGTTCTCCCCTTTACAAATCGGGCTGCTATGTCCCGTTTAGCATTGCAAAGACTTGTTGTCAATCAGTGGGTCTCTTGTGACATGGACTCTGGCATAATACAACAGCAAGCTGGCCGGTTCCCAGGCCTTTCTAATGTACTTTTTGTGTAACCTCTGTGTAAGCTACCCACACAACGAGGGCGATAAGACCTTGCTTGAGTTTGACGACGAAGGACTTATTGACATCACTTAGGAAACAACCGTAAAGTTGTTAATGTTGTAAACTTGTGTAAATTGTTATATGGCTGTCATGATTTGGGGAAATTAAGTCGTTAGGGGGTGGTGTGGTGGGGGGGGGGGGGGGGGGGTAATCTCTCTCTCTCTCTCTCTGTCTCTCTCTCTCTTTCTCTCTCTCTCTGTATGTCTCTTTGTCTCTGTCTATCTCTCTGTGTCTCTGTCTCTGTCTGTCTGTCTGTGTGTCCCTCTCTCTCTCTCTCTCTCTCTCTCTCTCTCTCTCTCTCTCTCTCTCTCTCTCTCTCTCTCTCTCTCTCTGTCTGTGACATTATTGTAAGAATAGACTTCGCCTACAGTATTCGTCCTTCTCAAAGGTCAGTGTCCTCTCCCCCCCCCCCCCCCCCCCCCCCCCGCAACGTTTCACGACACATCATTGTTCTTATACCATTCTTATATCAAATATAAGCTGATATTGAAAAGAAAACCAGATCTAAATGTTCACATTAGATGATTTTCGGAAAAAATAGAATGTGTCTTTTTACCACAAAATCGGATTGTCCCCCCATGAAAAAGTAGGAGGTTTGTTCTACCAATTAATGAAAGGTCACTCGCGCAAACCGCGAAATTATGCCCCTGGGCTATTTGTGAACATTTCCTTTTGGGTTATCATTGGTTCCAAATTATCACCGGTAGCATGAAATCAGCAGCGTTTGCATGGATTTTTTTAAATATAAAGTCATTATATCACCTTGGCCGTCGCATGTGAGGATTGGACTTATGACCTTTAACCTTTTCGCCGCCAGCCATTTTTTTCAGCCAAAAAATACCATTAAACTTAAAACTGGGTAGAGAAAAAAAAGATATCTGCAATATTGCAAATTCCTCTGTGACATGAATACCATTAGGCCTATCCTGCCCTCCCAAAATTAAGAAAATAAGGTCTTTGCGTAACAGGCCCTGATTTGATTCCTTTTAGTGACATGGGTGTTAAGCCATTGTGGTGCTAAAATGTGACACTGGCGGCGAAAGGGTTAAGCAACAGATCGACGCTTTAACCCATCCGGGCTGCCAAGCACAGGGATTACAGAGCTAAACCTGGATAGAAAAAGGGTTACAAAATCATTCGGAAACGTAGCAGGTCGGGCGGCCATTGTGACTGAAGCTGTGTGGGAATGAATCATGTGGCTGGCTGTCTTATTACCGCAAACCGTTGGTTTACCGTCGGTCTCGCTGCTATTGGCAGTTGCCATTGGCAACCGGAGGTAATCATCGTCATTATCCGTCCAGAACCCAGCAAGTCTCGGTTTCTAAATGTGGTCCGTTTCCACCCTAGTCCCCTCTCCCTTTAAACGGTCGGGTGTAGTAACGAGTTTCGTTTCGTCTCTGATTGCCCTTGATGGCCGCAAGACTACCGCTAGGGGGTGGACGATTTAAAGACCCCCCCCCCCCCCACATCACGTGTCACATTCCCTTTTATGCTAGGAAGATTTCTCTATAAGATCTATTACCAGCGATAGGAGGGAAAACACGTGACAACCATGATTTTGACACGTGACGTGGTGGGTCTTTACAACTGTGTGACGTTATAGATTGGGAAAACGTG
>CM065680.1:72262787-72265287 GCA_017654935.2 Phymorhynchus buccinoides
GTATTTTGTTATTTATTTTGTAGAAAAAGGTGTGACCAGAAGACCACCTGTCCTTGATTGTTCCTCCAATACAGTTTTATTGTCATGTTTAGTCAACAAGAATGCCCCAGAAGTAATGACTGGATTCGGATGAAAATTTTGTTGACCACTTAAGGCATCACTGTGACAATATATACATAGTTGTTGTTTTTTATATTTGTTTTATGCATAAAACCAATTTGCTGTTCGGACACATATATGTTTAAATGTTGCACCAGTAGTAGCAATGCAAGGTCATTTAAACGACACAAGAGTTTAAAAGATGGAAATGTGCATACTTCATTTTATAGTTTGTTGTTGTTGTATGCCTTGGCCAAGAAAGGGAATTATGAAAGTCTTATATAAAATAAGGCATATGCATGCCTTAGTCAAAAGGAAAACAAATGTAGGCCTATGCCTATTCATCTTCGTAATACGTAACACACTAGCCTAAGTCATTTATTCCTGTTCATGTTTGCACATTATGGGCGTTGTAACACTATGTGTTTATTCAACAATAAGTATGCTCTGCTTACTTTTGGTGTATATTGTTTTTAAAATATCAAACTAGCCTTTCTGTTTTATTCTTACCTTTTGAAATGGCGTCGCGAATTTCTAATCAATTTGTACAATCTAGGTTACTAGCTGGTGTGTTGAAAGTTCCTTGTTGCCCAAATATTATTTCTATGGAGTGTTTTGAAAGATAGTACATCCTCTTCTTGCTTTTATTTAAGTAAGGTATAGAATAAAATTTCTTTAAACGAATAGCCTTCTTTTTACCAAAAAATGTATCTTAATTAAGGATATCCGTAACGTAGCTATTCTCTTAAGGTCTGTGTAAACGTTAACACTATTCACGAGATTTTTCTATTTCCCCTTGGCAACACAGTGAGCTGTGTTTATTGTTGTTGTTTTTCTTATGTGCACCTGGCTGCAATTTCTCAGTTATGAGATAATAAAGATGATTTGATTTGATTTGATTTGATTTGAAGTCATATTAAGAAAGGGCTATCACTGTGTGGCTGCATACGATAAGCGCGCATTGATCTATTGTCGATAAACGCGCATCGACTTTTCCCGGCTCATATGAGCGCATGCATGTAGTCCGAAATGAGCGCATCCCCTCTGTCGTAATTGAGCGCATCGCTTCTGTCCTAAATGAGCGCATTCAGTTTTTATCATCGAGGATTGCTAACACACATATACAGATTGTCACGTATGTAACTCATTTCACGAATGTTTATTCTAAAATTTGTTTAATATAAAACAAAACTAAAATAAATTCCATCGAAGTTGTTTTTGAGACGGGTGGACTAGGACTAAACCTATCCCTAACCCTATTTCTAACCCTAACCCTAACCCTATTTTAATCCTAACCCTAACCCTATCCCTAAACATATCCCTAACTATCCCTAACCCTATCCCTAACCTATCTGAAAAACAAGGAATACCTGGGTACGCAGAATTGCAATGATACAAATCGGAGTTGGCAATCAGCGGCGTACATGCGCTCTTATCGGCAGAAGGGATGCGCTCTTATGAGCATGCAAATGTGCGCTTGTGAGCGATGCGCGCTTATTGCCAACTCCGCACTGTGTTACCATGAGGAAATAGAAATATCTCGTGAATATCTCACAGACCTTTATCGATTGCATTCGACTCTAGTTGATAGCTACTTTCCCTCAATGGGACCTTTGACATAATATAAAGTTCTTAAACGGTGTGGTTTCTGTATTCCGTCATTGAAGCATTGGTATGATATAGCTGTGTCCCCAAAATGGCAGCCATCCAGTCTCTAAATAATTTTCACATTTCTTGTGTGTGTTGGTCTTTCTTCAATCATCAAACATTTAAGAACCTTCAAAACTACGCTTCTGAGAGAAAATGACAGAATCAATATTACCACCGTTTCTTCCATAAAGATAGATTATTTCTCCCAGCCTTTAATGATTAGTACCTGTAGTTATTCAACAGCAGTGACATGATGGCTGAATGCACCCTGCCCTGATCACCCCATCGTTGTGCGGTTTGTTAAATAATCCCCAGGAATCCTGCTTTTCAATGGTGGGTGCTTTGACACCATAAGCCAATATAGCATCACCCACACAACATTCTATCCCCGTTCAGTTTCATTCCTGAGGATAAACATGACGACATGCATGTTTGCAGCTTTGCACAGTTGTAGGATATAAGATGTCATATAGTTTTTGTTATACTCCTTTGTTATGTTATTCCGTTTGTCTTTTCGGTTTTTGTTTTGCACTGTCGTCAGAAGTGTAGCTTTAAGGTGTAGAGTGGCACAGAGGTAACGCGTTCGCCTTGTATCAAGGAAACCCGAGTTCGAACCTGGATACAGGGGATTTTTTTCTCTCATTTTGCGCTAGGCCTTACGGTCTTTCAGATGAGACGATAAGCCGAGTTCCGTGTGCCCATGCACGTAGCACACGTTAATCCCAGTGGCAACAAAAAGCTTGTCATTTAG
>CM065680.1:72270287-72275287 GCA_017654935.2 Phymorhynchus buccinoides
TCTCTCTCTCTCTCTCTCTCTCTCTCTCTCTCTCTCTCTCTCTCTCTCTCTCTCTCTCTCTCTCTCTCTCTCTCTCTCTCTCTCTCTCTCTCTCTCTCTCTCTCTCTAATGCATAGAGTGTGGAATTACTTAATGTGGTGTAGGCATATATAATGCTTGAGAAGAATAACGTTTTTGTACCTCCGTGTTTGTACATTTCGTGCGGTCTTTTCTGGAATGTGAACGCTATTGTTATGGGCCTGAGGCCTAACAATTAAGACCATTTTTGTACTTAGACTTTGTCTCTCTCTCTCTCTCTCTCTCTCTCTCTCTCTCTCTCTCTCTCTCTCTCTCTCTCTCTCTCTCTCTCTCTCTCTCTCTCTCTCTCTCTCTCTCTCTCTCTCTCTCTCTCTCTCTCTCTCTCTCTCACTCATTTTCTTTTTTTATTCTGTCTGTATATGAGGAAGAATAAAATCGCTAATAATAAACCACTTTTTTCCCCACGCAAACAGTTTTCCGAGTCAGAGACAGACACACTCACTCCGGTGGAACCAGTTCCACTTTGATTCCATCATCTCGCTTCAGTGAATCCACCTCCTTTGTCTTCACAGCACTGGTGTTCTCTGTCTGTTTGTTTATATGTATCCCTGTGTCACTCTCTCTCTCTCTCTCTCTCTCTCTCTCTCTCTCTCTCTCTCTCTCTCTCTCTCTCTCTCTCTCTCTCTCTCTCTCTCTCTCTCTCTCTGTCTCGCTCTCTCTCTCTCTCTCTCTCTCTCTGTGTCAATACTTTTATCGTTGTAAGAATACAGTTTCATTATCATTCTCTCTCTCTCTCTCTCTCTCTCTCTCTCTCTCTCTCTCTCTCTCTCCCTCTCTCTCTCTCTCTCTCTCTCTCTCTCTCTCTCTCTCTCTCTCTCTCTCTCTCTCTCTCTCTCTCTCTCTCTCTCTCTCTCTCTCTCTCTCTCTCTCTCTCTCTCTCTCTCTCTCTCTCTCTCTCTCTCTCTCTCTCTCTCTCTCTCTCTCTCTCTCTCTCTCTCTCTCTCTCTCTCTCTCTCTCTCTCTCTCTCTCTCTCTCTCTCTCTCTCTCTCTCTCTCTCTCTCTCTCTCTCTCTCTCTCTCACTCTCAATGCCACCAGAGTTGTCTCTATTCTTTTTAATCAACGAAATGCACACACAAAAGAAACAAACGGGTTTCAACATAATAGTAATATCAAACTCTTGTATTCCTTCCACTCCAAACAAAAATAATACATTATCACTCGTATCAGTCACCCCCCCCCCCCTCCCCGTGGGGATACCGGGGGGTCTTTTGTTTAAATAGTTCCCCCACCTTCTGGAAGTTCTGTACTTGTAACTTCCTCTAATCTGTCACTCTCTTTGACTCTGCCTTTTCCCTTTGCTTGCTGTCATCTACTATCTTTCTGCCTTTCCTGTCCATTCTCCTGCCTTTTTTTCAAGAAACACTTTCAAAAACATTTCCTCCAGCCGAAGTCGGACATGCTGGGCCTAATTATTATTTTATTTTTTTTCTTTCCCCAAGGAACATCGCATAATTCAACAAATACAGAGTTTGAGACATGGTAATACGACAGCAACATATCAATAAACAATAATGTATACATTGTATATCTTTATATATTCCTCAACATATGAATAGAATGTTGCTTTAACCCAGGAATATTAAGAAACAGTATATGAATATGAATATATGAAATTATTAATGAAAGAGAAACCTCAGTAAACAAATAATTAAGGCAGAGGACATATAGGTTTGTCACAGAAAAAAAGTATTTTATATTCCCAAAACTTTCCCCCCAGAAAAAGAGCAAAGAAGCAGTTTTGTTTGATATTAACTATAAATCCATTAATGGCAGATATAACCACCACTTCTCAGAGAACGCTTGGTATTCCATATTCATATATGCAATATATTTTTCAATTTGATATCTTTTCTTTAAATAATTCAGAAAACTGCATAGATTTGGAAGCTTTTGTCCATATTTGCATTGATAAATAAAAAACTTAGCAAGTATCAGAATAAGATCAAAAACTGCATCGGACTTAAAATGTTCAGTATATCCAAATAGTACTAACGGTAGTGAAAATCTAAGTGCCACAACATGTTCACATTTGTCTTTTAAAAGAATTTCGAGTTGTCTCCAGA
The DNA here is from genome assembly GCA_017654935.2 of Phymorhynchus buccinoides. Lineage (NCBI taxonomy): Eukaryota > Metazoa > Mollusca > Gastropoda > Neogastropoda > Raphitomidae > Phymorhynchus > Phymorhynchus buccinoides. The sequence goes on from CM065680.1 coordinate 72,272,431, forward strand.
AAAGTATAAAATGTTCACAAAACCAGATTAAGTGTTCAATGCTCTCTCTTTCAGCGTGGCAAAAACTGCATAATTCATCATTGCTAACATTCATTTGACATAAAACAATATTTGTACCCAAAATCCGATGTAGGAGCCTAATTATTTCTTACTTTGGCGCATAACGGCAGCATGACGCATATGCGCTCATAATTGACAGGAAACTGTCTGAGCGATAGAAGAAGAACAAGAAGACTCTTATCTGTTTAAAAAAAATCATAAAAAAAAATCGAAAGTGGTTCGCAATATGAGGGGAAATTCACAGATGCTGCTTTAACTCACAACCCAGGAGAAGCTTCAACCAAAAGGATGTGATAACTTAAAATAACAATGTGAGATAAACTTCAACCGCATGATAGAGGAAGTTGGAAACTTTTAAGGAGATGGAAATTGGTAGTGGTTTGCATGAAAATGGGGCTACTGAACTGGGGGAAAGGGAATAAGGTTGCATGGACAGCGAATGGAAATAAACACTTGTTTGTGGAACATCCTAATAACTATTTACATGGCTCTACTCCATTTCTTATAATTCTTTAAAGCCTTCCCCTGTCCTCTCTCTCTCTCTCTCTCTCTCTCTCTCTCTCTCTCTCTCTCTCTCTCTCTCTCTCTCTCTCTCTCTCTCTCTCTCTCTCTCTCTCTCTCTCTCTCTCTCTCTCTCTCTCTCTCTCTCTCTCTCTCTCTCCCCAATGTATTTGTCTCTATGTCTCTCTTTCTGTCTCTCGTTGTCTGTCTCTCTGTCTGTACGTCTCTCTGTCACTATCTCTCTGTACTGTCTCTATGCCTCTCTCTGTGTGTCTCTCTTCGTCTCTCTCTACCTCTCTGTCTTCATGTCTCTCTGTCTCTCTCTCTCTGTGTCTCAGTTTAATCCTTTCACCGCCAGCCATATTTCAGCCAAAAATGTCCATTAGATTTAGATGGATAGAGAACAAAATCCATCTGCAGTATTGGGGATTGTTCTGTGACATATATAAAATAAGGTATATCCTTACTTCCCAAAACTAAGACAATAGGGTCTTTGGATAATATACCCTAATGTGATGCCTTTTAGTGACATAGGTGTTAAACCACTGTGGTGCTAAAATGCGACTTTGGCGGTGAAAGGGTTAATTAATTATGAGCGCATTTATTTGCCTACTTATCGATTTGTGTATGTATGTATTTAGTTATCTGGCTATTCATTTAGTGATTTAGTTATTAATTTATTAATTTATTATTTATTTGTTATGGTATGTGCTATGGGTCGGTGGCCCGCACATTAACCCTTTCACCGCCAGCCATATTTCAGCCAAAAAAGTGCCATTACATTTACCTGGGTAGAGAACAAATCCCATCTGTAGTATTGGGGATTCTTCTGTGACATATATAAAATAAGGTCTATCTTTACTTTCCAAACCTAAGTCAATTGGGTCTTTGGATAATAGACCCCAATTTTATGCCTTTTAGTGACATAGGTGTTAAATCACTGTGGTGCTAAAATGCGACTTTGGCGGTGAAAGGGTTAAACCAGTGTCAACCGTGTCTGTCTCTGTCACTTTCTGTCTCTCTCTCTCTCTCTCTCTCGCTCTGCTATTGACTCTAGTTCCAAGTGCTTGCACTGGCTGGATCGCAAAGTTATTGTTTGTTCTCTGTCTTTCTGTTTGCTGCTTGTCTTTCTCTTTCGCGGTGTCTCTGCCTCTGGCACCGTCTCTATCTGAACACTCATCCTTTGTCTGTACTGTCTATCTGTCCCTCTGTCTGTTTGAGTTTATTTCTGTCTGTCTGTTTCTCTCTGTGTCTGCCTGTCTGTCTCTGTCTCTGTCTCTGTTTCTCTCTCTCTGTCTTTCTGTTTTTGCCTCTGTCTGTCTGTCTTTCTTTCTTCCTTTCTTTCTGTTTTTCTTTCTTTCTTTCTTTCTTCATTCTTTTATTTCGTTCTTCCTTCCTTTCTTTCTCTCTCTCTCTCTCTCTCTCTCTCTCTCTCTCTCTCTCTCTCTCTCTCTCTCTCTCTCTCTCTCTCTCTCTCTCTCTCTCTCTCTCTCTCTCTCTCTCTCTCTCTCTTCTCTCTCTCTCTCTCTCTCTCTCTCTCTCTCTCTCTCTCTCTCTCTCTCTCTCTCTCTCTCTCTCCTCTTTGATATTTTCGTTGCCACAGGCCTGAATGTAAACAATATTTGTACTTCTATTTATCTGTATAAGTAAAAATTCGAGGGGTGAATACCAGAACTGTCTATCTATGTTATTTATTCCTTTTCAGATAGACCATTCTGGCAGGCACCCCTCTGAATTTCGTTCGTTCGTTCGTTCGTTCGTTCTCTCCCCCTCTCTCCGTCCTGTGACCCACTAAAAACAGTCTTCTATATGTGCGTGCACGAACTTTGCTTTAATGCCGAGATCTAATCAAACAGAGGAAAGTGAGAGAGTGTATAAGCTTAAGTGAGAGATCAAGAATGTTGCGGGATGGAGAATAAGTCGGGGTATAGTATGGGTAAATGCGATCTAGATGCAGTTTGGAAAGACTCATTTTATTAAGGTTCGGGGAGCTATTGTTTTTGTCTGGTCCGTCCTTCCGGTGTCCGTCCGGCGTACCTCCGTCCGTCCGGCTATTCGTACGTTTTTCTTAAAAACTATTCAGTCTATCATCATCAAATTTGGTATACTAGTTTGCCAAGATGCACGCTATCCACTGATGTATTTAGTTTTACATTAAGGCCAAGGTCGCGCCAGTAGTAGTTACGGGGTTCAAACCCCGAAACACATAATCGCTAATATCTCGCGAAGTTTTGCATGTATTTTAATGCAGTTTTTTTCCCACAACATTTCTTGATGAATGGTCTATAACACAGTT
>CM065680.1:72297787-72302787 GCA_017654935.2 Phymorhynchus buccinoides
CTCAGACTCAGACTCAGACTCAGACTCAGAAACTTTATTTTACAAGGAAAAGAATTTAGGCTGGGCCTAGTCTTCCATTCTGTCCTTGGTTCTAAGCATGCAATACATAACTAATACTATAAACGAACATTGAGACACAGGAACATCGCCAAAAAACAAACAACTAACAGTAATATAGCTATGACATTTTAAGCAGAGCATCAACTTAAGCAATAAACAACATAGAATTTAAAAAAACTAAGCAACCTATTAAGCAAAAAAAAGAAGATTAAAACACCTATATCACTACAATATATTTCCTCCACTACCATTACTACTACTAGTGTAAGATGAACCAAAAAGCTCATGGGCGAGTAAGTAGCCCATGCCAAATTATCCCACGAAACAAAGCAGATCTTGGCCACATGTTGCCCATGAGACGAGTGCTAATTTTAGCATTCGTCCCATCGACAAACCCGACTGAAACCCGCCCCGAGAGAGAGAGAGAGAGGAGAGAGAGAGAGAGAGAGAGAGAGAGAGAGAGAGAGAGAGAGAGAGAGAGAGAGAGAGAGAGACAGACAGACAGAGACAGACAGAGAGACAGACAGACAGAGAGACAGACAGAGACAGAGAGCCAGAGACAGAGCGACAGACAGAGAGGGACAGACAGACAGACAGAGAGACAGACTGACACAGACACAGACAGAGAGACAGAAACAAACAGACAGACAGAGGTGGGAAGAAGAAGAAAGACGAAAAAGAAAGAAAGAAACGAAAGACCGCCAAAGGTCAGACGGAGAAAGTGGTGAACTTCTGATTCTGCTAGCACGGAATGAATGGGTGGACGGATACAAATTGGAATACTGGTAAGGGGGATGGAGGTGGGAGAATGGGGCAAAGGGGCTGGCTGTGAGAGGGGACAAGAAATGGGCAAGGGTGTTCTACAGGGGGGATCGGGTCGACACCCACGTAATCGGCCAAGATTAACCAGGCCCCCTTGGGAAATCACAGTAGCGATTTCATTCTTCATCCGTCTCTCAATCAATCCCTCCCGTCTTCTCTTTCTCCTACGTTCCCTCTATCAAGCCCTCACCTTTACGAATACCATCCCCCCGCCCCATCCCCCATAGTACTGTTTCGAAATGAAAACGGAAGTAACAGACGAGTTGTGTGCCCGTTAGGACAGTTAGTTCCGGTTAGAAAATGCTGTAGACACGGCATGGCTGCTGAGTAATTGAAATAGAGGGGTGTTTAATTGCTCAGTTATCAGTTTGTAGATTTAATAATATTAAGTCCTGTTTCATGTTTCTTTCTTAAAGTTTACATTCGTTGACTATAAACAGTTATGTTCTTATTTGTTTACTTGATACGACCACATTAATACCCTAAGACTTGAAGACAAGAACAAAATATAGTTGTTGTTTAAGGTAGGTAACTTCAATTTTTTAATTCTAATTTTGAACCGGAACTACCCCAAACCGACTTCAAGACGAGACAGTAGGGAAAGATAACCCCAAAAGACCGAATTTCGAAACAGTGCTATGCCACCCTCTTCAGCCTTTTTCTTCCTGTCGTTTCCGCCTTTCTTGTTTCAGTTTCTTCCATTGTAATTGATGTTGTTGAGAAGGTTCAGCTTCTCCAAGAGCTATCGTTCACTCGGGATTTGGGGCATATTATCATGGGATTGAATTGGATTGGAGACTAGGTGAGCGCTGTTTGGATAAGGTTTTGATTCAAGCAAATGAACAAACAAGAAACATCTTACAAATAATATTGAAAGCTTGCGAAAAGGTTGCATTTATATGTTTAAAAAATGTAACTTAAGCACCAGCGGATACGTGTAAAAAGGCAAATAAACTCGCATAGATAATTGTTCAAGATTGAAAATGTATGGACTTGAAAATTGGCCACAAATGATATGATGGGCGTTTGTGTTTTTTGTTTAGTCTTGTATAGATCATTATTCGCTCACATTTACGAATGCTTACTAGCACATGCATGCTTACGTACATAGATAATCTAAGCAAGCAAATAAGATTGCACACACACACACGCGCGCGCACACACACACACATTCAAACGCACACAAGCACACAAAAATACACACACTGACATACACATACACACGCGCACACACGCATGCACGCACTCACTCACAAGAAAAGAGAGTAGGGGTAGATATAAACAGAGGCATTCAAATAGTGAGAGAATGTTCCAACAGCAAAGAAAAAAGACCTGTCCAGATCCCGTCTCTGTGGCCCAGAAGCTCTTTGGAAGCCTGGAGGACCTGCAACATACGGCCGCCTTCATATTGGATGCTGGAGTGTCCCTCTGACGTACGAGAAGAAAAATAAGAAATAGTGAGAGAGAGGGAGAGACAGAGACACAGAGAGACAGACAAAGAAGCAGACCGACAGAGACAGAGACAGAGAGAACGAAGAATAAATTTCACCCAGCGAGCACTACCGGAGTCAGCGTTGAAGGCGTTGTGTCCTTTGTCATGTAATATCCGTGCAGCAAACAGTCTCCACCGAGTTATGTACACGCCATTCAGATAATCTTGTATGATTCGATTCTTTTGGATCCGCCCCCACGTGCATGTAATTACACTATGTGATTGATTCCAGAGGTCTTTGATTGATTTTTTTTTATTATTAAATTCTGGCATGTTGATTAATTACTTGTTTTGTTGATTGATTTATCGATTTCTGACATATTGATTGCTTTCTGCCATTTCCTGTCCAGATCAATTATTTCATGTGTTTTTTTGCATGTTTATTGGGTTTTTTGTTGTATTAATTGATGTCATCATTTATAGTATGTTGATTAATTTCATAATTTCTCGCAGAATAATAAATGATTCTTGACATATCGATTGATTTCATGCTTTTTGTTATGCGTTGATGGGTTTCTGATGTATTGGTTGATTAAAATATTTCTAGTATGTTGGCTAACTTAATTATTTCTAGCGTGTTATTTTGGTATTTGGTATTTGGTATTTGGTATAATCTAGTCACAGAGACTTTTCTCTGTGAAATTCGGGCTGCTCTCCCCCGGAGAGAACGTCGCTGCAAGTGCAGCACCTACCCAATGTTTGTTTGGATACTGCCCTGACCATTGCATTTATGATTTCTTACATGTTGATTGTTTTTTCTGGGTGCATCAGTGGATTCTATCTTAATTCGACCTATTGCTGGTATGCAGGGCCTGTATTCACGTTGAGCTAGCATGAGACTTAGCATGATGCTAACTTAGAAGCTCTTCCAATGTCCTGTAGGATTTAATAGGACTTTTGGAAGAGTTTCTAAGTTAGCATGATGCTAAGTCTCATGCTATCTCAACGTGAATACAGGCCCTGGTTAATTTCAAGATTTCAAACTGTCAGCTAATTCCCAGTACCCCGTGGATTGACGTCATGATTTCTGGCATGTTGAGATTGATGATTTCTAGCATGAGTGTCCTGTTAATTGATTATTTTGACATGTTGATTGATGTCTTGGTGAAATAATTCATGTCATGATCTCAGGTACGCTGATCGATTTCATGATTTGAAGCGTGTTAACGGATAAATGCGCTGTTCATTGACTTCACGATTTCTTGGAAGTTAATTGATTCCTCTGATGCTGATTAATGTCATGATTTCTGGCATGTTGATGGGATTCTTTTCCATGTTGATTGATTCCAGCCACGTGGGTGGGAGGTGCCTACATTAACGGAACAGCGGAAATCATCGTGCGCAGTGGTCTGGCATGGTGCCAGGCGCCCATCGGCTACGCCCTTAGCTTAGTGTTCGGTGAGTAAGGAAATCACGAAATGTCCGCCCCCCGCCCCCACCCACCCCCCCCGTCCCTGTCTGTCTGTCGTCTGTCTGTCTCTCCTTGGGTGTCTGTCTCTCTCTCTCTCTCTCTCTCTCTCTCTCCTCTCTCCTCTCCTCTCTCTCTCTCTCTCTCTCTCTCTCTCTCTTTCTCCTCTCTCTCTCTCTCTCTCTCTCTCCTTCCTCGCCTCTCTCTCTCTCTCTCTCACGAAATGTCTCCTCTCTCTCTCTCTCTCTCTTCTCTCCCTCTCTCTCTCTTCTCTCTCTCTCTCTCTCTCTCTCTCTCTCTCTCTCTCTCTCTCTCTCTCTCTCTCTCTCTCTCTCTCTCTCTCTCTCTCTCTCTCTCTCTCTCTCTCTCTCTCTCTCTCTCTCTCTCTCTCTCTCTCTCTCTCTCTCTCTCTCTCTCACTGAAGATGAATTGCATTTTATTTTGCGTTGCCCTGCATTAAATGATATCCGACAAAAAGTTATCCCACATAAATATATTCGTAATCCACGTGCGTTTAAATTAACATTGTTGTTAGCTTCAAAGAAAGAAAGTGATATTCGGAATCTGGCCCTTTTTTTTATGTATAAAGCTTTTAAATTTAGAGAAATTGCTATTTCATAGTCCTTCTTCTGCCATGTTCTGACTGGATATTAACTGCCATCTGACTGAAGCAATTGTTATATGTAGCGACACTACTGAGTAGTATCATGTGTATTCATTATTGATGATGATTTGTATTCCTTTATTATTATTTATGGATTGCTAAGTTTATATGGCTGTTGATGTTTATTTGTTCACTTCCCCTTCATAAGGGGCCTTGGCCTATTTGAATAAATTATTCGCATTCGCACTCTCTCTCTCTCTCTCTCTCTCTCTCTCTCTCTCTCTCTCTCTCTCTCTCTCTCTCTCTCTCTCTCTCTCTCTCTCTCTCTCTCTAGCTCTCTCTCTCTCTCTCTCTCTCTCTCTCTCTCTCTCTCTCTCTCTCTCTCTCTCTCTCTCTCTCTCTCTCTCTCTCTCTCTCCTCTCTCTCTCTCAATCCTCTCTCTCTCTCTCTCTCTCTCTCTCTCTCAGACTGGAAGAATAGGCGTTGCCTAAAATCTACATCCTTGGAAAATAAAGTTTAACTTTTCAAGTTTTCAAGTTTCAAGTTTTCTCTCTCTTAAAGTTTATGCAACGTTTAGAGCCTTTTTAAAGAGTTGAAGCAATTCAAAATTGAAA
>CM065680.1:72310287-72312787 GCA_017654935.2 Phymorhynchus buccinoides
CCTATTCGGCGCTTAGTAATTGTCCCTCAATACTTGAAACTATACAGCAACTAATTTTTCCATCCGTCAAACATGGATGGATGGATGGATGGATGGATGGTAAACATTTATTTGTCATGGCCCTGCCTGCCCTGTTCACATACAATACAAAAAAGGGAAAATGAAATAAGATCCCGAATGTATAACAATACAGATATTGATATTATGATTTATTCTTCTTGTTGTTAATGTTATTCTTCCTTTAATGTCACTCTTTTGTCTCTTTTCCAGTGTTCTATCTTGTTCAGTTTGTTTATTGGTTTTATTGCGTAGGGGTACGGTATAATTATAAGCTTTATGCTTGTTGTTATACACAATATTAAAGAAAACCCCAACATGTTCTCGTTCTTGTCTCTTTGACACTACTACTACCAGTGGGTGAGCCTGCCGTTCGCCATGACGCACGAGGCGGTGAGCCCGCTGAGCACCAACTCCACGGAGCTGTGGGTGAAGCACGTGGAGCCCCACCACGCCGGCTACTACATCGACTGCTACCTCGTGCTCATCTTCGGGGGCATCCCCTGGCAGGTACCGTGCATCTCAGCCGCCCGCTATGCTCACTTGCGCCGTTGTCGATTGCGCTGCTAATTCAGTTGTGCAGCAAGAAGAAACAGAGAGAGAGAATGTGTGGATGTGAATAAGAAGAAATAAGATGACGGAGTATTGAATTCGGAGTAAACATAGAATAAAATAAAAGGGGTGAATGCCAGAACTGTCTATCTGTGTTCTTTATTCCCTTTGAGATAGACCGTTCTGGCAGGCACCCCTCGAAATTATGATGGGGCAATGGTGTCTTGAGGTCATTGATTATAGTGCAATGGACGGATGGGAATCAATGGATGGATAGTTAAATGTTTATACAAAGACGGAAAACATTGCTCTTTTTGATCAATTTGTATTATGTTTTTGGCTTGAATTTCTTTTCATATGCTTTTGTTTAAAATAAAAGAGTGGGGTACGAAACGAATTTAACCCTCCCATGGTTAATGTGAAGCCTGAATGAGTGAGTCACATTGCGTACGTGGTTTACATGTTCAGTTCATTGTGCTTTGTGCATGAGTTGAGCTTTGCGCTGGGTTATTTTTCTCACACATTCACAGATTCACAGAGGCTATAGGCTGTAAGCCTTTTGCCCTCGATAGTGTAATTTATTTGTTCAGAGCTTGATTGACTTTATGGCCCGTGGATTTAGTTATGACGTTAGTGTATAACTAACGCTCAATTTTACAATTTAAGTATGTCCAAATTGGTAGAAAACATTAATGTTGCTAATTCCTTATCAATGTGATTTTTAAAGGCATTTACAGATGGTGCATTGGCGGTATTATGGGACAAACTATTCCATACATTTTTTCTGTTTGTAAAATTATGAGTGGAATTGACGGGTATTGGTTTGCTTTTTGGTTAGTTTAAAATTGTGACCTCTTGTAACATTATGATTAGATAATTCAAAGAGCTGAGTAGTAGTTGAGGAATCATGTAATCCATGCATAATCTTAAAATTTTATTTTCTGTTAGTGTAGCATTTAGACAGTGTTTAGGAAATTAAGCGCGAGAACAGATAACTAGATTGTATTCCAGGGATTTTAGGATCATGCACGACGTAACGCAATTCCACACACTTACTATATGGTTCTATAAGGAATGTTGGCTTATCAAACTGTTTTACCAAAAGAATACATCCATTCCGCGTAACTGAAGGATCGATCACAAAATGTTCAATCTAATCGGCGCGATTGTAATGTAGCCTGTTTCATTCACTGGGGTGGAGACTACTAGACAGTCAGTTTGTGTCTAACACACAGAGACGAACGAATGTAAACTCCTTTGCCGACTGAAGTCGGGCAAAGGGCAATACATAAATGAGACATAATATATATAGCATATAACTTCATCTGGATTGTGTGTCCTGTATGAAAACAACAACAACAACAACATTATATTCCGTTGCTTTCGTGAAATTCCAAAGTGTTCCATTATGGCATCAATCCGTTACAATAGCAATACATCCATATAATACCTGCATTCAGTTTCTACGATGAAAGGAAGGATGACTATACTAGTCTAGGAGGCCATCTACATCGCGGCCGCCAAGCCCACGCTGAACCGTGACCGTGGGAGACACACCTTGCCCGCGGCTTATTCTTCCCTGGTTCAGTCATGCGCCGTGGGTGCAGCCTTGAGCTGTACTCACGATCGCGTGCTACTGAACCGCGCCAGTGGCCTCCCAGCAGACGACGCTGACGAAGGGAGCGCCACGCCCCCGAAAGCTCCGAGGTGAGCCTATCCTTTTGCTGAGTGAAACTACATTCGGGTGATCATGACTAGTCCTGTCGTTCTCTGTGTGTGGTCCCAGGTGTACTTCCAACGTGTTCTATCGGCCAAGTCGGCCACCAAGGCCCAGCTGTTGTCCTACATCGCTGCCGCGGGCTGCATCGTCATGGCCCTGCCCGCCATGCTC
>CM065680.1:72317787-72325287 GCA_017654935.2 Phymorhynchus buccinoides
AAGAAATGTACTGCAGATCCTAGTTTGTAGGTGCGAAATTGTAAGTCAATATCCCATTTGTCATAACATTTTAAAAATGCTTCTGGAGATATGTAAATATACGTGTAAGCTTATGTGAATGAGTGTTTTGTGTGTTTGTGGGAACGTTCATGCACTGACGCGACTGAATAGTTTTGGTGTGAGTGGAGTTTTTGTGTAAATATACGGTTGTGTGCTGCCACATGTGTGTGCATCAGGAGGGTGTTGCTAGTTGTTTTTCGTATTTTTTGTGTGGTCCTTCATTTGTTTGATTTTTGGGAAAATAATAATAATAATAATAATAATAATAATAATAATAATAATAATAATAATAATAATAGTACATTTATATAGTGCTTTACCTCAGATGAGCCCAAAGCGCTTTACAATCAATTATTCATCAACAGACAACACAAATAGCATTAAAGAGTGACACCAACCAGCAACAGCGCATATACAAAGCAACTCTCTCTCTCTCTAACACACACACACACACATACACACATACACACACACACACACACACACACACACACATACACGCACACGCACGCACACACACGCACACACGCACACGCACACGCACGCACACGCACGCACACGCACGCACGCACACACACACGCACGCACACGCACACACACGCACACACACACACACACACACACACACACACACACACACACACACACACACACACACACACACACAAACACACACATTTATCCAACTCGTTCATACCCCATTCGGTAAGCCACAGCAACCGAGCCGCATGGACTGACCACATACACCAACACACAAACACAAACACCCTCACACAAAACGTACGCACGCAGACAGACACACAGACACGCACACAAACACAGACGCGCACACACACACATGCGTGCACACACAACCCACAAAGCCAAAACACAAAACACAGCACAAACCTCTTATTCAATCTTCCCTCATTAACAAGCACACTGTATCTATTTTTTATTTGCCTTTGAAAAAACTATAGGTGGCGTGGCTAGTTGTGTCATTTAATATTCATATCGTGCTTGAATATACACAGTAGGTACGGCTGTACCCCAGTTATCGAAATGACAAAGCACGTGATTGATATCTTTATGTTAGCTTAAAGGGAAAACAACCGATCCCAGGGATCGGGTCTTGCTCGTCAGAAAAGCTCTGCCTCGCGGTGGCTCGCACAACAGGGAACAAAGAAGGGCGAACCGTCTCTCTCGCCAGCTGCGATTCAAATGTGGCGCGCGCGAATGAAAATCCGTTTAACGTCCTCCGGTCTGAAACAGACACATATGGGACATTAGTAGGGGAAGACGGGGTAAAAAGCGCATGGGCGGGTAAGAAGCCCACCCCAATTATCTCATGAAATGAAGCAAATTTCAGTCTCATTTTGCCCATGAGACGAGCGTTAATGTCTAGCATTCGTCTCATGGGCAAATTTGACTGAAATTTTCTTTATTTCATGAGATAATTGGGGTGGGCTTCTTACCCGCCCATGCGCTTTTTACCCCGTCTTCCCCTAGATATAAAGATGTGGGAACGATCCTGGAGGCAATGCCCGGAGGCAGTGCAACCCCAGGAAAGTCCCGAATTTCCAACGATACTGATATATAATTTTATAGTCCGGTCGCAGGTTTAATCACCGTGTGCATATGATGTTTTCTGTTGATTTTAGAATGCTTAGTTCATTATGGAAGCGTGGGCAATGTGTCTTATTGTGTGAAAGGAACGCTTTGATTAGCCATACCCCCCCCCCCCCCCACACACACACACACACACTGCATACGACTTGACCCCAATACGATACGATTGTGACGATGTCTGTGAGTCATGATTCACGTGAAATACTTCCGTCTAAAAACGACTCTGTTATTTTCGTTCACTATACTCATGTAGACCGCAATATGCGAATCCAATAAAATGTCCGATAGAAAAAATAAGATATTTTATCAGATTCGTGTACGGGAGACTACAAATGTTGTGAACATAACTAGTAGGATTTCATCAGATTTATTTAGACAGTAACATTTCACGTCAATCATGCCTCACAAATGTAAACATCGGATCGTACTGAATCGAATCTTATGCAGTGTAGGCGGCCCTTTACTGTAACAGAGTGTTGCATTAGTCTGTGTGCAGACCGTAAGTGTATACGCGCAGCTTCCGTGCGGAAATCTATCCGCAATCCGAAACAAATATGGAATTAAAGTAATATGAAGGACTGTTCACGTACGCGTGAACATCCGTCCGCATATCCCATCCGCTTATTTCTTACTTTCTTTTACTCTATTTGCGGATTGTGGATGCATTTCCGTACGGAAGTTTTTGTAAATGTGCACAGATCCTAAGTCGGAAACTTTCCACATTAGAAGAAAAACTAAACTCATAACTGTAATCATTCATGATCAGCATCAGGTAAAAAATGTAGAAAATCTGAAAAGTTTCTTAAAGACCCACCACGTCGCGTGTCAAAATCATGGTTTTCACGTGTTTTCCCTCTTATAGCTGGTAAGAAATCTTAAGAAATATTCCATGCATAAGATGGAATGTGACACGTGACGTGGTGGGTCTTTAATATTCAGCTCCGTTTAATTTTTTCCTTGGTAAGCATTTTAGCATGAAAAATAACAAATGTTATTGTGCACATATATAAACATTTGTATGTCACTGAGAGTGACTAAGTATTTTAGGTGCTGCAAAATAATCCCTTGGCCCGAGTTCTTTACAAGGGTTTTGATAACATATAAGATTTTCTGGACGATTAATGTTTTTCCCCGGCGTCCCTAGATCCTCTTAAGACCATTACAATGGTGCAAGCTGAAATTTTAAAAACGGCAGCATTGGGCAGATTTTAACCTCCAAAATGACAACTCACATCTCCACTGAGCACATTTTGTGCAAGATCACCTTCACATCCACGAAACCTAGATCTTTCCACGATCTACAAGATCCCCTGACCATTTTCAATCAAATGCCCCGCTATGCCTTGCAGGAAACCGTGGCCCAACACATTTTCAACTGTTTTATGACTATTTTTGTGACTTTTGGACATTGCACGTCTTCACTGGCAATCACAATGATGTTTCAAAATTAATTTTAGTCTTCGATTTCATGTTCAAGTAATAACGCACTTTTGTTTTCAAATTGAATAGAGTCTAGAACTTATAATTTCGTTATTGAACCCAAGGTGATCTTACAAAACACAATTTCCCCTACTTTTCGTGAGCAGTATAGCATAAAACTAGTGGGGTTGATTGAGTCAAATTGTTCTTAATACTAACTATTTCTTTCGATTTTAAAAACAATAAAGTAAAGTATATGTGGCATCACAGTTAAGTTTTCTGGGATTATGTAGTTGACAAAACAGTCATGGTGTATAGGACTATGCGTCTGATTAGTTACAGTCGATTAATGCATTTTGTGTTCATTTTTTACACGGCTACTTTCCATTACATAAATGAACATTCACATTCTGCAACATGGTATTCACACCGAATCTTTCTGTTAAACGCTTTGAATATATGAGTTTCATTAGCATGTGATATTAGTTACTTATGCTTTCATGAATGTTGTACTATGCTCGCATTAGGCTACGATCACGAAGCGTATGGTTTCGTTATGTGTTTTTGAGTATGTATTTTTTTAGATCATTTTCGTTATTCTGCTTCATATTATCACTAGCATAAAACGTGTTGGGAGTATGTTTTAAACTTAAATGTTGTCATACATGCCTGATAATGTAAGTGGCATTGTGGTTTCTTTTCACTGTTATGTTGATGCTCTGAGTCGAAGTAGATTATGTTTTACACTATGAGTTTTGTGATATATTTCAATCTTTACACATAAGTTTAGAATTATTGATGTTGTCAGTTGTCAGAATATGGATTTCTTAATGCGGTTTTAAATGCTAGTGTTGATCTTATACGTTGTCATAGTCTTTAGATTAAGTTATTTATAACTGAATACTCTTGACATTCTACACGTGTTCTGTACGTTTATTTGATTGTGTAGGCATTTGTGCTTAGAGTGCTTTTTAACATGATGGATTTGTTAAATATTTCTTTTAAAAATTTGTTAGATATATTACAGGAATTGTATTAGATATACATGATTCTGTGATGAGATGAAATGTATTGATATTGTGATCAGCGTCAGGCATATTTTGACAGTCTGAATTTTGTTGGGCCATTTCGAAATTGTGAGACCCACTGAGTGTTCCTTATAATTACTAAAGTGAGTATGTTAGCTGTCTTTCAAAATGTAATTTTTTTTATCACATGTTTTTGTTATGTGGAACCTGTTTGTTAAACGTTACACCAATAACATGTTGCTATTCATTTAATAACATGTGTGAAGTGTGTTAGAAATTCAGCAGTCAGTGAGTCCTTTTAGGTGTTATTGTTATCACGAGCTTTTATAGTCAGTTCACTTGCTACAGCATTACTTAGTTGAAAGTATTTGATGTAATTTTATATGTCACTTTTTAGTGTGGCTGATTAGGCATAAAGGTGTTCAGTGGTTTTTTGAGTTGTGCACACAAGTCTTGACACTATAAGTTTCATTTCATAGATTTGATTTTACTCTCAAAAGTAATTTCAAGGTTTTTTTTGTGTTTTTATATTCTGATTCTGTGATCTATTTGAAATCGTTTGGGTTTTTTGCAAACTGTATTGTACACTTCTTGCAGTTGATGACTTCACTGTAAAGTGTACAATTCAAAGCTCATCAATGTTATTGTGATACAAACTGTGCGCACTTTTTGTGCGCACAATCAATGTTTTGTGACTATTTTGCTGGTCCCTTGTTAGATTTACCTAATTTGTGATTGAAACAACGTTCCACTGCGCGAAAGCAAGTTTCTGTGAGTAAGTTTATGTCTGTATGAACAGGATAGAAAAGAGAGAGAGAGAGGCTTTGGATGGAGCCATGTAAAAAGGGTTGTCTATCTCAATGAAGTTTTGTATTGTGTCTGTGCTTTCTGGCTATCAATGTGTGTCTAAGGCCGTGTACACATATATGCGGAGATTCCGTGCGGAAACCCGTGCGCAATCCGCAAATAAGTAAAAGAAAGAAGGGAAAAGATTTGCGCACGTGTCCGAATTTCCCCTAATCCGTATTTTGTTGCCCTTCTTTCTTCAGCCTATGTACGGATTGCGCATGGGATTTCCGCATGAAGTGTGTACGAGGCCTTATGATACAATGTGTGTGCGTGGTGTTTTTTTTGTGGTATGAATTTGTGTTCATATGAACTTTGAACAGTGCATAGAAGGAGATTTAGCACAAATACATTTTGATTTCTAAATGTTTGTGTCACTTTTGGTACATTACTCAAATGAAAACAACCGCTAGTGGCAGTCCATAATTATGTGTATTATAGTGTTGTTGTATACGCTGCGTTTCCTAGACTTCGTCCCAGTGCACTGTTAGAAAGATCGTAGGAAAATCTACTGTAGAATGTTCATTGAAAATGTAGTACACTGTCTGTGTCCAGATTTAGTTGCTTTTGTTTCTGCGATATATTGCAATGTTGGTTTATGCTTACCTTTCGAGTATCTAAGCAAAGATAATTCTCTTTCTGGGGGAAAGGATAGGAGTAAAGGGTGCATAATGTGTTGCAGTCCTGTCCGTAACTCGGCATCGTGGAATAAAGAGTGTGTGATTGAATGTGTCTACCATGGTTTTGTTCATTATCACCGTTGTATACATTTCCTTCTCTAAATAGGTTCTGAATGTTGTTGATCACTTAGTAAGAAGGAAGGTGGAATGAAGTAATCAATGAACGAAGCAAGAACTGTGGAAATGGCAGTGAATGCCTTTCTGAAGAGATAACCTGGAAACTCACACACATCCATAGTGCGTTGTCCTTTCCATCAGTTTTTGTTCTTCTAATTGGTGCTACCTGCTAACGATTATTTCGTACATGTTAACGGTATGGTGGTACTTCGCCAAATCACGATGATTTCAGATAAAAAGATCATTAAAAGTAAGAATCCCGTTGTTGTGATTGTGCTGTTTTCAGATAAATCATTTTCATTTGTCTAATTGTCAATTACGAACTAGGTTTAAAAAAAAATGTAATTTGTAAATATTTTTTGTAGGCCTATTTGCGTTTAGTTATTCACTCCGAACCATTGAAATTCCTTTTTTAGGACTGATATTCTACGGACCATTTTGACTGATATTCAATTCATTTGTTATAATTTTTATTTTTCATTGGTATGCGATATATTATCAAGCCCTCATCCTAACCTTTGCTTGTATTACATGTTAAGCTTGAAATATCTTAAGTGAGTGATTTCTAGTGAACTCGGACGTTGTGTGTCATAGTGTACAGGACATGTGTGAAGTTTGTATGAAAATAAATTGAAAAGGATAAACATTGCTCTTCATTTCTTAAAAATGACAGTCTGCAAAGTTTCTTTTTCTGTATTTTCTTTTTAAAATAGACAACGAAATTGAACAAAGGCCTTACCATTTCTTGGCCCGTCTACCTACGTTTATTTGCAAAGATTTGAGAGAGAGTGTTAAAACCATCTAACATAAAAACCATACTGCTTTGTAAATGTTACTGTAATATGATACACTAACCATAAGAAAAGAGTGGTGAGCTTACTTACACACTTATTCTGGGATTCGATCATGATACGCTTTTAAGACACGATGTAGGCCTATCCTTCTTCCTTCCTTAGTAAATTATTCATCTGAAAACAGTCTGAGATCGTGTTGTTACATGTTCCTTTTCTTTTTCTTCCTTTGTTCTTTAAAAAAACCCAACGTATCAGCCTTTTAAAATCTTTCTTTCTCTCTTTCTCCCCCCCCCCCCACCCATCCCACACCCTCAATCTCTCTCTCTCTCTCTCTCTCTCTCTCTCTCTCTCTCTCTCTCTCTCTCTCTCTCTCTCTCTCTCTCTCTCTCTCTCTCTCTCTCTCTCTCTCTCTCTCTCTCTCTCTCTCTCTCTCTCTCTCTCTCTCTCTCTCTCTCTCTCTCTCTCTCTCTCTCTCTCTCTCTCTCTCTCTCTCTCTCTCTCTCTCTCTCTCTCTCTCTCTCTCTCTCTCTCTCTCTCTCTTCTCTCACTCTCTCTCTCTCTCTCTCTCTCGAGCAGAGGGTGGTTTAATTCTAGGACACGATTTCTTTCAATGACTCGTCTCACATAATGATTCTGATTTGTTTTTTCATTCATCCAACCTATCGTTTGTTTACAAACACATTGTCTCATCGCCTTGGAAAGAGTCTTTTTTAAGACGAACATTTAGGTGGGGGGTGGTTTTTTTTACATCACTTCTTTTCCCATCTTCATCTGTTTGCGTTAATGTGTAGCGTTGTGGTGTTATTTTTAGTACAATTATATTCTGATTTTGTTAAAATAATGTATCAGCATGAGAACGTTTTCTCTTTCATTTATGTTACTTTTTTTCTTTTGACCATTTTTTGTAATTATTTCATTCGATTTCGATACCTCGCCATTTTGTAGGAC
>CM065680.1:72327787-72330287 GCA_017654935.2 Phymorhynchus buccinoides
ATGAAGCTATAGGCTGCGACAGAATCACACACGATTAGATGAAGCTATAGGCTGCCGACAGAATCACACACGCTTGCATTAGATGAAGCTATAGGCTGTCGACAGAATCACACACGATTAGATGAAGCTATAGGCTGCCGACAGAATCACACACGCTTGCATTAGATGAAGCTATAGGCTGTCGACAGAATCACACACGATTAGATGAAGCTATAGGCTGCCGACAGAATCACACACGCTTGCATTAGATGAAGCTACAGGCTGCCGACAGAATCACACACGCTTGCATTAGATGAAGCTATAGGCTGCCGACAGAATCACACACGATTAGATGAAGCTATAGGCTGCCGACAGAATCACACACGCTTGCATTAGATGAAGCTATAGGCTGCCGACAGAATCACACACGATTAGATGAAGCTATAGGCTGCCGACAGAATCACACACGCTTGCATTAGATGAAGCTATAGGCTGTCGACAGAATCACACACGATTAGATGAAGCTATAGGCTGCCGACAGAATCACACACGCTTGCATTAGATGAAGCTATAGGCTGTCGACAGAATCACACACGATTAGATGAAGCTATAGGCTGCCGACAGAATCACACACGCTTGCATTAGATGAAGCTATAGGCTGTCGACAGAATCACACACGATTAGATGAAGCTATAGGCTGCCGACAGAATCACACACGCTTGCATTAGATGAAGCTATAGGCTGCCGACAGAATCACACACGCTTGCATTAGATGAAGCTATAGGCTGTCGACAGAATCACACACGATTAGATGAAGCTATAGGCTGCCGACAGAATCACACACGCTTGCATTAGATGAAGCTATAGGCTGTCGACAGAATCACACACGATTAGATGAAGCTATAGGCTGCCGACAGAATCACACACGCTTGCATTAGATGAAGCTATAGGCTGTCGACAGAATCACACACGATTAGATGAAGCTATAGGCTGCCGACAGAATCACACACGCTTGCATTAGATGAAGCTATAGGCTGCCGACACGATCACACACGCTTGTAGTCATGGGCATTTTGGAGCGATGGGGAAATGTTTTGTTTGTTTGTTTGGTTGTTTGCTTTTTCAGCTTAAGGACATGTAAAACAAAACTGAAATGAAGCAGACTTCAAGTATTGTTTTTTTAAATTTTGATCTTGTTGGAGGGGGGTGGGGGGGGGGGGGGGTTGTGCTCCTTTTTGTTGCCTGCTTTTTGCTCCTTTTGCTATATTTGCTGTTTGCTGTTTTCTTGTTTGTCTGTGTTGATAAAGGCGCATTCGCCGAAATATCCATTAGTTTTCTTTTGTCTCTTGTGAATAAAATAACCGTCACTTTACACTTGTCGTGTAGTTGTTTGTTTGTTTTAAGGACATGTAGACAGAAAGAACCAAATATATCAGAATGTATATCAAATACACCTTATTTATATCAGAATCAACTGAGAAAACACACAGAAACAGAAGGAAAAAATTCATTTGCAACTTTGTTTTTTTTAAATAAAAACAATAATTGCACCACAAAATCCTTATTTACTTTAAAAAAAACAATGTCTAATAGCAGTTTGTTCTTACATGCACGCTTATGCAATAAACGAAAACAGGTCCTCGGAATCGTTTTACGTAAAGTCCAATTCAATAGCAATCAAACAAAAAACCTGGATTGTTCTTACATCAGTTTCATTAGTTTTGAAGCAAATAGTTCACCAAACAATACCTCATGTGAGAGAGAGAGAAACCTATCTATATTGTTAAAAATTCGGGACTTTACTGGTGTTGCACTGCCTCCGGGCATTGCACCCAGTATTGTTCCCAACATCTTTGTATTTACAAATGTCCCATATGTGTCTATGACCGAGAGGACGTAAAACATCATTTTCACCACACCAAACAATACCACTTGTCAAGAAGCGGTCCTTTTTTTATTATTTTTATTACACTTTTTATTTATTACATTGATCCTTAACATTGTTGAGCAATGTATAATTTGCACCAGCTCTCCTCTTTGAAGTAATTCATATCCTCTCTCCGTCCTTCCATTGTACCATACTGCACCCCCCCACCCCCACCCCCCACCCCCCCCAAGTACCCCCAACACACACACCCACACCCACACACACACACACACACACACACACATCTCCTCCCCTCTCATTATTGTCATACACACAAAGAAAACAAAAACCCAAAAAACTTGTATTTTAAGCTCAAATGAGCTTCTTTATACTTTCAAAAATACAATGTATTATACACATACAGAAAGGCATGAACTGTGTTCTGTCGAGATTCCGATCTCAACCACACCAGTAACAAGGCTGCAGTTTTTGATTGCACGGCTCGGGCAGGTTCGCGGCAGTTAGGGCTCTAAAATAATTGGTTCGATTCTAGGCTCGTATACATGCAGGATGCAAATAGCTGCCTTCCTATCATCTCCGCTAGAGTTGAGAATCAGGAGGAAAAGTGATCTCGTGCTGTCATTATTGCTAATC
>CM065680.1:72335287-72337787 GCA_017654935.2 Phymorhynchus buccinoides
CTGGCAAGAAAATGTGTTTGGACCAGGTTTGACTCCCATACAAATGTCCCCAAATTGAAAACGAAGCATCATTTTAAAGAGCAGTCTCAATTTGAAGTTGGGGACATTTGTATGTGGGACAAAGTTACCCAGAAAAAACCACCAAGGGACTTAATGGTGGTGCGTCAATGTGTCTTCAAGAGTTTGAGCAGAATGCGTGTTTGTGGGGATGGGGGTTCATTGAATGAGTGGGTGAGTGAATGAGTGAGTGAGTGAGTGCGTGAGTGAGTGAGTGACTCTCTCTCTCTCTCTCTCTCTCTCTCTCTCTCTCTCTCTCTCTCTCTCTCTCTCTCTCTCTCTCTCTCTCTCTCTCTTTGAATAAGCTTAGTCGTTAACATTTATTGTCGCTAACTTTTATCATATATTCTCATGCAAATGCATTATGATGGTTTATTATTTTCCTTTGCCTTTTTCATTCACCACCCATGTCTACCCCCATCCCCACCCTCTTTCCCATCCTTCCCCATCATCCACTTCATGTTCGTGTTTGCATAATGGTCTATGGCTGATGTACATTAAACACTCAGACTCAGACTCAGACTCTCTCTCTCTCTCTCTCTCTCTCTCTCTCTCTCTCTCTCTCTCTCTCTCTCTCTCTCTCTCTCTCTCTCTCTCTCTCTCTCTCTCTCTCTCTCTCTCTCTCTCGCGCGCGCGCGCATACGTGCGTAAAATAGTGTGTAATTGAGAGTGAAAGAAAGAGAAAAAGAGGGGGGGGGGGGGGGTCTGCGCGTGTCTGAGTGTTTGTGTGTGAATGTGTGTAGGGGAGGATGTGAATAAGTGATTGAGTGGGAGTGTGCGTATGTGCTCTGTGTGTGTGTTGTGTAGAGTTGAGAACCGGTTAAAAAATCCGAACCGGTTTTAAACCGGTGTTCCCTCTTCGAACCGGTTTCACCGAACCGGTTTTTTTAGCCAGTACTCGCATCACTATTTCAACACATATTTATTCGTCAGAATATTTACACGCGCACGCACACATACACACACACCTACACAACACACACGCACACACACACACACACACACACACACACACACACACACACACACACACACACACACACACACACACACACACACACACACACAGTAAAGAAACTTATGACTTATGACACACACACACACGCACACACTCAACTCAACACTCAGTCAAAGTCAAAGCCACACACCAGCACAAACTAGAAACAGCTACTCTTGGTTTACAAACACCCAATCTGCGCTGAGAATCAGTGTTGTTCTTCAAAAAGAATGCGTTATTCCAAGAAAAACTTACTTTCAGTTTGCAGTTAAAAAAGCGGTTCACAGCAACTCGAACCGGTTTTTTCGAACCGCGAAAGTTTAGCACCGGTTTTTCGGTTCAAACCGGTTTTTTCTCCCACCTCTAGTGTTGTGCGTGCAGGCAAACGGGTCCCAGACAGAGCCCAGAAACAAACGTAACAGAAACAACTGCCCCACAAACAGGAACAATAAGGGACTGAAGATAAGCTAAGGCAGTGGTGGAGATTTCTCCGATATCAAATGTCGGATGCTAAAAGTACAGCGGAAAAATAACTTGTTAATTTAAATAAAAGATTCACCAGATCATGTGTCAAAATTACGGGTTTCACGTGTTTTCCCTCTTATAGCTGGTAAGAAATCTTGTTTTGACCAGGTTTTACTCCCATACAAATGCACCCAGATTGAAAAAGAAACATCATTTTAAAGAGCAGTCTCGATTTCAAGTTGGGGGCATGTGTATATGGGTCACAGCTACCCAGAAAACAACAACAAGGGACTTAATCGTGGTGAGTCAGTGTATCTTCAAGCTCTCAGAAGAAAAAGATGCAAGTTATGTTGATGTAAGCTCACTCCCAGCGATTCTGCTTTTGTGTTCTTCTCAATTACATGACAAAAGCGAAAGAGTCATTTAGACAGACAGAAATATGTATGATTGGGTCATATTTTTTTTCACCCCCTCTTCACCCTACCAAACCTCTTTCACTGCCCATCCCTCCTCCTCTTTTATTTCTCAGTCTTAAAGACCCCCCACGTCACGTGTCATATTCCCTCTTATGCTTAGAATTTTTTTTAAAGATTTCTTACCAGCTATAAGAGGGAAAACACGTGAAAACCGTGATTTTGACACGTGACGTGGTGGGTCATTAATTTTCTTTTTGTGCCCACACTTAACCCACCCACCCTCCCCCGCTCCCCTTTTTTTTTTTTTAATTCATCAACGTTGCCTATTATTATGATTCGCCATTTACACCCATCGCTCCCCATGTGTGCCCTAGCCCCCCCCCCCCCCCCCCCCCCCTACACCCCCCCCCCCCCCTCCTCAATCAATACGAGTGTAGAATCAATAAACAGACCTGCTAGCGGGCCAGCAAACTGGATCCACGTTATTATGTCTCTACGTGTCGTTTCCTTTCCGGTGTGGGATGGTCATTATTACGGGATATCAAAAGACGTTTGCTGCTGGAAT
>CM065680.1:72340287-72350287 GCA_017654935.2 Phymorhynchus buccinoides
TTCTGATGACGGGGTACCGATCAAGGTCAAGGTCAAGGACATCGGTAGACCTTGAAAGTGGTTGGGATCTAAACATTAGGGTTTTAGCCATATTTTCCACATTTGTCCTTGCCAGAAGTGCTTTAGGTTTTGTGTGGTGGTGTATCACCTAGAGTAGAACACATCCGAGCATACATAATTGGTGTGCTGACCTTGACCTTGAAGTTTGACCTTGAAAACCGACATTGCCTTCTTTGATATATATTTCTTGTTGTTAGGATATAATGGCATATAAGATACAATAACAAAGGAAAGGAAGGGGCAGAATAGGATAGGTAATATAGATGATCATAATGTTGAGAAGTTATGCGATGTCATGTAATCTGGTCCGATGTGACACGGGTGTAAATGTATGCTCTGATGCATGGTAGAGTACATTCCGGTGCAGTAAAGTGAGGTTGTTTGTGTGCGTGCACACGCTCACGAATGTGTGTGTGTGTGTGCGCGCGTGTGTGCGCGCGCGTATGTGTATATTTGTGTGCGCGGGGGAGGGATGGGGGTGAGGGTGGGGGTGGGGGGGGCGTGCGTGAGAATGTGCGCTCGCGCGGGCTTGAAAGCACACTTGCGTGTGCAAAGAATGTCAGTAATCTGATTCCGCTAATCGTGTTATAAAAAAAAAATCCTCGCAATTTGCCTTGTGAAATGGCCCCTGTTCCTCGGTGGCCAGTAAAAAGCAAGCCATTCGTTGAAAACAATTCAATTTGCTACACCCGAAGCGTCACAATCAAAGCAAGTGACAGCTGAGATGCCATGCTCTCAACGGCATTGTTTGACGCTTGGTTAACCCCTTGACTCCCAGAGAAAATTAAAGAAAAAAATAATCGGGCAAATCATGCCATGAAAAAGACAACTGATAGAGCCAATCTGGCAAAATGGTCTGGGGATATTACTCTCTTTACTGCGTTAGAGCAAAAAGCCAGCATATCAGGGTTATTCCTCTTCATCTTATGACATCATCAGTGATGTCATCAGGTCAGTATGTGATACGTTGGTGGCAGTCAAGGGGTTGATTGTGGGGCTAAAAAAACCGTGCTGAACTCAACAAAATAAGATTAGATTAAACAAGAAAGTTAGCATTTGAAACAGTAAATGCAGTAATGCGATCATTTTGATGACAATGTTTTGCTTGTTTGTGCGTCAACGTTCTCTAGTCTTCTTGTGAGCACCTCGGAGCTGTTATATCCCTCCATTGTCCTTTGAATGGGAGGTGGGTTTAACGTCCGCTCGGCTTCAAAGAGCACTTGCGAGACGATCCATCAACCAACCACCACAACCATCATCCAATGCTCCGAGCAGGTACTGGCAATACCAGGTCTGATCCAAACAAAAAGGCTAAATTCATTGTCCTTTGTCCCACTACGATCTGCAAATGAGTATAAATGTGTTGCGATTTTTTTCTCTCCAATATGTGTTAGGCTCACTGCAGACTTGGAACAAAGAGTACAAGCATTCGAAATGAGGTGCTATGGAAAAATCCTGGGCATCACATTTAGAGATCGAATCACAAACAAAGAAGTGTGGAACCTAGTCGAATCAGCCATTGGACCATATGATGACCTCCTTTCAATTGTTAAAACTAGAAAGATGAAATGGTACGGCCACGTAACAAGATCATTCGGGCTCGCCAAAACCATCCTTCAAGTCACTGTACCAGGTGGGAGGAGAAGAGGAAGACCAAGGAAGCGCTGGGAGGACAACATCAGGGATTGGACGGGCCAGCCTTTTGCCAGAACTATGAGGCTAGCTGAGGACAGGGTCGGGTGGAGAAGGGTTGTCAGATCATCAGTGGTGCCCCTTCAGCCCCGGTTGGCTAATGGGGCTAAATAAGTAAGTAAGTAAATTAGGCTGCGTGTTTTTTTTATGAGATGGAAATCATGCAGAAAACAGAAAGAAGCCAATAATAATCAAGGCTTTCGCCGAGTTCGGATAAAACCATCATCCAGCACCACACGCCAGGCCCTGACCTGGAACCCTCAGGGGCAAAGAAAGATAGGCCGTTCTCGCAACAGCTGGAGGAGGGACACCCTGGCTGAACTGGAGAGGCAGGGAACGAGTTGGAATGTCGTCGAGAGAGCTGCCCAGAACCGGGTGCGATGGCGGGGTGTCGTCAGTGGACTATGCTCGTCTTGGAGCAACGGTCCTAAGTAAATAAGTTCGCCGAGTTCGGCAACATATCCTCTGCCACATTTTACTCGACATATTAGTTTGAGATTAGATGACATTTATTTATTGATGGTGCATGAGAAAAACCTACATAAGTCGCTCAGAATATTTTGAGCAGAAGCCAAACATAGTCAACAACCCCCAAAATATTTGTTCTTCTATTAATGGCAAATTTAGGTCTATTTGTATGTATTCTACCAGTATCCACATCATGAAAGACAATTTTGAACGATTTATTTGTTTATTTGATCGATTTCTAAATCAAGTCAATAGAAAGAAAGATGCAAAATTCTGTCTTCTATGTCCAATGTCTGCAAAATGATCTATCTCGAATGCCAAACTTCAAATAATTATAAAACAAAAACTAGACAAGATAACTCGATTTGGTTTTCTGTGTGTTAGCAAGGAAACTTTGCGCCATAGTGAAACATTAAAATCTCAAGTTATGCCAAAATTCCATTATGTCTGTTTTCCCCATGCACTGTTACTTCAGACAAATTAAATCACCATAAACACTTTCAAGTGATTCTTCACAGTTCTTCACAATAACATGTGCAGATAACCAGTCATGCAAAGAAACAGACAAAGTGCAAAATGTGTTCATCTAGGAGGTAAGCTAGACATCAGAAGCTTAATATCTCTACGAATATTCAAGTTCGTTGTATAACAGCATACGAATATAATAATAATAATAAACAAGACACGTACTCGTGTATAATATACACACGCACACACAATTGTGTGCTGGCACACGCAGGGAAGCCCTCCATGACGCGTAGCCTTCCTTACCTACCCATGGGCAACCCATGCAATTCTTCAGAACAGTAGCTGACAAGAAAACAAAAATCAATTCAATATGGCCGCTGTTGAAATGGAAGCAAGCACACTAACGTCACCCCCGAATGCCGTGCAGCACGCATCCTTTTAGGAATGGACCCAGTCTTAAAAAAAACCCAAAACAATTCCACATCAGTTTCCTTCAAGCAATTGAATCGTCTAGCTCTGTAACCTTGGGAGGAGAAACAAATCGGAGGTCACCTCTCTCTCTCTCTCTCTCTCTCTCTCTCTCTCTCTCTCTCTCTCTCTCTCTCTCTCTCTCTCTCTCTCTCTCTCTCTCTCTCTCTCTCTCTCTCTCTCTCTCTCTCTCTCTCTCTCTCTCTCTCTCTCTCTCTCTCTCTCTCTCTCTCTCTCTCTCTCTCTCTCTCTCTCTCTCTCTCTCTCTCTCTCTCTCTCTCTCTCTCTCTCTCTCTCTCCCCTCCTAGAAATGTGATTGTCCGCCAAAAGATTGCTGCTGCCAACAGGGAATTGAGAAATCAGAAAGCACTTCATAAAAACCTCCGCTTTTATGGATGCCTCCCTCCCGTCCCTTCTCCCTTCCATCCTCTACCTCCATGGCCATCCCACCCACACTCCCACTACAAAATAGACATTAATGTCTTTATGGACCGGTCGGGGGCGTCTCTCTGGTAGAGAAGTGTGAAGCTAATCTTTACTGAAAAATGACTGGAAATGCCGGGATTACTTGTGTTCTTCAGAGAGAAAATTCCCACATAATACCGGTCAGTTGTGTTCTTCAGTGTGTTTTCTGCATTTCACTTTCCGTCCATGTTTGTCTTTTTATTTCATATTATATTAGTCAGAAGGTTGTTCCTAAGTTCTCAGTCTCATTTCTGCCTCACACATCTTCCTTTTGCCTACCTTGCCCTCCTGCATGAGACATTGTTTGTCTATTTTATCCTCCCAAATGGGACATCTATTTCTGTCTACTTCATCCTCCTAATTGAAGCACCTTACTTTTGTCTACTTCATCTCTGATGACATCTCTGTCTGTCTACTTTATCATCCCAAATGGGACATCTCTTTCTCCTCCTGCATAAAACACTTTTTCTGTCTACTTCATCCTCCCGCATGAGACACTTTTTGTGTCTGTTTTATCCTCCCAAATGGGACATCTCTTTCTGTCTACTTTATCCTCCCAAATGGGACATCTCTTTCTGTCTACTTTATCCTCCTAAACGGGACACCCTTTTCTGTCTACTTTATCCTCCTAAACGGGACACCCTTTTCTGCCTACTTTATCCTCCTAAACGGGACACCCTTTTCTGTCTATTTTATCCTCCTAAACGGGACACCCTTTTCTGTCTACTTTATCCTCCTAAACGGGACACCCTTTTCTGTCTACTTTATCCTCCTAAACGGGACACCCTTTTCTGTCTACTTTATCCTCCTAAACGGGACACCCTTTTCTGTCTACTTTATCCTCCTAAACGGGACACCCTTTTCTGTCTACGTTATTCTCCTACACGGGACACCCTTTTCTGTCTACTTTATCCTTCTAAACGGGACACCCTTTTCTGTCTACTTTATTCTCCTACACGGGACACCCTTTTCTGTCTACTTTATCCTTCTAAACGGGACACCCTTTTCTGTCTACTTTATCCTTCTAAACGGGACACCCTTTTCTGTCTACTTTAACCCCCTAAACGGGACACCCTTTTCTGTCTACTTTATCCTCCTAAACGGGACACCCTTTTCTGTCTACTTTATCCTCCTAATTAAATGAGACACCGTCCTTCTGTCTACTCCATCCCCTAAAATGAGACGTTTTCTTGCTCTCTACTTCATCCTCCTAACTGAGACACCGGCAATCTTGTACTTTATAGTCATCCCGGGCCCTCTTCCCCTCATGTTTACGACCCTCAATCTCAAAGTCTGCTTCTTTCAGTTTTATGAAAATCATCCTAGACTGGTCCTAACCATATCCAATCCTCCCCAAAATGGTAAGAGTGCCGCTTCTCAAAAAACAAAAATTACATGCGAAAATTTGAGGGTGGGGTGGGCATGGGATGACTGTAAAGTGCAAGATTGCCGAGACACCTTCTTTCTGTCTACTTTATCCTCGATGTGCCTCTTAACCCTTTCACCGCCAGCCATGTTTCAGCCAAAAATGTCCATTAAATTTACCTGGATAGAGAACAAAACCCGTCTGCAGTGTTGGGGATTCTTCTCTGACATATATAAAAAGGTCTATCCTTACTTCCCAAAACAAAGACAATCGGGTCTTTGAATAATAGACCCCAATTTGACGCCTTTTAGTGACATAGGTGTTAAACCACTGATGTGCTCAAATGCAGCATGGCGGCGAAAGGGTTAAATAAGACACGTAGTATCTCTAAGACACTAATTTATGCTCCTAAATTCGTTAGGGACAAACTGGTGACTGACAAGAAGAGGACAACAAAATCAATAGCGGTGTCGTTCAAAATGGAAGCAAAACATTCTAAACTTGGTCCCCAAAATGCCGTGCAGCACGCGCCCTGTCAGCGCGAAACTCCTGTCCAAGGGACTCAAAACACTCCCCAGCGGCGAAGCAATTGAATTGTCTGCCGCTATTAACATCGGGGTGAGGGCATATCACAGTGCCATTTCCCTAACTCTAAAGGGGGCGCTACCCTGCAGACGATTAGTTTCACTGCGGTCCGATTGTGACATTAATTTTGGACTTAAAATTTATCAACCAAAAAAAGGAATGGTTCCAGCAAAAAAATAGTATAAGTGCATGGCTTTGTACATCGACTTCGCGGCAAATATGTAGATTTACACCCTCCTGCTCTATTTCTTGGTTCTTTCCGTGGTTAGGGATAGGGTTAGGGTTAGGGTTAGATGGTCTTTTCTTTTGCCACAAGCATCTGGTTTTTTGTCAAAATCATCTAGTTTTTTGGAGCATTAAATCGCTGCCTTAATTTTGTGATGCATGATTCCCATGAAACTCTACTGTCTGAATGAATCTGATGAAATCC
Organism: Phymorhynchus buccinoides; assembly: GCA_017654935.2. Taxonomy (NCBI): domain Eukaryota; kingdom Metazoa; phylum Mollusca; class Gastropoda; order Neogastropoda; family Raphitomidae; genus Phymorhynchus; species Phymorhynchus buccinoides. Next base: position 72,346,290 of record CM065680.1, read on the forward strand.
CACTAGCTTTGTTCACTATACTTGTAGCCATCAATTTGGCCATACCAGGCATGGGGATTTCTCCCTGCTCTTACCGACTTTCAACTAATCCGGTCAGACTAGCTTTAAGTCCCCATCCGAAGGACTGGACGTTCAGTTCGATTTTCCTGTCAAACTAGAAAGAGAGGGCGAGGCCGGGATCAGTTCGAACCAGGGTCTCTCACGCTGCAGTCACGCATTACAAGGCGAACTAACCACTCTGACACCTTTCTTTCTTCTTATGTTAACAAGAAGAGGAAAGCCGGAAGTCCAGTTTGTTCTTTGTTGTCCAGTGCTGAGCCATATGCGGGAACGCTATATATGAAACCCAAATATTACAAATATCTTTCACTTTTCAAATTTTGCATATTAATGTCATCAACCAGAGATGAAGAGGTGCTCATACTACTTGTGGCGGTGCCATAGCCGATGAGGTTTAACCGAGGCGTGGTCGCCGCTACACCTATCTGTATTGATAAAAAAAAAATCGGGACTTTACTGGTTTCGTACTGCCTCCGGGCATTGCCTCCAGTATTGTTCCCACCATATTTGTATTTACAAATGTCCCATATGTGTCTGGTTCAGACCGAGAGGACGTAAAGCACCATTTTCGCTCGCGATGAAGAGGTGCGTAATTTTTTTAATATATTTTTTTATACAAATCATTGAGTTAAAGACCCACTGAGCCGGCTGGATTAAGTCCCTTGGTTTTTTCTGGGTCGGTGTGGCCCACATTCAGACTTCCCTCGTATACGATCGAGGCTGCTCTTTAAAGTGATGTCTCGTTTTCGTACATGAGGACATTTGTATGGGAGCAACACTTGGTCAAAATAAGATTTATTTCCAGCTATAAGAGGGAAAACACGTGAAAACCGTGATTTTGACACGTGACGTACTGGGTCTTTCAGAGAAGTTGCTACCTCTTGAAATGGGCATTGTAATGGAATCTTGTTATATGCCTATCTGATATGTGTTTCTCATTCAAACATGCATATGTTCACATGCCCGATCAAAATGGGCTATGGCCTACTATGTGATTAACCCATCTTGCGTCTTGCGTCTCTCTCCCCCTTCATAATAATAATAATAATAATAATGAATATTTAGGGCGCTTAATTTTAACAAAAGCCCTAAGCGCTTACAATCATGATAAAAACAATACTAACAAAATGAAAAGCTAGACAACACTCAAAACACTCACACGAACTTGAGGTCAAACACACACACACACACACACACACACCAACAAAACACACACACGCGCGCGCGCGCACACGCACACACATGACTCAATGGATAACCTTTGCAGGAGGAGGAGGAGAAAGATTATGTTTTGAAGAGAGTTGTTTTGAGGGGGGACTTGAAAGAAGAGAGGCTGTTTGAGGTTCGGAGTGCAGAAGGGAGGCCGTTCCAGGAGGAGGGAGCTTGGAAAGAAAAAGAACGTTCGCCAAGAGTTCTGGCACGGAAACGGGGGATCTGCAGAACGTGAGTGTCAGAGGAGGAGCGAAGCAGTCTAGTGGGAGTATAAATCGATAGAAGATCAGAGAGATATGATGGGGCCAAACCATTCAGCGACTTGTAACATAACAGAGAGAGTTTATACTCATATACTTCATAACTTAATCACTTGTGGCGGTGCCATAGCCGATGAGGTTTAACCGAGGCGTGGTCACCGCTACAGCTATCTGCATTAATTTAAAAAATCAGGACTTTACTGGTTTCGTACTGCCTCCGGGCATTGCCTCCAGTATTGTTCCCACCATATTTGTATTTACAAATGTCCTATATGTGTCTGATTCAGACCAAGAAGACGTAAAACACCATTTTCGTCGTCTCTCTCTCCCTCTCTCTCGTGTAAGATATTTCAATTCCCCATGTAGTTGGTTGCCTTGCCTTGAGAGGTCGAAATATAAAACAAGATTACATTTTAGTAAGAAGAAATTCGTAGGCTCTATGTACCTAAGTCCAGAATCCAACAAATTGTGTCCTCTAGTCAATCTTGTTTCACCACATTCTGATGCTGAATGGGCACGGTATACCTCCACCCATCCTCTTTTGATAATTAGACATACTGACAGAAAATGACAAGATAGAATTGACAGATGTGATCCAATTATGTCTTGGTGTGGGCAGGTGGCCTTGTAAAGAAGAGTAAAACTAAAAGGCAGTAGACAGCAGCAGGAAACGAAATCACGTTCCATCTTCAAAGGAGGGAGTCCTCTATATATAGAGAGAGTGTGGAGCATAACGGCTATCACAAGAACGGCTGTCCGAATGCGATCTTGTATTCCTTCGCCTAGAGTAATGTGAGATTAGTAGTGTGTTTCGACCTTGTTTCGTATCGCACAGGAGCTTGGGGTTGCTTTTTAGGAGGTTAGGGATAGGATTTCCCAGCAGCAGATTCATTACTGTGGAACCTCTCGATTAAGACCTTCCCTATTCATAATGTTCCCTCTAAGATCTGACCCAAACTTTTCTCACCGATATTGTTTATTACCCATCATATCCCCGGACTACTGAAAGTCCTCCCAATTAAGATCCCTTCCTCAGTATCAAGACCTATTTAGGTTGATTTTTAGATATCTTAATGCGGAAGTTCCACTGTATGAGAAACTGGACTGGCAGTGTTGGGGGGAGGCATTTTGCGCAGTTGTGATGAAGCACTCGCTCCTGATTTTCTATTTCAGTCTGTCATTTTTGCACAAAGTGACTTCAGTGTTTGAGTTTTTCTTCCCATGTCCTGTTTCTGACTGAGCCAGGACAGCCTTCTTGATGCCGAAGGAGTTGTCCTGCCTCCTTCTTCTTCTTCTTCTTCTTCTTCTTCGATCGCTCAGACAGTTTCCTGTCTTAGTGAGTGCAGATGCGTCATGCTGCCATTATGAGCCTAACTAGGAAATAGTTAGGCTCAGCAAGTCCATCTTCAGTTAGAGAAAATCTATGTAAGAGTTTATAGAACAAGGACAGGAGAATGGAGCAGTGAGGCAGACATTTTCTTTTTGGGTTGTCTCAGAAGGTGAGATTATCGTTCAATTGGTTGTGGACCCTTATGGACGGTCTTCCTGAAGACGAAGTCTTCCCGTTGAGATGATGATGATGATGAAGGTCGTGGAAATGGGACAGGAGTTCTTGACGTGGCAGACGTCGTCGTAGATGATTCCTGGAACACGTTGCGTACCCTGGACTCGCGGATACGCTGTCGGTTGCGGGAACATTTCGGACGGGATCCGAGTCTTTGAGCTGCGTCGTGATGCTGGAGATAGCATCGTCAAGGTTGAGGGCGTAGATGCGAGCATCTGTGAGGCGGTAGGAGATTTTGCATTGTGATACTACCAAAAGGTAGCCTTAGGCCTAATAATGATAATAAGTAATAATGCTTATATAGCGCATAATCTTGCTAAGCAACTCAATGCGCTTTTCACTCACCATTCGTACAAACATTTCTAACAGACTGGGGTGCTCGGGGTGCTCCTGTAGTTCCGCTTGTCTGGTCACTGCCGTTGGCGTTGGCGTCGAGGTGCTGCTGGTGTGGATAGTCTTTCCCCTCTAAAGGCCGTCCTCAGGACCACCGGGCGACCTACTCCATGCCGGGGAATCGATGTCGTCGCAGGCGGGCCGGATGGACATGCAGTCAAGTCGAGTCGTCTCCGTCTGCAGGCGGATGCCAGTGTATCCTCCCAGTATCTGTAGGGCCTACGAAAGACACCTAGGTATCGGCCATGGGGGAGACTGATGGTGATGATGAGTTTTGCGTCTTATTATCTCTTAAGGACAAAGTTCCTGAAATTCGGTCTTTCTGTGGGAAGACTGATTTCAAGGATACCCTTATATACGTGCTGTTTATTTTCATAATGTTATGCAAATTTCACTTCTGGGTTAAAAAAAATTTGGGTTGAATATAACACTGGCGTAGGAACGGGGGGGGGGGCAGGGGGGCAGCTGCCCCCCCTCCCCCCCGGCTTCGAGGAGGGGGGGGGGGGCAG
>CM065680.1:72360287-72383477 GCA_017654935.2 Phymorhynchus buccinoides
GATTTTATGTGTTCAAAGGCGACTGTGTGCAAATACGACAGTGCTATGTAGGCTACTGCAAACCCTGATACAGTTCTTCTGACCCTACTGAACCCATGCATGAACACACATACGCTCACACACAGTTTGTGTCACACACACACACACACACTACAAACGGACACAAATACATGCAGATACATACAGAAACACGTAGACACACTGATTGCAGTGGTCTTTACCTGATTTTATGAAGAAAACAGCAATCAAATAGGGCTGTCGCAATTGCGCACGCACGCACGCGCATGCACGCACGCATTCACGAGCGTTATTATATTGCAAGAACACCCACCCTACCGAACTGAACGAGGGGCATATGGTGAAGGCAACAACACCGTAAACAAGCCAAACTAGTGACAAGACTCTAGGCTTCCTCCGACGAAATTTGAAGATAGGCTCCATCTCCATCAAGGAAACTGCCTACAAAGCCTTAGTTCGTCCCACCCTTGAGTCCACCGCTTCTGTCTAGGACCCTCATACAGCCAAAACCACCGGCAAGATTGAGAGGGTCCAGCGCCGCGCAGCAGCGGCTAGATGGGTCGTAAATCGCCACCGCCAAACATCCAGCGTGGACAACATGCTGACCCAGCTGCAGTGGCCTCCACTCAAGGACAGGCGACGCTCCTAGGCTGGCCACCTTCTTCAAGTTCCACCATGGAGAGGTGGTCATCAACACCAAACACCAGCCAGTCCCCCTCCTCCCGAGTCCATCACGACAGACTCACTCATTGGTCTACCTACTTCCTGCCTGTAAAACAAATTACAGGAAGAACTCATTCTTCCCAAGGGCTGTGAGTGAGTGGAACTCTCCGGCTTCCACCTGAGGCAATATCATATCAGCCTCGGTGGAGGAATCCCCCCCCCCCCCCCATTCCTCACCCCCCCCCTCCCGTCCTCACCCTTCCGTTGTCTCAACGGAGTCAACTCCATACCCCCTGTCCAGGCCTCCCCCCCAAAAAAAAAAAAAAATCATGCCCTCCCCCCCCCCCCCCCCCCCCCCCCCTCCCATTCAATCCCGCATTGAGCTGATCATCCGGGTAGCAAGTCCTTTGTACATTTTGGCGGGCATGACCTTTAACTCGTCTTTCCCTCTATCACCCCCCCCCCCCACCCCAACCCCCCTCCATCCCCCCCTTCCCAAATCAAATCCTCACATATTTAGCTTCTTTTTTCCCCCCCGGTTTTAAATCTCATTAATTCTTTCTACATAGTAAACTGTGTATCTGTAAATACTCAGTTATTTCCTGACTATCTTGCAATCATTTCTTTCTTTCTATTTCCCCATAATGTTATCATTTCGCTTTGTACTCTATCTTTTGCTATTTTTCTATTTTTCATACTACCCCCTAAAGTGCAGCAGAACCTTCAGCGTGCTGAAGTTGGCTGCCTAAGGAGAAGAAGAAGAAGAAGATCCTGATTAGTTGGAAACCCCCCATGTCGTAAGCGTCATAATCATCAAATTGTTGATGGAGGATGCTATAATATTATATGCAAGAAGAAGAAGAGGCACTAAAAAGACTCTGCGAGCACTTGCTTTGGGTAAGAAGACAAATGAAAATGTTAAGGGGAATTTACTCTTGTGAAAAAAAGCAGATAAACTTATCTGCAAGGTCGGTTTTCTTTATGTTTTGTTTTGTTAATGTTAGTTGTTTCAGAAAATGAATATGTATAATTATATAATTCAATGGTCCATTTTTTATTTCCTCTTACTATACAGATACACACATGTGGCACGATGATCATAATAATGCAGACTACTTTGGTTGGTAAAAACCACTATCAATATGATCATTCTGTCATTCTGTTTCTAGGGTGGTTATACAATTTTTTTTTAAATTTTGTCAAATCCTAATGAAATTTATGTCATTGGAAAGAGCCCGACAAGACCTTTAAAATGATACCCAAATGATCAAAATCGGTCAAAAATTGAGAAAGTTACGACGTTTTAAAATGATAGCTTTTTTTACATGAGCTATATAAGAAAATTTTGATCAAGGCTACCGGCCCTTACCGTATCAATGTTTGGATGAATAAAACAGCCATAACTTTTCTTTTTTTTACCAATTAACAATTAACAAAGCATTGGTACCAAAATAAAGCGTATTCAAAGGGGCTACATCAACCCAAACATTAGACAGATTAGGCCTAAGCTTTTTGTGCGACTCACAAGATCGCAACATCAACGTGAGCATGACAGAAAACATGTTGGACAGGCTTCGACGTAACACCTCCCGACTTGTGGAGACCTTGAGCAGCATTGCGATTTATTGTAGATGTACCAAATTTGGTGTACTTGTAGAAAAATAATTAAATGTAACTAAGCATTTGTTTAAAAAAATTATGTAATTACCGTTCAGAAATGATAAACGAATGAATTGGACCCAAATATTGGATCGCTTGTCTCTCGCGATCGGCCGTCTTCGCGTAAAAAAAGATCGTTCCCGAATGACCGAGTAGGTGTCTGCTTCCCGAAAGAAAGAAACTCGGATGGTCAGCGCCAAGAATAACCACCAATAAAAACAAGCAAAGGAAGTGACCGTTTGGCACATGGCCAAAATCGCGGTTCGGATTTTCAACGATAAAAATCGCTGCGGCTTGACCTAATTCCGTCGTTCCTACTGTTTCTGTTTGTAAAAAATTGTATACGTGATAAATCGCGACGGAACTTGGAGGGCGCATGAGCCTACTAGAAAACATAGAAGGAGAAAGACCTACTGCTTACCCTGGGTTAAGACCATTATGCCCCCCAGTTCAGCCGGAAGGGCCCAGGCCCCACTTCCAGAAGCAAGCAAAAAAAACACCCAAAAACCAACCTAGTAGGCTAGTACTACTGCTAGTGGTCAGTAGTTGCAGGCTCAGCTGGTGATCTGGTCAGCGCTGATGAAAAAGCGCTGACATAGCCTGCAGTGACAGTGCCTCACTTAGTTGGTTCCACTCCATGGCAGTCCGGATGAAGAAGGAGCTACAAGTAATACTAATAGCTCTGCAGAAATTATCAGGTCAGGTCAGGTAGTTTGGACATTAGGCCTCGCGGCCTCTTCACTGTCCTGTCATTTTTGTTTGAACTTTTGCACAGCTGAGAGGTTTTTATATTTTGTTTTCGGCAAATCTGCCTTTTACTGTTTTAGTCATACTCATATTGTAGTTTTGATATGTTGGTGTATCCACCAAGGAGGTTTTTGAATTGTGTTAGATTATGTGCTCGTTTAATATGTGCAGGAAGAGTATTCCAAAACTTTGTTACTCTGTTAGAAAATAACTTTTTTTCTAATATTACTAATATTAGTTCGGCTATACTGGGTTAGTATTTTTAAATCACTGTTACGGGTTCTTGAGTCAGTTGTTAGCTGGAACAAAGATTTATTAGTATTGTTATCACTGTGAAAAATGTTGTATGTGTTTATCAAATCCCCACAAATTCTTCTATATTTCAGAGATGGTAATTTCAACTTTCTTAGTCTGTGCTCGTAATCAAGGCGACTAACGCCTACCCAACTATATCATGGATTTGACGTGTTCAGAAGAGTATGAGGTAGTGATCCCCATGGTGGAGTGCTCATTGCAGCAAGACATGAACTACAGATGGGAGAGGTGACCAGTTCAAAAGAACTACAAAAGAACTACAACTAATTAGTGGGTCTATAAAACTCAGGAAAGAAGAAAGTGACCTTTGCTGCCTACTACCACCCACCTTCTACTTACACCAAGTCATGAGAGAAATTCAAGGACTCTATACTAGATCCAAGAGGAATATTCTGATCGCAGCAGGTGATTTCAACTTACCTGATAATAACACTGGTAATACAAGGTCACCAATATTCAGAGCGTGTCAACCGTGCATTTCTGGAATTGATTGCGGACTGTGGTTTTGAACAGCAGGTAGATTTCCCCACCAGATTAGAAAACACCCTTGACTTGGTGCTTTCAACTCACCCAAGCTTCAAGCAGAGATTCAAGCCTCTCCCACCGATAGGGAACAGTGACCATGCAACCGTTCTATATGACACGTCACTCCAGGCTTACAGACCACAGCCCAAGTGGAGGAAGATCTTCCTGTGGAAGAATGCAGATGTGCAAGGCATCAAAGACGACGTCACTAGCTTCAGCAACTCCTTCATGGAAAAGGCTACACAAGTGTCTCGATGATGTGGGGGGATATCAAAGCAGCCCTCCAGTCAATCCTAGAGAAATGGGTACCCTCCAAAATATCAGCAGCCAGATATACTAGTCACCTGTCCGCATGACATTGTGTTCAGGGCAGGCCTTGGTGGCATTTACACCAGCCACCAGGCCTCTCTCTGCTGAGCCACCCCCATGTGGATCAAGAAATGTACATAGTTTGAACACAAGTTTTTAGAGCTGATTTTAATCCATCTTAATTAAAGAACTGAGAGCACATGCTTCCTGCCTAGTGTGATTTAAAGTTCTGGACATCAAACGCCATATATACTGGCCCTGTCCAAATCCAGGAAGAAGAAGAACATGAAGAAAAGGCAGCAAAAATGCATAGCGACCTCGGTTTTAAGTCTCATCCGAAGGACTTTTTCCCCAACTGACGTCAGGTACCCATTTACACCTGGGTGGAGTGAGGAAAATAGGAGTAAAGTGCCTTTCTCAAGGACACACCACTGCGACCCCATCTGGATTCGAACCCACACTCGCAAACCTGATGGATTACGAGCCAGCGACTCTTACCAACTGCGCTACAGCGGCTCTGTGTGTGTGTGTGTCACTATGTCACTGAATCTGATTCTTGACGCTGAGCTGACCTTCCGGACAATTATACAGCATTGTGCAGGAAGAAAAAATATAAATATTTAAAAATCAACAGAAAACAAAAGAAGTAAAAATTTGAGGTTTCCCTAGTGTTTCATGACTCGGGTCAGGCCAATCTGGCTACCGTAGCGGCCCCCGGGGACAAACCCCGACCGGCACAGCTCCAACCTTCACTGCCACTTTTTGTAGGGAGGGAGGGATAGAATTGGAATGAGATGGTGGTGAGCTGCCGTTTAAAGTGTACCAAGCTGGGAGCCTCTGCAGCAGCTACTAGAAGGGAATTCCGTACAGGAACAGTTCTGAGAGAAAAAACACCTGAATTTAAAAGAATCCGTGAAGAGAACCGGCGAAATTGGTTCATGTGGTTTCTTTTTGTACATCCTGGCATGGTGGTTAAATGTCTAGTAGGTTGTTGGTAATCTGGTAGAACATGGTCAACTGGACTTTTTGTCTCTTCAACTCCAGCGTCTCCCATCCTAGATCTTGCAACATTGATGATACACTGCTGGTGTTACGTCTGGTGTGTGTGTGAGTGTGTGTGTTTTCTTCTTCTTCTTCTTCGACTAGGCAGCCAACTTCAACAGGCTGAAGATGTGTGTGTGTGCCAGTGGCGCATGACCAACAATAATTCATCAAGTGCCCATCCCCCCTCCCTACCCCCTCAGCTTCCCCTCCACCCTCCTTGTCCCTTCAATGTTAATTAAGCAGGCATGTTCTTAGTAAAGAACAGACCGGCCCCCCATTTTTCAGTCTTTTTTTCCCAAAGGAGCTAGAATGGTCAACACACCGATTGTGGGCCCTGAAAAGAAGAAGAAGAATGTGTGTGTGTGTGTGAGCACTGACAAAATGTGCGCAATGTTTATTGATTTTGCCTTTTTTTGTGGAGGCTGCAGTTGGCTATATGCACATTTCCGCTCATCATCATGAAGATCATTTGAGGACTTGTACTTGTAGAAAAGAACGAAACAGGTTGCTCTTTCCATCATCAAATTATTTCTCCTACAGGCGAAAATGTGGACTTTGCCCTGCACTTATGGGTTCATAACTTACGGTGCTAATTCACAGTCTGACGCATAAATTGTGTGCATCTGCCTTGGAAAACTGAACTAAACTGATCCTAACATGACCCTAAACCCACCTTCCTTGTTCATTGAGTTGAATCAATGTCAGTCAAGCACTGAAGCAAGCATGTCCTCGGTAAAGAACGGATCGGTCCCCCCATTTTTCAGTCTTTTTTCCCCCAAAGGAGCCAGAATGGTCAACATACTGACATTGGGCTCTGAAGAGAAGAAGAAGAAGAACCCCATCTCGTTGTTTAATCGAATCTTAATGCATGTCATAGCTTCAACAAGAAAATGCATTTGTTGATGTTAATTCAATAATTGTTATTAGTTGGCACTTTAAGTAACAAAGAAGTTTGCTTCTGCTGAACATAACTTTATTGAGAGTGCTGTACAACCTTATAATTGCAGCCACTGTGGATTTTTTTCTAGACTAAAATGGATAGGGTATAAAACGACAGCATGCATGAATTTGAAAACAGTGCATTCATGAAAAGTGAGTGCAGAGCTTCAGATTGTTGGTGCGCCCCTGCACGCGACATAACAAAAAATGAAGCATGTTTACACCTTGTAGTGCACCTGTCTGGTGCATGCCAATTATTAAGCATGAATGGAGAGACAAAGAAAGAGAGAGAGAGAGAGAAAGAGAGAGAGAGAGAGAGAGCATCATTACAATCAGATTTTTTCTTTCTTTTCCCATCAGGTCCCAAATATGTCATAACATTATACGTCATTCAGTCATCCTAAAAAAAAGGGGGGTTTTGTAAGCCAAAAACTTGCATGGTATTTGCTTTGTTTGAAACCTAGATCTACAACATGATTTATGGGCTAAGTTTATCCTAAATCCCCACCCCCCTCTTTCTCTCCCTCATAATCAACATTATGTATGCCAAATACTAACTTTACTTTTTATGACAAATAAAGTTCTGTTCTGTTCATACACACACTCTCATGCACATGTTCACGCACACACACATATATATAATTATATAATGCATAGTACTGAAATTAAGGTTTAAAGTTTTGTTAGCATGTTAGTGGCCCATCACTTTAAAAATGACCCCTCATTTTCTGTAGTCAGGGGTCATATGATGACCCATGTTGAAGTCTGAAAACAATCTGATGCTCTATGAGTGTGCCTGAAAAGTAAAAGGAAAGGTAAATGTATTACTTTTATCTCTGCTTTCTACTGCTAAAATCCGTATCTTCGTATTACCCCTTAAGTTAAGTTAAGTGCAGCAGAATGTTCAGCCTGTTGAAGTTGGCTGCCTAGCGGAAGAAGAGAAGAAGAAATAACTCTGTAGCCGATAGGCTGCTTTTCATCATGTTTCATATTTCTTTCAGGTGGTTTTGTTCCTGAGACTACAATTGTACAAACCCAGCATATGGCATCAAAAATAAAGGACAAATTGGCGCGCCAATTGTCATTGCCCACAAAAGGAGTTTGGGGCTGGATTACCTATGTATGTATTGTTAGCATTTCTCGCTTACATACCATACTCTAGACTACTTTTGTACTCGATGATAAAAGTACAATGTGCGTGTCACTTTGTGTGTTTTAAGTTTTAACGTACTTGTAGACATTATTTGTGACAGTGCTTGAGAAATCTTGACATCAATGTATTTTTGTATAAATTATAATTTTGCTTTCACAAGATGGAGCTAGGAAGCATAGAAACCCCCCAGAATTTAAATATCTTTCTGAGTTTTTAATTTAGTCATTTGAAGTTTAACATCCAAGACATTGCAGAAATTTCACATTGAGAAGAGACTTTGGGCTGTTTTTTTAATCAGCCGCAAAGCGAAAGCTGGTTAATTGTTTTCAGGGCTGTGCGTCTGTTTGTTCCTATGTTTTTATTTATGTTACCAAGATAGTGTTTGAACGGAGGGACCTAGGACTCTGAAAACATTCACCAGCTTTCGTTTCGCGCCTGGTTAACCATACACAGCATTGTTTATCTGTAAAGGTTTGAGTAAGTTTGATTGTGGCATTTTTGGGGGTTGCGTAGCCAATCTATTAGATCATTGGTTTTATTATTTAAAGTAAACAGAACCATCCCATGTATACACTAAAATGGTTTTAAAAACACAGCCTTCTCATGTACACACAAACAAAAACAAAACAAGATTTGACTGAAAGCTATGAGAAGACAAAGAAACAAAATCAGTGTGTGTTTTGTGTACATCATGTGATTATTAATGCTTCCACATGTATGTATATTTGTTTATTTTGCTGAGTGTAAGAGATATCAATGACCAAATATTTTTTATTGTGGATTTACAACAAATAATAATTATTATTGCATCCTATTTTTATTCCTTTCTATTCATATTGACAGGCAGTACATACTGAAAAATACAAAGTGCTCTACTGGAGAAAAGTGCAGCATCGTTGAAAGTATTCTTATTTTACACTAATTTCATTTCTGTGGCAGCACATAATGAAAAGTACAAAAATAAAAGTAAATGCTGCCTGTTGTTATTAACAATACATTTACATGTTTATGTTGTTTTCTGTCTGGCAGCACATACTGAAGAGTCGAAATGCTGCCCTGGAGAAACATGCAGCCCGATTATGTGCCATAGAGCCTCACCACAAAGTGTTGGAGATAGGCTTTGGGCCAGGAGTTGGAGTCAAGCATGCCCTTCAGTATGTCAAAGGTACCAAGGTTTCTTCTAACACTTTCAACACAACCCCTCTTGCTGCTCCGTATTCCCTCAGGACAAGGAGCAGAAATTCCTTCAGGAGACCCGATTTGGGCCATTTTCAATAAATTCTCTACAAATCAAGATATCACAGTGTCTTTATTTTCAAATAGTGGTTTGGAATTATTTTTAATCTTTTAAATGATGTAAAATTTGAAAACCAATTCGTTATTGTGTGTTTAACTGAATGAGTTGAAAGCAGCCACACCACTGTCGGCCTCAGGGGCATTTTGCCTGTTGCTAAAATACTAGCAGCGTGTCGGCAACAGTAAACTCAGGTGTTGCTAGTATTCTACTTCTAGCAGCGTGTTGAGAAAAAGTTAATTTTATAGTGTGTGTGTGTGTGTGTGTGTGTGTGTGTGTGTGTGCACGCACGGGGATTAAGCGCTGCATAAGTACTGTATATTGTTGTTTTTGTTGTTGTGTCAATGAACTGTCATGCACATGTTTTTAGTACAGCATTTGGCTTTAGATTAAATTTTAAAGTGCAAACATTATGACCCTGAATTTGTGTGAAGTCAAAGTAAAAAAGACAGCATTATCTCGTTAAAAGTTCTAAATTACAGTATGGTCTCATATGAACAATACAAACAAGAAAACACATTTTCATGCATTAAAAATGAAAGCAAAACTTTGAAAAAGAATGAACAGCAAATCATGTGTGTGTACATTTAGGGCATTTTTTCTATCATCTTCTCAACCATTTATGCTCCATGTTTGAAGCTTCACCATTAATAAGAGCCCCACACCCCAGTTTTTGCAAAGAAGCAAAGCTAAGTCACTTTGCTGAAGTTCACTAGAGCATTTGGTGTGAGGGGAAGAGAGAGATTGGCAATCTGGACTTGTTTAAATCTTTTTCTTATTCTTCTGTTGCCCTCTCTGTCAGTCTTCTGTCTGCGTCTGCCCTGCTGTCTTTGTGTCTACGTCTCAGAGTTTGTCTCTCAATTTTATTTCTTTATAATTGTGTTATTTCTTGTCTCAGTTGGTCAGTACCTGACTTAATGCTCTTTTTTTTTAATTCTTTACCCTCTCATAGTCTCAACAATGTTAATTTGTGGCAAGAATTTTTAAAAAAAGGAGCAAAACTAATTTCTACTTCTTTTCCAGATGGCCCAGGGAAAGTGTACGGGGTGGACGCCTCAGACTACATGGTGGAGAAAGCCTCGGCTCAACTCCGCGCCCCGATACATAACGGAAAGGTGCAACTGGGCCTTGGAAGCGTCATAGACCTCCCCTACAGAACCAACCTCTTTGACAGCGTCTTTCACTGCAACTCCTACTACTTCTGGCCCAGCATGCAGGACTCTTTGGAGGAGATTCACCGGGTTATGAAGCCCGGGGGCATGATGGTGACGGTGCTGAACTTGCGCAGCTTGCAGAGGACCCAAGCCAGGGGGTTGTTGAAGTACGGCAATCCCGATCCCCTGAAGTACATGTGCGCCTTAGAGATGACTGGTTTCCAGGACGTGCGGGTAGAGTACTTGGATCAGGGTGCGTTGAACTATCAGGCCATCTTTGCTCACCTTCCTGTGGAATCGGCTGCTGACTATGACTTGTTTAACAAAGATGTAGAGGATATTATTGAGGATGCAAGCAACGCTTCTAAAGACTTGAAACAAAATGTGCAGGAAGACTCTCATATATCAGACCAAGACTCATCTAGTGTGCCCAGATGAGAACTCAAAAGTAGTAGTAGTAGTAGAAGTAGTAAATGCCCTTGCCCTAACATACTTGGTGCAACTTAATTAAAGTTTGTTGCATTATAATTTATTTGCGTTGCCATTTCGTGTGCAGAACAAGAGAAGGACAGGAACATTGTTAAAAATGTGATAGTCCTACAATGTTTTTTTTACAGAATGTGTATTTAAATATTTGACTTTGAATAACACAGCAATGTTTAATGTGTCAACACTGTGCCAAATTCTGCTAATCTGTGAGAGTCTAGTCAGACAGTGGTATGTGTTAAACATTAAGTAACTTAATGAGTTGGTCTTATTTTATTTTTCAAGGTGCAAAACATGATGTGATTATGACCACCACCAATTGTTTTAAACTTAGGTATGAAAAAGTTCATTCAATTTTTGTATTTCTTCGGTCTATATACGGTGCAACTCCCAAATGTAAAAAAAATCCATAACAGACTAACTAACTAACAGGGAATGACAGCAAATGTTGACTGGAATGCCTTTTGTTAATTTCTTAACAAAAGCGTCTTCCAGTCAACATTTGCTGTCATTCCATGTTGAAGGCACACAAATCATGAAGAAGGATAATGCCACAGATTCAACATTTTAGGTTGAAAATCAAGAGACAAACCATGTTTGTGTCAATGATCATAATTCTACTTTTCTTTTAAACAAAGTTTATTGACATAATATATTGCAGTGTACACAAATTATTTCAAGCTATAAGCTTATATAAGCGCACTCAAAAACATTTCAGTTACAAACATAAGGCTGCATCATGAATGTACTTGAATAGCTATGTAAAAATCAATTGCAATGGAATAAGAAAAATACACTAAGCAAAGATAACAATACATCATGCACCCATTTATAACTAGAAAAAGCAATAGAAGTTTTTAAAAAAATACAAGAAAAAGGAAAGAAGAAAACAAAAACAAAACGAAGAATGGGGGTGGTGTTATAAAATAAAATATACTAAGTGCACTATAAATCAACAAAGAGGCTAATTTTACATCAGTACATCTCAACCGGGCACCTGTGGTATGCTATTGAATAATTATTGTTTGTGTTTTTGCAAATTGCGAATAAAACAATCAGTATCAAAACGTTTCAAACCGCTTATAAAATTACCTACTGCTAACATAATTGATTTGTTTTCATTTAAATTTTTGTCCCTGCTTCCAAACAGAAGGGTAGGAAGTAGTTTGAACATCATGTGTTAACAGTCCAATGGTTTGAGCTCTAGGTTCCATGTACAAAGGGCATTCTAAAAGAAAATGAGATACACTTTCCACTGCAGAACCACAAGTACAAGATGAATCATCAGAAAGGTGTCGTTTAAAAAGGTAATGCTTAAGATCGCTCATCTCTAACCGAAGCTTGCAAACAACTATTTCCATGGATCTTGTTAGTAAATAGTAAATAATAGTACACAGGAACTTCACTGTCTGTTCGTTTTATAAAATGTTTAAAGCGACTTAAGGAATCCCATTGTTTTACTTCATCTGGTAAATCGTTCCACAGAGCTGTTGTTGATGGAAAAGAAGACAATTGATAAAGTGCAGTTCTGTAGTAAGGAATCTGTATTTCTAAAGGATTTCGGTGATGGTATGGATTAACATTAGACACTAGCTGAGGTAAATGATTAGTAAGGTAAAGTGGAACAGTTCCGTTTACGATTTTAAAGTACATGATTAGTTTGTGTCGATGACAGCGTTCTTTTAATGATATAAAACCATACTCAGAATAAAGTTTCTACTTTTATTGATAAATAGAAATATAGCCTGGACACAAGGGGTAAATAGGCATTACTAGGTACACTGATACTGTGTGTTCAAAAAGTTCTCTGCCTAACTATGAAAGGGTTAAGCTACATAAACAAAATTTGGCACACTTGTGCAATTTTGCTGTGGATGTTGACACACAAATTTTGGAAGATGTCATCAATAATAGTTTTTGTTTGTTTTATTCTTTCTCTAAAATCGAGATCAGAGTTTTGACTGCTTTTCTACTTCCCGCGGGAAGGAGCAGATTTAGGGAATCTGAGGCTGTTTATTTTTATTTTTTAATTCATATATATGGACATGGTTTATGCATGCATTAATCTAATTTTTTAAAAAGTGCCAAAAATAGTGCGATCTGAGGGGGAAGCTACATCACTTTGGTTGTGACTCCATTGAGTTAACCCCTTCATGGTTAGGCCGATAACTTTTTTAACACACGGTACATTACACAATTTAATATGACTTTAAAGTTTAAGAAATCAAGTTCCAACTCTTGGATATTATCAGTTATTATGACTTTGGAATGGGATATTGCTTTTATCCTATCTCAAGAACCTTGCTGTTTATCTCGTTCCGACCTCGTGTGATAAACAGCAAGGCTCTTGAGATAGGATAAAAGCAATATCCCATTCCAAAGTCCTAATAACGGATATATACCGATATGTATCAACAGAAAAGGATTAAGGAAACAGGCTCAGATCTGCAGAGAAATGAAAGCACATTCATTTTCACAACAATGGTCGCAGCACACAAACTGTAACACGCATTCTTGCGCAAAGAATATAGTTCAACAAAATAGAAAATTTTAACACAAATCTGAAATGTACTTCATAAGATGTGACAAAATGTAATGTATAAAGATAAACACAAACAGAAGCAATGAACTGAAACACTAACAACAATTGCCGTTATTTTAACTTGTAAACACCAAGAAAAAACCATACACACTTAACGAGAGCGAGTCAATTTCAACACACCGTGAAAAAAAGGGGAGTCAGCTTTGACAAGAACGATCACAGGCCCCAAAAACACGCTGCTTCTTTTTTTTTTAAACGGAGGTGCGGTAGCTCTTCGCACAGGCTCAGTCGGCTCATTTTTATTTCCAGACTGAAGATGAATTCGAGCTGTTCTTGCGACAGTACTGTGTCTACATTATCAACATGGACTCTCGCTGTGACAAAATTGCATAGCTCGAAATGTCTGCTAATATCGATGCGGTCACGGTCATGGAGTTGAGTAACCTAGGCCTAGATCCATGGCTAGACGTTTCAAGTGGCACACACAGAATGGTTTGTGTAGATCTGTGACAGGTGGCACTGTTGATTCAGTCGAACCATGAATCTTCGTTGTGCACCAGCATTAAATGTTGTCGTCAGCGCTGAATGAATCCTAGGGGTAGCACTGCACAGCTTGTCAAATTCTGGGTTTGGTAGGAACAGCTCGCGTTGACAAGACAGTAATGATATGTCAAGATAAATAACTGTGACATCAAGTTTCTAATAGCAATGGTGTATTCTTACACCTTTTCTCACGCGCGTTTACACTAAGCCTTGGCAGCCTTCTTTGGCTCTCTTGGAGGTCGGTATATAATGTTTTACAATATCGACAACAAAACAATTCAGAGCTGTATTCTGCATAAAAATATTATCACAAAACACAAAACAATTCTGTATTGTTTCAAAATAATACAACTTCATTGGTTATGAGATACAATAATCCACACTCCAAATAAAATACATTTTCCCCCATCAAGGGAAATATTGGATAAAAAGTTTTGCTCTTAAGAATTATTTCACGTGGACTTGGATATACCTTAATAGATAATAAGTGAACCACACACACAGTTTTATTTAAATATTTACAAGAACATTTATTTACATTAACTAATAACTCTGTTATAAGCGATTTGGTGTTCATAAAAACAGACAGTGGGTAAATGAAGTTGAAAAAAGTATTATTACTGTAAACAGATTACGCTCATATTAGGGTGCAACTTGCTCCACTTGCCCTCGCCTTGGCATAAGGCTGTGTCAGACCAATTGACATAAGCTAGAACATCAAGGCTACATCAAAATGTTGCTATGCTCTGCATAGTTATGCGGGGATTGTCTTTAGCCATGGCAAGCTCCTAGCATAACATCATCAGTCCCCAAATCCTCTAAAGTCGGAGTGTGGCTGCTCACGTGGCGGGGTAATCAAAAACGGTCACACATGTAATGTTCTCATCCCTAGTTGGGGCATTTGTACCATAGTGTTCAATTGCTTCGGCTGTTGGGATGATCCCTGGAGTCTTTAAGCCAGGGAACGACAACAACTCCCCCAAAAGCCCTCGTAATATTTATACTATATAGCTTAGGACATGGTTTCAAATTCAAAGTGTGCCTTTCACTTCATTTCTGCTATTAAATTGTCGACTTCCTTTGCTCATTTGTATGTCACTTGTCAGGCAAATGTTAAGAATGGCTCCCTCCTCTGCCCCTTCCATTAATTTCAGTTAGGGATAGGGTTAGTGTCAGTTTGGTGTCAAATACACACAAAAAGTTGATGACTAAGCTAACCCTAAACCTATCCCTAACCCTTTTCCTAACCCTAAACTGAAACCATCTGAAATGAATGAAAGGGGCAGAGGAGGGAGCTTTTCTTAACATTTGCCATATGTCAAGGGCATCCTTGCTTGAGTAAGTGGCATGAGTGGCATGCACATTATGGAAAAAACCCATTCAGTTTATCAGTATGGGTTAAGTTTTTTATGCATGTGTTCGGCGTGAGACCACAGTTAAGGGGCAGACACGCTGTATACGATGCAATTCGATTGTGGCGATTTTACGAGTCATGATTCCCATGAAGTACTTCCATTTGAAAATAATTCTACTGTTTTTGTTCACTATATTCATATAGACCCCAATACACGAATTACATAAAATGTCTGATACAAAAATACAGATATTTCATCAGATTCGTGTACGGGGGACTACAAATATAGTGAACAAAGCTAGTTGGGTTTCATCAGATTCATGTAGACAGTAGAATGTAACGAGAATCATGCCTCACAAATGTCACAGTCGGGTTACATTGTATGTAGAGTATCTTCCCCTTAAGTCTCGAAGAAACCATGGAGACGTGAATCAGCCAGCAACCTCAAGCCTTGATATCAGCGAATAATTACCTAATTACGAAAAAGACAGAAAAAAATGAAAGCACTTCAGTCTTCACTACCCTCTCTTTTAGAATATCACTGTAAACTATGTAACTATTTTTCTTAAATCACAACAAAGTAACTCCTTGGACTTCAACAAACATACCATATTTTACTGTAAAATGAAAGCACTTCACTACCCTCTCTTTCAGACTATGACTGTAAACTATCATATGTAGCTATTTTTTCTTAAATCACAATAAAATAATAGACTAGGAAGCTTGACTAATTCTTGTAATTAAAGCTTGGTCAACAAAGTAACGTTTTGGGCTTCAACAAACATACCGTATTTTACGGACTATAAGGCGATACTTTTTTCCTAGACTGAGACCCCTGCGCCTTATAATGTGACTGATAATATAGTAAGAAACTATAATAACAAAATCTGATTTTTGTGTAAAATTTCGGGGGGTGCGCCTTGTAGTCCGTAAAATACAGAAACTGTTGCATCTATGTCTGCAGTCAAATGCAGAAGGAAACCACCTGACTTGAAAACTGTTATCACACACACAAAAGGACCACTCCCCATAATTACCAACCGTGATCGAAGAGAGCGGATTGGTAATGTTTTCACTCGTGTCTGAGGTGGTGTTTGTATGTTTGTATGTATCCTCTCTAGCGTTTGAACGGATGGACTTAGGGTGCTCAAATGTTGCATGCGGGTAGGTAGTAGGAAGATCTAGGCCAAGTTCGATAATGAAGGTTATGGGTCAAGGTCACTGGAGCCGAATAACGCTGCCGCTCGGTTGGTGATTTAGCGTCTTAACGTTCTAGTTCTTTGATAACAATGTACCAGGGTAGTGTAATCCTTCTAATGACTGGCTTTCTTTATATCAACATTTTGGCTATCTGAAAGTAACATTTCAATTTTGACTTATACAACTTCCACTGTATGGGTTAACAAATTCTTAATGAGTTCTTTCATACTCAGGTACAATTGCATCTGATTTAACTGTAGCCATTTTCAATCTGAAAACCTTTGTAGCCAAGCAGCTAACTGGGAACGTGGGCAAAAATCACCTGAAAACTGCCACCACGTTTGATGACATCCTCCATTCTGACGTCTGTAAACCCAGTCTTCTCTAGCACATTCATGTAGTTGACATGATCAGGGTTGCCATATTTCAGCAACCCTTTCTTCTTAAAATCGTCAAGCACCTCCAATTTCAGGCAAGTCACCATCATCCCCCCAGGTTTCATGACGCGGTGGATTTCCTGCGCCCCCCTCTCCACGCTGGGCCAGAAGTAGAAACAGTTGCAGTGGAAGACGCGATGGAAGGTGCGGGGATCGTAGGGAAGGTTCATGACGTCTCCAGCAGTCAGCTCCACCTTGCCTTCCTGGATCGGGGTGTGCAGCAGAGCCGAGGCTTTCTCCACCATGTACTCAGATAGGTCCAGGCCGTACACTTTTCCAGGGCCATCTGAACAAAAATGGATAAATCGTCAGGGTTTCTGTTCGGAGATTTGTTTTTCTTTTCTTTTTTAGCATTGTCAAAACGGTATTTAAATCAACTGTGAAATAATCAGGTTTGAGTTCAAACAATTTTTTTCAACTTCTTAAACACATGAAATAATTGTATTATGAACTTTTAAAAAAATCTATGATAAACATATGTACTACATGTACCGGTAAACGTTGAAATCATATTCCATGCTCCTGGTCCAAGGGCCCGAACTATCACAGCATTCAAGCAAAGCAAAGCAAAGCATAGACTTTATTCTAAAAGACTGTTGTTGTTGTTGTACCCTGGCTTAACCCTTTCACCGCCAGCCATATTTCAGCCAAAAATGTCCATTAAATTGACCTAGGTCAAAATCCGTCTGCAGTATTGGGGATTCTTCTGTGACATATCTAAAATCTATCCTTACTTTCCCAAAACTAACATAATATAAAATAAGTCTTTAGTCTATCCTTGTGACATGGCTTCAAGACTTTGGCGTGAATCCACACATAACACTATGCAGAACATAACATTTTGATGTAGCCTTGGAGGATGTTGATTGTGATTGTTATGCTAGGAGCTTGCCATGGCTTATATGTCACATTGGTCTGACACGGGTCTTATGCCAAGGCATTAAATCTGAATCATTTACTAAAGCTTTTGAATGAAGGCATCTCTTTGTGTGTAAATGTAATTACTAATATAAACAAAATTAAAAACAAAATAAATTAGAAACACACGGGTGAAAGTTTTCCTTCTCAGCAAGGATTTCCTTAATTTGAAAATCAGAAAATAAGGAATTCCTTATTTTAAAATTTTCAAGGAAAAATAGGGGGAAGTACTAAAATATGATTGACTGTAATGAGATTTTTTACACTAATTTCTGAGCTTCTTTTTATTGTACAGTATGTGGAACCTCCCTTATAAGACTCCCTCCCACATAAGACCTACTTCTCTGAGACATTGCCCTTCTTTGTAAGTATTAAAATTACCTCCCTTATAAGTCCCCTCCCTTATAAGACCTAACTTCTGAGTTTCTTTTTATTGTACAGTGGAACCTCCCTTATAAGACCTCCCATTATAAGACTCCCTCCCACATAAGACCTACTTCTCTGAGACATTGCCCTTCTTTGTAAGTATTAAAATTACCTCCCTTATAAGACCCCTCCCTTATAAGATCTCATTTTGGATTATTTTTTTTTAAGGTCTTATAAGGGAGGTTCCACTGTACATGCAGAAGGAAAAAGAAACCCACACAAAATAACTACAGAAATAACAAGGCAAAAAAGTCAACTGAAAACACACACACACACACACAAACATTTTGACCAAAGGTAAGTTTATAAATTATTGCAAACCATTTGCTCTCTACACCTGTCACATATTGCAGTGCATGGTTGAGTCCAATCCCAGGTCCAAAGCCCAGCTCCAGAACATTGTGGTGTGGCTCTATGGCACTTAGACGTGCTGCGTTCTTCTCCAGCCCACTGTTGTTACGTTGCAGCAAATACTGTTAACCAAAAGACATGTTAATTAATCATTAATATTATGACTCCACTTTTGTTCTATGTGCTAACATAGAACTTGAAACTGTGTAACTATCCGGATGGGCTATTAATTAACAAGAAAATAAGTTTATTTTTACCATATTATATAATAATATTATTAGCTTCTTGGGGTTTACAAGATTTTCATTTAATTTACTGCAATACAGGTCTCTCTCTGTGTGATGTGTATTCGGGGCTTCTGCCCTAGATGCAGGCCTGCAATTTTAAACTTGCCTTGTAAAAGAAAATCCACTACAAATCCATCTGCTATTGATAACACATGCCAGTCTAATGATTACACATTTGCACTCTCTCTCTCTCTCTCTCTCTCTCTCTCTCTCTCTCTCTCTCTCTCTCTCTCACACACACACACACACACACACACAACACACGCACACGCACACACACACACACACACACACACACACACACATCATAATCATGGAACCCAGACTTACCCAAGTGAAATAGCCAAACAATCCTTTAGTGGGCAAACTCAGCTGCCGTGCAACGCTATCCACAAGCTTCGATGCCATGACAGATCATGTGCAGTTGAGGCAGATTTAAGCAGCCTGAAATAAAAGCATATATTTAACAATATAACATGCTGTAAGTATATTTAATCATTATTTATTCAGCTTGGAAAACCTTTATCTTGGCTTCTTCACCACTCAGTGGCGTTGCCTTTCCCAAGGCACATCCCCACCCTCTCAGCAAACAGGATTTATAAGGACAGGTGGTGATGAGGAAGGTGCCTAAACACCATCCAGTCCCTTTGTTTATTAGCAGCAGCACTTAAGGGCCAGCCACACATCCACTAAAATCGCACAACTGTACGATACGAATCGATCACGTGATCTCACGTGATCTCCAAGAACAAATGGGATTGGCGCATCAAGATCACGTGATCGAATTGTATCGTACAGTCGTGCGATTTTAGTGGATGTGTGGCTGGCCCTTAAAATCCAGTGCAAATGCCCCCTAGTTTAAGATATCTTCCAGTTCCAGCAAAGACTAACATAAGCATGATTTTCCATTATACAGTAAAAATCGCTTAAGTCAAAATTGAAGGGACTGACATTTTTTTTTGAGAAAGCCAATATTTTGAGTTAAAAAGACTTTTCAACATAGAGATTATCATACTGGGCCCCCCAAATTATTGCGAGTTATCCAGTGCAGGGCCGGACCTAAGTTTTTAAGGGGTGGGGGCTAATTCATCGAAGGTGCGAAGCACCAAGACCCCTAGGGGGGTCCGGGGGCATGCTCCCCCGGAAAATGTTTAAATCCGAGAAGCAAAATAGTGCAATCTGGTCATGAAATAAAGGACTAATGCCATTACTGTTCATACCGCTATTGAAACATGTTTTGAACCATTAAGTACACATCATGCTGCTTCCACACTGCTAGGTATAGCCCGCGAGGAAATTTAGCTGCCGCTCGGCGACATAAATTCACTTGTTTTGGTGTCTTTTTTAGGAAAAAGGGTGGGGGCTGTAGCCCCCTAAGCCCGTAGGTCCGGCCCTGCAGTGTTTTTGAGTTATCAGTTCTCCACTGTACTTACTGAAGAAAATCTTTTCTTGCATAGCTCTCAGTTTATTAATGGCCCCTACTTCAGGGTAATGTTGTTGTCGTTACCTGGCTTAAAGACTCCAGGGATCAACCCAACAGCCAAAGCAATGGTACAAATGCAAATCAGCTAGGGATGAGAACATTACGTGTGTTACCGTTTTTTTTATTACCCTGCCATGTGGGCAGCCACACTCCGACTTCGGAGGGTTTTGAGACTGATGATGTTATGCTAGGAGCTTGCCATGGCTAAAGATAATCCCTGCATAACTATGCAGAACATAATATTTTGATGTAGCCTTGGTGTTCTAGCTTATGTGAATTGGTCTGACACAGCTTCGGCTTATGCCAAGGCGAACTTCAGGGTAGTGTAGTCTTAGGGAAGCAGACTATCCATTGTGCAATAATATTACAATTTGCTCATTGCTTACATCATGTAGGCCTACGCAATCACTTTATTTTGCTTAGGCCTAGATCAGCAAAAGGACCAATATTTAAAGCATCCCCTTATATTCTAGCCTGCATCACACACAAAACACATGATGTTAGGCCTGTCGCGAGCACATCTGTCGCTCGTGCAAATCTGTCGCTCGCTACTATGAGAGTCTGTATTTGCGACATTCACAAATTTTCACTTTTTCCGTACTTGAACCATTTAACTACCTAACCCTAACCCTATCCCTAACCCACGGAAAAAAGTGAAATTTGTGGTTCATGCTCAATGTCGCAAAATGCCGCAAATACAGACTCTCATAGGTAGCGACCCCTGTTCCAGCAATATTAACATTTCTTCCCCTCACAACACTATCTGAACCATCTTAGACGGAAAAAGTGCTGTCTCTATAGGGGATTTGAAGAATGAAAATATCACTTTTTCCGTTAAAAAAAATCACCAATATTTTCTGTCCCGGATAGTACACTTGACACTTGGAGCGCAAGTGAAGTTATAGTGCGCATGCACTACAACTGCACTTGTCGCAAGTGAAGTTATAGTGCGCGTGCACTACAACTGCACTTGTACCGTTTTGGGTTGAGAGGGAAGAAATGTTAATATTGCCCCTGTTCCTACGCCACTGACTTGTTGGGATGATCCCTGGAGTCTCGCCAGGGTACAACAAGTAGGCTATGTGACAAGTGTAGGCATACCTGATACCACTAACTTTATTCTTCTTCTTCTGTGGTGGTGACCAGCTTCTGTGTATACTATAGAAGTAAATGCACACTCCTCATATTCCTGACCTACCTTTGATCAAAGATATTCTAACCGGCCTGATAGAGTTATCGTTAGTGTCGACAGTACACCATTCACAGTGACGGCTATCCAAAAACTCAGACTGGAACTTGAACGGAGAATTCAACTGGCCTATCGACGTGTAAAATGTAACCAGTGTTTCTGTCCTCACTGATATAGCCTATAGGGAAAAGAGACCGGATGCTTGATGTAGTATACTTATATACTTATACTTATCTAACAGTACACAACAGAACCATCAAAAAGATGATGGCGGTTGTCTACTGCAAGAAGAAGAAGACGAAGAAGCCTAGGCTTGTCGACAAGGCCTAGGTAAAACGTCTTGACCTTTGAAACTAGACGTTCAGCATTGAACTTCCGCAGTCAATATTACAGGTGTCCAGTCACAAAGAACACTGCTAAAACGCGTGTCCAGTCAAAATGGGCACTGGTTAAAAGATTTACAGATTATGACCAAGATCTCAGCAGCACCCAGTCAAGGCAAGAGACCCATCTTTAAGCTCAACAGAACAAGACATGCATGTGAATATTGTTATTCAGTAGTTCATTTAGACTAGTTAGCAAGAATTTTACAAATGATTGGTGCAAATCAGAAATGAATAAAATGTGGGCTATACCATACATTTTATTATTGTAAGTTTTGTGCCCCCATGGTGAAATTGAAAGTTTTGTTAGCACAAATAGTTCCTCCACCTTCTGAAAGTTCTGTGCTTGCAACTTTCTAATCTATCATTATCTTTCTCGTTCTTTGGTTGCTCAGATACTTTCCTGTCAATTATGAGCGCAGATGTGTCATTCTGCCGTTATGCGCCTACGTAAGAAATAATTAGCCCCAGCATGTTCGACTACGGCTGGAGGAAATCTTTTTGGAAGTGTTTCTTTAAAAAAGGCAAGGGAATGGACCGGAAAGGCAGAAAGATGGTGTAGATGACAGCAAGCAAAGAGAAAAGGCAGAGTCAAAGAGAGTGACTGATTAGAGGAAGTTACGAGCACAGAACTACCAGTAGGTAGGGGAACTATTTATACAAAAGATTCAGACATGGTGGATAATTCTCTTTGAATCTGCCTTTCCTTCTTACTATCATCTACTATTTTTCTGGAAAAAATGTTTGTAGGCAACCCCATTTTCTAGTCTCTGAAATGATTCATAGCTTCAGCCCCCTCAACCCCAGAAAAAACCCACACAAGTGGACGGAATGGGTTGCTTTCTTTGCTGATGAAGATTATTGTTAATCCACACGATTTAACCGCTAAGTAAAATCTGGGTGTATTTCAGCACAATTTGTTAGATCTAAAAGTTGATCTTTAGAATGCTGATATGGTTATGATAATCATAGAATAATAAAAAGAAAATATGAATCTTCATATAGTCTGTTGTCCGTATGATTATGAGCAGCTGACAATGTGATGTTCCACACCATGGTTTGTAAGTGTGACTGTGTGTTTGCTTGTCAGGGACGTTTGTCAGTGACCAGGCCAGTGACCTCTCTAAATAGCAGGAAAGACCCCCAGCGGAGACACCTTTCCCAGGGGGCATTCCCACTCTCAAGGCCTTGATGATTTAGGACTAGTGGCACAGGGGAGAGCCAGTGCAGATGCCTCCCAGTTTGAAACAATGAAAGACATCGCATGTCATTCACAAAAGACTAAAAAGCAATGATTTTCAAGTACTGGAGACAGTACTTTGTTATACAGCTCTTTCTCCGACTCCCTTTAGTATCCGCCCAAACTGCAGGCTGTCAGTGATAAAAGCCATTTGACGAAAGGCCAATAGTGATAAGCAGCAATATTTAAATATGTCTCAGTGTCTGTTTCTCTCTATCGCACGCGCATGCACATACACACGCACGCACACACACACACACACACATCAACAAATTTATTCATGAATTATATTGGTTAATAGGATGAACAATATGAGCCGCACGGTTCATCTGCTGATGAAGAGAAATGCGAAGAATCAGACTTATGCAAAAACCGAGCGCATGGAATTAAAAAAGGACTTGTTAAAAAATGACATAATTATACATAATATTAATAATGATCATATATTATTAAATGGCGCCTGTAAACGCAGGGTACATATCACGACAGTGACACAAACCTATTCTCTCACCAATGCACCATAAAGTATGC
>CM065680.1:72383977-72413205 GCA_017654935.2 Phymorhynchus buccinoides
AAGATTGTGAATGTATAGAATCAAATCTCATGATTATACTTTATAGGCAAAGCAGTGCTTTTGCAAGTGTTTCATTATATGATGCATATCATAGTTTAACATGACTGTGTGTATGAGTGTGGGTGTGTGCGTGTGTGGTTCTCTTTTAACTTGTTGATCATTTCCTTGTCACAATACTTAGCTATGGATTATTGTTAGTCTCTTTCCTGAAGGACTTTTCTATTTCTACGTTTTCATATAGACCGGTTCTATATTTTCATTTTTGACATTATATTTGCTTTGAATAATCTAGAATATAAATGCGCTTTGATAAAAATAAAAAATAGGAAATTAAAGGGGGGTTCTCCATTCTCTTGAATTGTTCATATTATTATTGTGACCTATCAGGCTATGCATTAGGGAGGTGAGAGGGGGGTTAATGTCTGTTTTGATTGGGTTACTAAAACTTTTTTTTTCCATCTGAACCTCTAGCATGATATGCCTAACCATGTAAAGAAACATAAATGAATAAGTAGGATTGTATACAGCCTTTCATTTTAAGCATCTTTAGTTTTTGTTGCATATGATGGGTGGTTTTTCATTAAAAAAGGATTTTGTAATAAAAATGCTGTGCACGTGTGTGTGTGTTGAAAATGCTCAGACAGTTCTCAATACAAAAAAAAATTCAAACTTTCATTTATTTTTATATTCATCTGGTACCTAGAGTTTGTATTGTTATGCACATAGAGTTTAAAAACATGCATGCTGGCGTATAATTGAGCTAATCAGTAATCAACAGCAACTGGGTTGGGTCTTCCAATATTAAAAGTTATAGAGCCACAATCTTCTAAAGATCTTTTGCATATGTAATGATATATATTTTTTGCAGAAAATTTGAAACAGTATAATTTGGTCTCTTGATATTACTCTCCCTCAGTTTACGTAAACCGTACAGTACAGCTCGTACTTGGATCAAAACTCAGGAAAAAAAGAGTAGAAATACTGTATATGGATTGAGAGACTTTATAGCCACGCAATTTATGACTGAAACTACAATGTGTGATCCACAGGTGTTCTGAGCAGTAAGCCATAATTTAACAAATACAAAAATTGTTAAATTAAATCATATGCAGTTCTCATTTGTTAAATGTAAAAGAACTCTGAAGCAACAAGTGAATTCTCAACAGTTGCACAATTCCACAGTGCTTCCTATGTTTGAAAAAGAAACTGCTCTTGACTTCTTGATAAGGGAAAATAGTCCATATTTTCAGACTATAAGGCGATACTTTTTTGCCGGACTAAGTCTCCTGTGCCTTATAATATGACTGTTAATGCAGTAAAAAAAATAATTCTAAATTTTGTGTAAAATTTAAAATGTCGCCTTATAGTCCGAAAAATACGGTAAGCAAAATTGAGATTCTCAAAATGATAAACATTAATAATATATTAACTGTCTCAGTCTTGTATTAATGTATTAATAATTTAAAAACCCCCAGAAAGGACACTGAAGAGGCCGCGAGGCTTAGTTGTCCTCAATACCTGACCTAAAGCACTCGTATCGTAAGGTCGTACTGATTACAATGACATTTTCCTGGGGGAAAAATAACACAAACGGACATCATAACATTAATAATAATTTTATTGATATTGCGCAAAATCTACTGAAAATGTTCTATGCGCTTTACAACGACAAGATAGGAAGGTGTGTAAAGTGTTGGAATAAAATCAGATAATCAAATTGTAAAAGCACGTAGAGCTTAAAGATTAGGCGCTATAAAAGTTGTCTTAATAAATAAATAAATAATAAAGTGGTTTTTTTAAAACTAAATGAAACGCACATATACCGTGTACACAACAATTCAATGTGTCTGGCTTGGGATGTTGCATGAGTACACTGTAATAGATGACAAGTGAAATATAGAAGAAGCACAAACATTCAAAGTGTATGGCTTTCAGTATGCCTGGGTACACTAAAACATTCAACATATGGCACAATTAAGCATTGGATGTACCTTGCATTGAATGTAGGGCTTACCTTAAAAAAAAAGGTGTTTTGCCTCATTACAGCCTGTTTAAATGACAACTACAAATGCAACCAGGTAACACAGACGCATAATGAACATACTGGCCGATGCATGTGCAAAACTTGCTTGTGTTGCTCATCTTTCTCCTTCCCTTCTTTCCCTTTCCCCTGAGATTATACAACTCCACCTTAAACATGCATGCAGAGATTCTGTGCGGAAACCCGTGCGCAATCCGTAAATGAGTAAAAGAAAGAAAGGAAAAGATTTGCGCACTTGTGTCCGTATTTCCCCTAATCCATAAAGTTTTACCCTTCTTTCTTGTACTTATTTACGGATTTCCGCATGAACTGTGTACTGTGCCTAACTCACTATCCAATCAATCATTGGCCCACACAGGTACTCGTTGGAAGGATAATACATGTACTAGCTAAAGAAAGGGTTTTCCCATAGTATAGCGCAGGAGTAAACGTAAAAAGAATTCACACACTAAATTGACAACAATCAGCAGGTCATGAAAATTGAGATTAATGCTTGACAATGGGTATATCTATGCCTCTAACAAAATGTTATTAGCATGCACCGTGTAGTTTTTTGAGAAATTTGGATCTCTGAACTTACAAAGTGACAAAAATCATAAAAACTCAATAACTAGAGCGTGAAAAACGCTAGAATACCAGCCGCGCGGCAGCATTTACGGCCTCAGTGAACTCGACTTTCATCTTCAATATTGGCCTGGATATACTAACTACCTATCCACGTGCAAATACAAATTTGATACACACTGTCTTATCAGACTTTGCATGTGGGGGGGGGGGGGGGATATGTGGGTGTTTGCTGGTAAGTGGAACTTCATCATGAAGTTCATGTTTAAACGGTTAATTTATAGATGTTGATGATGGTTTGTCTCATATGTGTTGCTTGCAGCCGAGCGGACGTTAAACCCCATTTTCATTCAAGTAGAACTTCGTTGATATGGCGTTGCCATCTTGTTCTTTTTCATGAGCCGCGTGTGCCTTTTCTTTCTTTTTGTTTTGACTCAGCCGATTGGAGGGGGTGGGGGAGGTCCCGCGTGCAACCGGGAGCCACCCCCCAATCCGCCTCAGCCCCTTAATTTCTCCTTTCTTTAACCATGACTTTTTTTTCATTTTTGTGACCGTGGCAAACAGAAATAGTTTGCACGTGAGCCTCCTCCCCACCCTCGTAATTAAAAGCAAGCCAGATCTTAATAGCGGATTGTACTGAGCTTGAGTAATAGGAAATGTGAAGTACATAGTGTCAAAATAAAAATTATTCCATGTACGTATCACGTAAACATTTATGATTAGCATTTGTTGTTGCACTTCTTCCCTTCCCTTAAAGGGGCACCCTGACGGATCAGTTTTTGCAAGAAACACGTTGAGATCACCAGGAAAACGCCCTTAACAGATATTGCAACACTCACTTTGCTCTGGCTTCCTAGAAGTCAAATCGGCGATTCCTCGTTGGCGGAGGTGCTGGAAGTCAAATTCTTTCACCCAAAGAGAAGACGTGTCCCGTCTCTTTTCTAATGGACGCCTGAATTTAGACCAAATCGTTTGCACAAAATTTACACAATACAAGCCTTTTTATCTATTTTTCAATTTTTGTAATTCAGTACGTTTACCTAAAGGAGTTTCGTTCACAACAAAGGAAATAGCTCCTCTTTTTTTTTACTGCACTGCAGAAAAGAAAAAAGCTATAACCACAATGAATGTCCTCCACCCACCCCATCCAAAATGGCTTCTCTCTCTCTCTCTCTCTCTCTCTCTCTCTCTCTCTCTCTCTCTCTCTCTCTCCGGCATCTCCGCCAAGGATGATTCGCCGTTTTGACGGTTTGATTTATAGGAAACCAAAGCAAATTGAGTGTTCCGATCCTTAAAAAAGGCTGTCTTTCTGGTGATATCGACGTGTTTCTTGCAAAACCTCATCCGTCAGGGTCCACCTTTAACTCCGTGAGGAATCATCGGGGGGCCACAGTGAAGTCGTCACCAACTCAAGTTCCTCCAGCTCTGTTGGTCGTGAGCCAGAGTCTGTGTTTCTGCGAATGATTTTGCTGTCCATTCTGTGATGTTGTCAGACCATCGTTTCTTTTGTCTTCCCCTCCGTCTCCCTCCCTCAACAGTTCCCTGGTGTTTATCGTTTTGGCAAGGCCGTTGGATCTTGTTACATGGCCATACCAGCGTAGCTTTCTTTCCTTTACTAATGTCAGCAGATCTTCCATCCAATATGTGCTTGTCTGATGGTTTGGCGCACTTGTTCATAATTGGTGACTGATATGCTCTGTGTGATCTGATGTTAAGCAACTTACGATAGCATCTCATTTCCATAGCTTGGATTCTTCTTTCCAGATCTGCTGTGAGAGTCCATGTCTCACATGCGTAAAGGAAGATGGGGTATACCAGTGCACGCAGAAGCCTGATCTTGTGCTTCATTGAGATGTTTCTGTCCTGACAGAGGTTTCAATCTGGGCATTGCTGCTGTTGTCTTTGCTATCCTTGCAAGGATTTCTGGTTTGGATCCTTCACTACTGATGATTGACCCCACTGAGATTTGTGAACTGTTGAACAGCTTCTAGCTTCACTCCATGCACAGTTATGTTGGTGGTGATGTTGCTGTTGTGGCTGGCCATCAGCTTGGTCTTCTCTGCGCTGATCAGAGATTTCCATACTATATCTTGTTGATGTTTCATCCAGCCTTTGAACAAGCTATAGGTTGGCAAGTTCTTGTTCACTGCCTGCCAGACCGTCTATATGTCGTCTGCAAAATGCTAACTGTGCAATCATGGTCTTCAAGTGCGTCATTCATGATACGTTCCAGGAAAATGTTGAAAAGTGTGGGAGACAGAAGGCAGCCCTGACGAACTCCCACCGAAGTATGGAACCACTCCCAACCGTACCTTGTGTGATCACTGCACTGGTTGGTTTGGAATACCATTGTTGGATTGCATTGATGAGCTTTGGTCCGGTGTTAAATTTCTTCATTTTGACCCATATTAAGTGTTTCATGCTAGGCTCTATAAAATGGCTTCTTGAAGACATGGTAAAATTATCTCTAGCCCGAGATGTTTTTCGCAGAGGATCCGTAGGTTGAAGATCTGTTGCACTAAGTCTTATAAACAAAACAATTAAACAAATCTTTAAACAACAAAATAATCACTCCAGAAGAAAACCCCGATTTTTGTGGGCTAACTAACTAAATAAGATATAAAGTGTTTAGTGTTGATTAAAAGCTCATTGCATGTACTAACTGAAACAGGCACTTTTTTTTCAAAGCGCTTTTTGTTGCATTAAATTATACGTGATTTTTTTAAACACGTCAAAATCACCTCACACACACCTTTTCTGTTCAACATGTAAGAAAGGGGTCTGTAACAAAGAACGTATGACGCAACCACCATGTGCACACACCACACACCCCGCCTGGAGCTGTATGGGCCATTGAATGAGAGAGTACAAAGCTATGACTCAGTGCTGTTGGTTCACGCTTGGCTGGTCCTGTGGTTATCGGCTGGTCCTGTAGTACATCACTTTTTATTATCTCTCCTATGTATAAATGTGCTAAAATATATCTTCGGCTCCAGTGACCTTAACCTTTGACCTATGACCTACTCATTGGATTTGTGGATGAGGCCTCAGAGGCTCTGGAAAGGAGGCTACCAGGAGGATGTCTTGATAATGGATTTTGCCAAGGCATTTGACAAAGTCAGCCATCCCCTCCTCATCCACAAACTAAAGAAATACGGAATATCGCAGAAAACCTGCCGGTGGATCGAAAACTTTCTGGCTGACTGGAAACAGACAGTCGTCGCTGGTGGAGCGAAGTCCAACCCTGCACCTGTCCAGTCTGGAGTGCTCGGTCCATCGATCACTCTTCCTCCTGTATATTAACGATCTGCTCGAAGGTCTTCACTCCACTGCTCGCTTATTTGCCGATGACACCATCTGTCACCAGGACATCAAAGCCTCAAGTGATCAGAGCACGCTCCAAGAGGACCTTGATAGGCTTGCCACATGGGAAGACATAAAATTATGGAGAATGGCTTTCCACCCTCAAAAATGCTCTGTTCTCCAAATGACGAGACGCAGAAACACCATGGAGAAGGCCTACTTCCGACACGGACACCAACTCCAGAGCGTGCCCAATGCAAAATACCCTGGGTGTAACTATCTCCACTGAGCTTAAGTGGGACACCCACATCAACGAAGGTACGTGGTGAACAGGGCAAACAAAACCCTTGGCTTCCTGAGGAGGGCCCTGAAGATAAATCATAAAAAGCTCAACTTAGAGCAGCAGGCCTACAAGGCTATGGTACGCCCCCTCCTGGAATACGCCAGCCCAGTCTGGGACCCCCAGAAGAAATCCAGAGCCGAGCTGCAAGATGGATGGCCCGTGACTTCCATGCGATATGCGACAACAAGATCAGTAGACCTCAAGAATACCCTGAAATGGCCCCTTCTTGAGAACCACAGAACTGAACACATTCCATGAATTCCGAGTCACACAGGTCTTCTGTCCATAAAATTAATATCAAATACTCACCAACAAATACACAACAGAAGAAAAGCCTATATCGATCCCACTCTGCTGCCTACATTCCAAGCCACAGAACACAGTACAGACAATCCACATTCTTCCCCCGCAGCATCCCACAGTGGAACTGCCTCCCAGAAGCAGTTGCCTCCTCTCATGCAGTCATTGAAGGCATTCAAAAGAGGCCTCCACAAACACCTCCGCTGCAATTAATTAACTAAAACCAGGGCCATAGATACAATTAGTAGTGGTAAATGAAGGGCAGGAGCTGTGCCGGTCGGGGTTCACCCCCGGGGACCGCACGGTAGCCGGATTGGTCTTGCCAAGATACTACGAAATAAAGGCTATGGTCCAACTTTTTTTTTCTTTTTTCTTTTTTTAACAGACCCACAGTAGGGGTTTTTTTTATGTTTACTTCCCTTTCCATTAGGCAACTTCAATTCTATCTCCTCAGCTTTTTAATTTCTTGTCTTCTTACTCAGCCTGATGAAGTTGGCTGCCTGAGGCGAAGACTGAGAAAAATGACCTTCATTTTCGAACTGGCCTAGACTATTCTTAGTACCTATGGCGCACGCAAAATTTCAGCGTTCTATAGGTCCCTCCGTTTAAACGTTATCGTGTTCACATAGTCGGCTTTAGAATCCACTGAAAACTAGAGCGTTAAGACGCTAGATCACCAGCCGCGCAGCAGCCTTAGTCAGGTCCATGCAATTGAATTTGGCCGAGATATTCTTAGTACCTATCTGCATGCAAAATTTGAGCATCCTAGGTCCCTCCGTTATCGTGCCATGTGTTGGGCAGCATTTTCGGCTCCAGTGACCTTGACCTTTGACCTTCATTTTCGAACGTGACATTTGAGCGTCCTAGGCTTCTCCGCCATTCAATCGTCATCGTACCAGGTGCTTGACAGCATTTTCGGCGCCAGTGACCTTGACCTTTGACCTTAATTTTTGAACATGACCTAGACACCTTAAATTAAGTACCTACCCGCATGCAGAATTTGAGCGTCCTAGGCCCCTCCGTTATCGTGCCATGTATTCGACAGAATTTTCGGCTCCAGTGACCTTGACCTTTGACTTTCATTTTCGAACTTGGCCTAGATATTCTTTGTACCTATCCGCATGCAAAATTTGAGCGTCCTAGGTTCCTCCGTTCAAACGTTATCGTGTTCACATAGATAGATAGAGGGCCCACGGTCAATGAGCTGGCATTCTGGCACTGATAGATAGCGCTCTCTTCGTTCGCGGCTGCCGGGTAAAAATTTATACCAGCTTCGCTCTCTTCTGGTTCTGGTTCTGGTACCAAGGACCCTAGAGAAACTTGCTGGTACTATACGTCGAAGGAGCTAGCCTATAAAGAGCGCACTGGGAGAGCGCACTGAGAATTAAATACTTTTTCTTTTCTTTTTTTAAATAAAGAAAAATGTCATTGTTTTACTGTCTGGTGGTGTTGACAGCTTTTTAAGAGTTGACCATAGGCCTTTTCGCAGTATCCGGGCTGGACCAATCCGGCTAGCGTAGCGCTCGCCGGGACGAACCCCGACCGGCGCCTGATGGTGCTGCGCTGGCGGGGCCTGCTGCGATGGCTTCGTCGGTCATTTGATTCCACTCCATCACTGTTCTTACAAAGGAGCTGCTGTAGGCCTACTAGCTTATACTGAGCTGTGCTGCTTGGTGGAACTATGCCGGAAGCCTCTTGAATTTTGCACAGCTTGTCTCTGAACAATGTTGTCTGTTGTGCAGTCAGCGTATCTTGTGGGCCTGATCCTACGGCGATTTGTGTCGACTGGAGTGGTAAAGTTGGGATCTGAGCACTGCCGACTCTACACACAACCTAGGCCTATACTAAAAATATTCTTTACGAAGGCCGCGATCTGAGCCTCAGAGATCATATCATATATGGCATATGATATAGGCTTTTTTAATTTAGCCTTTAGCCTGCTATTTCCATTGAGTTTATAAGGAAACGCAATTTAAAACTTTTGTTAATTTTAATTTTTTTTAAAGAGTACAACATACAATGAAACAAGCAAACTGATCTGCATACTAATTATTACTGAATACTTATGTTAGTATGGAAGCAATAATCAGTCTTCCCAAAAGTTATCTAATTTGTTTTTAAAACTAGCTATTGAGTGTTCCTGCGCGGTTGCAGTATCATTTAGTAGTAAATGCCCATAAGTGAAACTTTTTGCATAAATATTAGTATGAACTAATGATTTTGTTAGTTGTAAGGCGTGTCCTCTAGTGGTAGAGTGAAAAAGTATGTTTGTAGTTCTAGCATCATAATATCCGTTTAAGATATTAACAGTTTCAATCATATCTCCCCGTGCTCTTCTTGTGTAGGGGAAGACGGGGTAAAAAGCGCATGGGCGGGTAAGAAGCCCACCCCAATTATCTCATGAAATGAAGCAAATTTCAGTCGCATTTTGCCCATGAGACGAGCGTTAGGGGAAGACGGGGTAAAAAGCACATGGGCGGGTAAGAAGCCCACCCCAATTATCTCATGAAATAAAGAAACTTTCAGTCAAATTTGCCCATGAGACG
This sequence comes from Phymorhynchus buccinoides, assembly GCA_017654935.2. Lineage (NCBI taxonomy): Eukaryota > Metazoa > Mollusca > Gastropoda > Neogastropoda > Raphitomidae > Phymorhynchus > Phymorhynchus buccinoides. Next base: position 72,393,075 of record CM065680.1, read on the forward strand.
AATGCTACACATTAACGCTCGTCTCATGGGCAAAATGAGACTGAAATTTGCTTCATTTCATGAGATAATTGGGGTGGGCTTCTTACCCACCCATGCGCTTTTTACCCCGTCTTCCCCTAATGTCTAGCATTCGTCTCATGGGCAAATGTGACTGAGATTTTCTTTATTTCATGAGATAATTGGGGTGGGCTTCTTACCCACCCATGCGCTTTTTACCCCGTCCTTCCCCTAGGAGGCTGAGGCGTTGGTCTTTACGGCGCTCCTCCAGTGTTGGAAGTTTCAAGTCCTGGAGCATCTTTGTCTTCGTCCGCGTCTCGTAAATAGATAGGGTTAATAAGTTAGTAGGCCTAATTAAATAGCCATTTGAGCAAGACACTGATTGTGTTAAATCAGAACTAAGTGTATAGGCCTACATGGATGTTGTGACTGCATGCCACTGGAACGCATCTATACCCCTTTGGGCTATAGGGGAAGACGGGGTAAAAAGCGCATGGGCGGGTAAAGAAGCCCACCCCAATTATCTCATGAAATGAAGCAAATTTCAGTCTCATTTTGCCCATGAGACGAGCGTTAATGTTTAGCATTCGTCGTCTCATGGGCAAATTTGACTGAAATTTTCTTTATTTCATGAGATAATTGGGGTGGGCTTCTTACCCGCCCATGCGCTTTTTACCCCGTCTTCCCATATTCACATTTATGCCCGTCAAGAACGATCATTTGTAACACTGAGAAAAGAACATAGCGATTGCTTTTTCTGTCAACAGATTATCGTTCTTGACGGGCATAAATGTGAATATAGCCCACCTTGGCTAAGTCTTGACTCATTGAGTTGATTACTTTTTAACCAGTGCCAATTTTGACTGGACACGCGTTTTAGCAGTGTCCTTTGTGACGGGACACCTCAGTGTACTAGGGCCTATTGACTGCGGAAGTTCAGTGCTGAACGGCTAGGCCTAGTTTCCTTTATACATTTTATACCATTACAGTGTTATACATATCTCATATATTAAAAAAAAAATAGGGACTTTACTGGTTTCGTACTGCCTCCGGGCATTGCCTCCAGTATTGTATCCCACCATATTTGTATTTACAAATGTCCCATATGTGTCTGATTCAGACCAAGAGGACGTAAAACTCCATTTTCTCTCTCTCTCTCGACCTAGTTTCAAAGGTCAAGACGTTTTAGTCTTTTACCTAGGCCTAGTCTTCTTCTTCTTCTTCTTGCAGTAGACAACCGCCATCATCTTTTTGGAGGCGGTCAAGAGACCGCCTCCCTTTTAATTTCGGGCAAGGCATCACATGACTTTTTAGTCTGGATGGTCACGTGGTTTTTTGGCCAGTTCTAGAGTATGTGGAGGAGCACGTGACCTGCTGGGCGCATCAGAGTTGTCTTCCCTTTGTCATGGAAGTTGTCTGCCCTTTTTAATTGAGCGTGCGACTCTACATGTAATGTAGGTCCCTGGGTGCGACGCGCTGGTGGATCATTGAGAACTTCATGAATATGCATCAGCCTAACAGACTGGTGACCAAAACATGTTAGCCTACAGAGTTACTGTGACTGCGCTCTCTCTCTCTCTCTCTCTCTCTCTCCTCTCTCTCTCTCTCTCTCCTCTCTCTCTCTCTCTCTCTCTCTCTCTCTCTCTCTCTCTCTCTCTCTTTGTTTCTTTTTCTCTGCCTTGCACTGCTTCCAATTTTGTTTCCACATACTATTTCCTGCTCTGTCTCTGTCTGTCTATGTATGTCTGATTCTCTCTTCTCTCTCTCTCTCTCTCTCTCTCTCTCTCTCTCTCTCTCTCTCTCTCTCTCTCTCTCTCTCTCTCTCTCTCTCTCTGCTTTGACTCACTTTCATTGTCCTTATCTCTCACATACTGCCTCTTTTTGTCTGTTTCTTTCTGTCGCTTTCTCTGCCTCTGTCTCTGCTCTCTCTCTCTCTCTCTCTCTCTCTCTCTCTCTCTCTCTCTCTCTCTCTCTCTCTCTCTCTCTCTCTCTCAACAATGTCTCCATCTGTCTCTCAGGTTCCTTGTTTCATTACTCAGAAACAAAACTCTTTCTTTCTCCTCCCCCCCCCCCCCCCCCCTACCCACCTGGGTGTGTGCCTGTGTAAGTGTTAGCCTACTGTGCTGTGATGTTGAGCCATGCTTTTTCTATGCCTAAGTCTCTTATAGCTTACAACAATGCCTGCGTGTGTGCGTTGTGCGTTAGCAGTGTTTGGAGTTCGTGTCGTCTGCTTAAACTTGCATGTCCACACTGCTAAACAATTATGATGTATAGCATACGAATAGCATGCAAAAGATTTGGAGAATTTTGAAAGCCAAACGATTTTACATTAAAGTTGTGTATTACGCTTCTGCAAAGAGTATTGTGAAGAAAACAAATTTTGTGTTGTCTTATAGTAAAAACCAGGCGTGAATTGTATGATAATAAAACCGCAAAGGTACTGTAAATAGAGTTATCGTGACCTCATTTTCTTGAAGCCACTGCTCACGTCGCGGGTCAAATAGACCCAGACTTTTATACAGTCAAAAGTAGCACTTAGCTGTTCATTCCTATTCCAAATGTGCGGGTCTAGGCTGCACACACCCCCGTGTGTGTGTGTGTGTGTGTGTGTGTGTGTATGCACGAGCGCGTGTGTGTGTATGTGCGCGCATGCGTGTGTGTGTGTGCGCGCGCATGTATGTGTGTGTGTACATGTGTGTGTGAACGTGCGCATGTGTGTGTGTGCACATGCATGTGTGTGCGCACGTGTGTGTGTGAGTGTGTGCGTTTGCACGTATGTGTGTTCGCGTGCGCATCTCAAAGTCTGGTTTCTCTCAGTTTCATGACAACAACTCTAGGCTGATCCTAACCCTATCATCTTTCTCTGGTTTCATGAAAATGTGTAAAGTGTACATTTGTTTCAATTGGTGCTTCTTATTTTTGATGTCACTCTCATTATGTGTTAACGAAAACAGCATTTTGTTATTTAAAAGCCTTTTCTGACATTGTGAAACAAAATCTTGGAAACGTGAACTCTCCATAAGTATTTGTGGTTGTCGCAAATACAGACTCTCATAGTAGCGAGTTGCAGATTTGCACGAGCGACAGATTTGCACCCGACAGGCCTACTGTGTGTGTGCGTGCCTGGCAGTAGGCTATTGGTTCTACCACACTTTCTCCAGGTGTCGTCTGCTAAACATCTCTCTCTCTCTCTCTCTCTCTCTCTGCTTTACTCACCCTCTTTTTATCTGTTTCTTTCTTTCTGTCGCTTTCTGTCTCTGTCTCTGCTTTCATGCTTTCATTCTCTCTCTCTCTCTCTCTCTCTCTCTCTCTCTCTCTCTCTCTCTCTCTCTCTCTCTCTCTCTCTCAGCTCCATCTGTCTCTCAGGTTCTTTTGTTTCATTGCACAGAAACAAAACTATTTCTTTCTCCCCCCCCCCCCCCCCATCCTGGGTGTGCACTGCTAAAAAACAATTTGTATGATGTATAGCATACGAATAGCATGCAAAAGATTTGGAGAATTTTGAAAGCCAAACGATTTTACATTAAAGCTGTGTATTACGCTTCTGCAAAGAGTATTGTGAAGAAAACAAATTTTGTGTTGTCTTATACTAAGTAAAAACCAGGCGTGAATTGTATGATGATAAAACACTTGACAGGGCTTCATCGTCATTTTGGCTGGGTTTTTTTTAAAGTGTACAACCACCATTACTAAACCTTTGCAAAATCACAGAAGTGCATTACTAAACTTTTGCAAAACAACAGCAATTGCATCGTTAAAATAATAAATACTGCATTCATCATAAAAATGACAACAAAAAATAAAAGGACTGCACACATAACATTTTTCGTCCTCGCCTTTTAGGTGGAAAAAACCTGTACAGGGTCTCAAATGGCACACCGTTAAAGGGACACCCTGACGGATGAGTTATTGTAAGAAACACGCTGAGGAGTTTTACTCACAACAAAAGAACCAGCTCTTTTTTTTGTTTACTGCACTACGATAGCAAAAAAAAGAAAACGCTTCAACCACAATGACAGGTGGTGTAGAGTGGCACAGTAGTATTGCGTTCGCTTCGTGTCAAGTAAACCCGAGTTTGAACCTGGGTACAAGGGATTTGTTCCTCTCATTCTGCACTAAACCGAGGTCCCGTGTGCCCATGCACTTAGCATATGTTTAAATCCAATGGCGACGAAAAAGTTGTAATTTTGTCAAAATTCCTCTCTCTCCCCCCCCCCCCCCCCCCCCTCAGCAGTGACAATAATCGCATGCCAATTATATATTCACCAAACCCTTTATTTTGAAGAAATACTTACGGATGGATTTTACATTCTTCTATCCTCACGTTCATTTATCAGTTGACTATTCCTTGCCCCCCCCCCCCCCTTTCTTTTTCATTGATGCACACACTACCATTGAGAGACTCATTAATATGCGTTAGCCTAGCAACTGACCAAAACAGTTAGGTAGGCTTAGTGATGCGACTCTCTTTGTACTGTGGTGTTGAGCTATAGGCCTAGAAGCAGGGTCAGTCCCTGTAGGCCTAGGCCTAGTGCAAAGGTTAGCAGACGGACACAATCAGTTGACGGTGAAAGATGAATATGAGCCAAGTTGGTTCTTTTCAGTTTTATTCACACAACCGTAGGCTGAGCATACCCTACTCTCTTTGTGTTTATGACTCTCTATCTCAAAAGTCGAAGTCTGGTTTCTTTCAGTTTCATGACAACATTAGGATCACAAATACTTTGGAAGACGAATCTCATCTGCTTACAGAACTAAACCGTCATTTTCAGCACTTTACTGTGTTGAACTTCTTTTTTGTTCTTGTCTGAGTGGTCGATGACGAACGTATTTCATGACACGTTCATATTTTATATAACTTTTTTTCTTCTTCTTCTCTAAAATAGCCAACTGCATCACCTTGAAGATATTTTGAAAAGACATACATGTTCATACACATTTGAAGTGCAATACACTCTTCTACATAATGTTAACACTGTTTGGCCTCCTTTTAGTTGATATTTATCAACTGAATTTTCTTGTTTATGGTTCTGTTGTGTACTGTTACTACATCAAAGCAGACTGTATAGGGGAAGATAAGCATCCGGTTTTCCCTATTTGAGTAGTGAGGACAGAAACACTGGTTATGTCCCTTTGAATCAGAACACATTTTACACGTCGATAGGCCAGTTGAATTCTCCGTTCAAGTTCCAGTCTGAGTTTTTGGATAGCCGTCACTGTGAATGGTGTACTGTCGACACTAACGATAACTCTATCAGCCCGGTTCGCCGAGCAATCCATCTTACCCTTTTAGAATATCTTTGATCAAAGGTAGGTCAGGAATATGAGGAGTGTGCATTGAGTAAAATGATTTACTTCTATAAAAAGAAGCTGGCCACCACTCACCACAGAAGAAGAAGAAGAAAGTTAGTGGTATGCCTGTAGACACTTGTCACATATAGCCTACTTGTTGTACCCTGGCTTACACAGACTCCAGGGATCATCCCAACAAGTCAGTGGCGTAGGAACAGGGGGGGGGGGTGACCGCCCCCCCGCTCAGACATGTCTTCCTGCTCGCCCTCCAAAAAATTCAGCAAACCAACAAGCGAAAAGGAGAGAGACAGAGAGAGACTTAATTTAAAACCTTATATAGCGCCGTTCTCCTGGCGCAACAGGACTCGCAGCGCTTTACAAAAAACATAATCATGAAGAAAAACAACATAATTATGCAAAAGTGGAAACATAACCATAAAAAATCAATGAAAAAAACCAATTAGCCCATTATCGCACTGCACTCACACATAGACCAACTCAGCAAAAACTCGCAGAGGGTGAACTGAAGGGGAGAAGACACATGAGATCAACAGAGGTATTTTTTTAAGTGAACAGTTTTCAGGCCAGTTTTGAAAGAAGACAAAGATGGAGAGCTGCGGAGAGAGGAAGGGAGGTTGTTCCAGATGTGTGGTGCTTAGGAAACGGAAAGCTCTGTTTCCAACTGTTTTGTATTTGGTGACAGGTGTGCAAAGAAGTTTGAGGCTACTTGATCTGAGGTTGCGTTCTGGTGTGTAGGCAGAGAGAAGAGAGGAGAGGTAGTCTGGAAGAGAGCCTTCGAAGTAGCGATAGGCAAGAGTGGCCACTTTGTACTCTACTATAGCGTCAACAGGGAGCCAGTGCAGCTATCTCAGCTTTATTAGGCCTAGCCCTTTCCACTTCATTTCAGGTTAGGGTTACATGTGCCAAAACATCAACGTCTTGTATTTGTAGGCCTTTGTATTTATAAGGTCAGTTCTATATTTAACCAGAAAGCTTAGATCATGCAGTACTTATCTTTAATTTAATGCATATATACTTTACATGCGGCGGTTACTCACCATCACTGTTAGGTAGGCCTAACATCATGTTTTTTGTGTGTGATGCAGGCTAGTAATAAGGGGATGCTTTAAATATTGGTCCTTTTGTGTTTTGCTGATCTAGGCCTAAAATAAAGTGATTGCGTAGGCCTACATGATGTAAGCAATGAGCAAATTGTAATATTATTGCACAATGGATAGTCTGCTTCCCTAAGACTACATTACCCTGAAGTTCGCCTTGGCATAAGGCTGTGTCAGACCAATTCACATAAGCTAGAACACCAAGGCTACATCAAAATATTAAGTTCTGTATAGTTATGCGGGGATTATCTTTAGCCATGGCAAGCTCCTAGCATAACATCATCAGTCCAAAACCCTCCAAAGTCGGAGTGTGGCTGCCCACATGGCGGTGTAATCAAAAACGGTAACACACGCAATGTTCTCATCCCTAGCTGTTGCATTTGTACCATTGCTTTGACTGTTGGGTTGATCCCTGGAGTCTTTAAGCCAGGGAACGACAACAACAACATTACCCTGAAGTAGGGGCCATTAATAAATTGAGAGCTATGCAAGAAACAATTTTCTTCAGTAAGTACAGTGGAGAACTGATAACTCAAAAACACTGCAGGGCCGGACCTACGGGCTTAGGGGGCTACAGCCCCCACCCTTTTTCCTAAAAAACACACCAAAACAAGTGAATTTATATCGCCGAGCGGCAGCTAAATTTCCTCGCGGGCTATACCTAGCAGCGTGGAAGCAGCAGGATGTGTACTTAATAGTTCAAAACATGTTTCAATAGCGGTATGAACAGTAATGGCATTAGTCCTTTATTTCATGCCCAGATTGCACCATTTTGCTTCTCGGATTTAAACATTTTCCAGGGGGAGCATGCCCACGGAGCCCCCTAGGGGTCTTGGTGCTTTGCACCTTCGATGAATTAGCCCCCACCCCTTAAAAACTTAGGTCCGGCCCTGCACTGGATAACTCACAATAATTTTTGGGTCCCAGTATGATAATCTCTATGTTGAAAAGTCTTTTTAACTCAAAATATTGGCTATCTCAAAAAAAAATGTCAGTCCCTTCAATTTTGACTTAGGCGATTTTTACTGTATAATGGAAAATCATGCTTATGTTAGTCTTTGCTGGAACTGGAAGATATCTCAAACTAGGGGGCATTTGCACTGGATTATAAGGGCCAGCCACACGTCCACTAAAATCGCACGACTGTACGATACGATTCGATCACGTGATCTTGATGCACCAATCCCATTTGTTCTCGGAGATCACGTGATCAAATCGTATCGTACAGTCGTGCGGTTTTAGTGGATGTGTTGCTGACCCTTTAGTGCTGCTGCTAATAAACAAAGGGACTGGATGGTGCTTAGGCACCTTCCTCAACACCACCTGTCCTTATAAATCCTGTTTGCTGAGAGGGTGGGGATGTGCCTTGGGAAAGGCAACGCCACTGAGTGGTGAAGAAGCCAAGATAAAGGTTTTCCAAGCTGAATAAATAATGATTATATATACTTACAGCATGTTAAATACATGCTTTTATTTCAGGCTGCTTAAATCTGCCTCAACTGCACATGATTTGTCATGGCATCGAAGCTTGTGGATAGCATTGCACGGCAGCTGAGTTTGCCCACTAAAGGATTGTTTGGCTATTTCACTTGGGTAAGTCTGGGTTCCATGATTATGATGTGTGTGTGTGTGTGTGTGTGTGTGAGAGAGAGAGAGAGAGAGAGAGAGAGAGAGAGAGAGAGAGAGAGAGAGAGAGAGAGAGAGTGCAAATGTGTAATCATTAGACTGGCATGTCTTATCAGTAGCAGATGGATTTGTAGTGGATTTTTTTTTACAAGGCAAGTTTAAAATTGCAGGCCTGCATCTAGGGCAGAAGCCCCGAATACAAATCACAGAGAGAGAGACCTGTATTGCAGTAAATTAAATGAACATCTTGTAAACCCCAAGAAGCTAATAATAATATGGTAAAAATAATTTTATTTTCTTGTTAATTAATAGGCCATCCGGATAGTTACACAGTTTCAAGTTCTATGTTAGCACATAGAACAAAAGTGGAGTCATAATATGAATTATTAATGATTAATTAACATGTCTTTTGGTCAACAGTATTTGCTGCAACGTAACAACGGTGGGCTGGAGAAGAACGCAGCACGGCTAACTGCCATAGAGCCACACCACAATGTTCTGGAGCTGGGCTTTGGACCTGGGATTGGACTCAACCATGCACTGCAATATGTAACAGGTGTAGAGAGCAAATGATTTGCAATAATTTATAAACTTACCTTTGGTCAAAATGTTTGTGCCTTGTTATTTCTGTTGTTATTTTGTGTCCCCCCCCCCCCTCTGCATGTACAATGGAACCTCCCTTATAAGACCTTAAGAAAAATAATCCAAAATGAGATCTTATAAGGGAGGGGTCTTATAAGGGAGGTAATTTTAATACTCACAAAGAAGGGCAATGTCTCAGAGAAGTAGGTCTTATGTGGGAGGGAGTCTTATAATGGGATGTCTTATAAGGGAGGTTATAAGGGAGGTTCCACTGTACAATAAAAAGAAACTCAGGAGTTAGGTCTTATAAGGGAGGGGACTTATAAGAGAGGTAATTTTAGTACTTACAAAGAAGGGGAATGTCTCAGAGAAGTAGGTCTTATGTGGGAGGGAGTCTTATAAGGGAGGTTCCACATACTGTACAATAAAAAGAAGCTCAGAAATTAGTGTAAAAAATCTCATTACAGTCAATCATGTTTTGGTACTTCCATCCAAAAAATGTACAGTTTGAAAGTGTGCGTTTTGTCGGTTTAAGATTATTTAATTTCTTACAGATAATTTTTCATGAGTACTTTAATTAACCCTTTCGCCGCCAGCCATTTCTCAACCAAAAAATACTCTTAAATTTAGCTAGGTAAAGAAAAAAAACAATTATCTGCAATATTGGGAATTCCTCAGTAACATCAAAGACTATAGGGGAAGACGGACTACTTAAGAGGTACGCCGAGCCGGGCTGATAGAGTTATCGTTAGTGAGGACGTGACACCATTCACAGCGGCGGCTATCCAAAAACTCAGATTGGAATTTGAACGGAGAATTCAACTGGCCTATCGACGTGTAAATGTGTCACGTTTAAAAGGGACATAACCAGTGTTTCTGTCCTCACTATTCATATATGGAAAAGAGACCGGATGCTTATCTTCCCCTATACAGTCTTTGGTAACATGCATAAAGTAAGGCCTATCATTACCTCCAAAAATTAAGAAAATAGGGCCTTCGGATAACAGGCTCTAATTTGATGCCTTTTGGTGACATGGGTGTTAAACCATTGTGGTGCATAAATGTGACATTGGCGGTGAAAGGGTTAATATCATTATCAATCTTTAGAGAATTAAGTATAAAATAAAAAAAATTCAAAAGATATGCCCTGTTAATTCAATAGATATGCCACGTTTTAAGTTTATACAAAACTGCACTAATCTGATTTGCGTATGTGTGCTTCAAAAATAAGTTTTTGTTGGTCTTTCATGATTGAATTGTTTTTGTTAAAACTGTTGCAGTTTCTAATTTATTTTGTTTTTAATTTTTTTTATATTACATTTACACACAAAGAGATGCCTTCATTCAAAAGCTTTAGTAAATGATTCAGATTTAATGCCTTGGCATAACCCTGTGTCAGACCAATTGACATATATGCTAGAACACCAAGGCTACATCAAAATGTTATGTTCTGCATAGTTATGCGGGGATTGTCTTAAGCCATGGCAAGCTCCTAGCATAACATCATCAATCCAAAATCCTCTGAAGTCGGAGTGTGGCTGCCCACGTGACGAGGTGATCAAAAACGGTCACACGCGTAATGTTCTCATCCCTAGCTGGTGCATTTGTACCATGGTGTTCAAGTGCTTCAAAGGCTGATCCCTGGAGTCTTTAAGCCAGGGTACAACAACAAGTCTTTTAGAATAAAGTCTATGCTTTGCTTTGCTTTGCTTGAATGCTGTGACAGTTCGGGCCCTTGGACCAGGAGCATGGAATATGATTTCAACGTTTACCAGTAGTACATGTAACCAGTTTATCTATAACGTTCTATAATCTATAACGTTTACCAGTAGTACATATCATAGATTTTTTTTAAAGTTCATAATACAATTATTCCTGTTTAAAAAGTTGGAAAAAAATTGTTTTAACTCAAACCTGATGATTTGACAGTTGATTTAGATACCGTTTCGACTGCTTAAATTTAAAAAAAAAATAATCTCAGAACAGAAACCCTGACGATTGAACCATTTTTGTTCAGATGGCCCTGGAAAAGTGTACGGCCTGGAGCTGTCTGAGTACATGGTGGAGAAAGCCTCGGCTCTGCTGCACACCCCGATCCAGGAAGGCAAGGTGGAGCTGACTGCTGGAGACGTCATGGACCTTCCCTACGATCCCCGCACCTTCCATCGCGTCTTCCACTGCAACTGTTTCTACTTCTGGCCCAGCGTGGAGAGGGGGTCGCAGGAAATCTACCGCATCATGAAACCTGGGGGGATGATGGTGACTTGCCTGAAATTGGAGGTGCTTGAGGATGCCAAGAAGAAAGGGTTTATGAAATACGGCAACGCTGATCATGTCAACTACATGAATGCGCTAGAGAAGACTGGGTTTACGGACGTCAGAATGGAGGATGTTGTCAAACGCGGTGGCAGTTTTCAGGTGATTTTTGCCCATGTTCCCAGTTAGCTGCTTGTCTACAAAGGTTTTCAGATTGAAAATGGCTACAGTTAATCAGATGCAATTGTACCTGAGTTTGAAAGAACTCATTAAGAATTTGTTAACCTTTACCGGATCATGCTTTTGACTACACAGACACGATGGCGGGGGTCTTCCACGACCCCCTACTCAGCAAAGAGCGAATTCCTAGGTGTTTATCCCTGTCCGGATGGCGGGGGTCTCCCACGACCCCTACTTGTCAATGAGTCACCATGTGTTTATCCCTGTCCGGATGGCGGGGGTCTCCCACGACCCTTACTCAATGCACTGCAGTGCTCTTTAAAGTAGGGGTCGTGGGAGACCCCCGTCATCCGGACAGGTATATCAAAATTACGCGTCATATTACGTCATTTATATTTTATACACATTAATGAAATTTAACACACTTAAAGCCATTTACGTTTTTGACAAAGTCATGAAATTTCATGAAGATTGCTTAAATAGTTTTAGAGATATAACATGTTTTGTGTGTCAAGGGCGACCCCAGAAGTCCGGTAAAGTACAGTGGAAGTCGTAAAAGTCAAAATTCAAATGTTACTTTCAGATAGCCAAAATGTTGATATAAAGAAAGCTAAAGCCATTAGAAGGATTACACTACCCTGGTACATTGTAATCAAAGAATTATGGGGAGTGGTCCTTTTTTGTGTGTGATAACAGTTTTCAAGTCAGGTGGTTTCCTTCTGCATTTGACTGCAGACATAGATGCAACAAACAGTTTCTGTATTTTACGGACTACAAGGCGCACCCCCCGAAATTTTACCCCCCAAATTCAGATTTTGTTATTATAGTTTCTTACTCTATTATCAGTCACATTATAAGGCGCAGGGGTCTCAGTCTAGGGAAAAAAGTATCGCCTTATAGTCCGTAAAATACGGTATGTTTGTTGAAGCCCAAAACGTTACTTTGTTGACCAAGCTTTAATTACAAGAATTAGTCAAACTTCCTACTCTATTATTTTATTGTGATTTAAGAAAAAAATAGCTACATATGATAGTTTACAGTCATAGTCTGAAAGAGAGGGTAGTGAAGTGCTTTCATTTTACAGTAAAATATGGTATGTTTGTTGAAGTCCAAGGAGTTACTTTGTTGTGATGTAAGAAAAAATAGTTACATAGTTTACAGTCATATTCTAAAAGAGAGGGTAGTGAAGACTGAAGTGCTTTCATTTTTTTCTGTCTTTTTCGTAATTAGGTAATTATTCGCTGATATCAAGGCTTGAGGTTGCTGGCTGATTCACGTCTCCATGGTTTCTTCGAGACTTAAGGGGAAGATACTCTACATACGATGCGACCCGACTGTGACATTTGTGAGGCATGATTCTCGTGACATTCTACTGTCTACATGAATCTGATGAAATCCCTACTAGCTTTGTTCACTATATTTGTAGTCCCCCGTACACGAATCTGATGAAATATCTGTATTTTTGTATCATACATTTTATGTAATTCGTGTATTGGGGTCTATATGAATAGAGTGAACAAAAACAGTAGAATTATTTTCAAATGGAAGTACTTCATGTGAATCATGACTCGTAAAATCGCCACAATCGAATTGCATCGTATACAGCGTGTCTGCCCCTTAACTGTGGTCTCACGCCGAACACATGCATACAAAAACTTAACCCACACTGATAAACTGAATGGGGTTTTTCCATAATGTGCATGCCACTCATGCCACTTACTCAAGCAAGGATGCCTTTGACATATGGCAAATGTTAAGAAAAGCTCCCTCCTCTGCCCCTTTCATTCATTTCAGATGGTTTCAGCTTAGAGTTAGGGTTAGGAATAGGGTTAGGTTTAGGGTTAGGCTTAGCTTAGTCAACTTTTTTGTGTGTATTTGACACCAAACTGACACTAACCCTATCCCTAACTGAAATTAATGGAAGGGGCAGAGGAGGGAGCCATTCTTAACATTTGCCTGACAAGTGACATACAAATGAGCAAAGGAAGTCGACAATTTAATAGCAGAAATGAAGTGAAAGGCACACTTTGAATTTGAAACCATGTCCTAAGCTATAAATATTACGAGGGCTTTTGGGGGAGTTGTTGTTGTCGTTCCCTGGCTTAAAGACTCCAGGGATCATCCCAACAGCCGAAGCAATTGAACACTATGGTACAAATGCCCCAACTAGGGATGAGAACATTACATGTGTGACCGTTTTTGATTACCCCACCACGTGAGCAGCCACACTCCGACTTTAGAGGATTTTGGGACTGATGATGTTATGCTAGGAGCTTGCCATGGCTAAAGACAATTCCCCGCATAACTATGTAGAACATAGCAACATTTTGATGTAGCCTTGATGTTCTAGCTTATGCCAATTGGTCTGACACAGCCTTATGCCAAGGCGAGGGCAAGTGGAGCAAGTTGCACCCTAATATGAGCGTAATCTGTTTACAGTAATCATACTTTTTTTTAACTTCATTTACCCACTGTCTGTTTTTATGAACACCAAATCGCTTATAACAGAGTTATTAGTTAATGTAAATAAATGTTCTTGTAAATATTTAAATAAAACTGTGTGTGTGGTTCACTTATTATCTATTAAGGTATATCCAAGTCCACGTTAAATAATTCTTAAGAGCAAAACTTTTTATCCAATATTTCCCTTGATGGGGGGAAATGTATTTTATTTGGAGTGTGGATTATTGTATCTCATAACCAATGAAGTTGTATTATTTTGAAACAATACAGAATTGTTTTGTGTTTTGTGATAATATTTTTATGCAGAATACAGCTCTGAATTGTTTTGTTGTCGATATTGTAAAACATTATATACCGACCTCCAAGAGAGCCAAAGAAGGCTGCCAAGGCTTAGTGTAAACGCTCGCGTGAGAAAAGGTGTAAGAATACACTGTTGCTATTAGAAACTTGATGTCACAGTTATTTATCTTGACATATCATTACTGTCTTGTCAACGCGAGCTGTTCCTACCAAACCCAGAATTTGACAAGCTGTGCAGTGCTACCCTAGGATTCATTCAGCGCTGACGACAACATTTAATGCTGGTACACAACGAAGATTCATGGTTCGACTGAATCAACAGTGCCAGCTGTCACAGATCTACACAAACCATTCTGTGTGTGCCACTTGAAACGTCTAGCCATGGATCTAGGCCTAGGTTACTCAACTCCATGACCGTGACCGCATCGATATTAGCAGACATTTCGAGCTATGCAATTTTGTCACAGGGAGAGTCCATGTTGATAATGTAGACGCAGTACTGTCACAAGAACAGCTCGAATTCATCTTCAGTCCGGAAATAAAAATGAGCCGACTGAACCTGTGCGAAGAGCTAGCGCACCTTCGTTTAAAAGAAGGAAAAAAAAGAAGCGTGTTTTCGGGGCCTGTGATCGTTCTTGTCAAAGCTGACTCCCCTCTTTTTCACGGTGTGTTGAAATTGACTCGCTCTCGTTAAGTGTGTATGGTTTTTTCTTGGTGTTTACAAGTTAAAATAACGGCAATTGTTGTTAGTGTTTCAGTTCATTGCTTCTGTTTGTGTTTATCTTTATACATTACATTTTGTCACATCTTATGAAGTACATTTCAGATTTGTGTTAAAATTTTCTATTTTGTTAAACTATATTCTTTGCACAAAGATGCGTGTTACAATGTGAGTGCTGCGATCATTGTTGTGAAAATGAATGCGCTTTCATTTCTCTGCAGATCTGAGCCTGTTTCCTTTTCTTGCTTTTCTGTTGATACATATCGGTATATATCCGTTATTATGACTTTGGAATGGGATATTGCTTTTATCCTATCTCAAGAGCCTTGCTGTTTATCACACGAGGTCAGAGACCGAGTGTGATAAAGAGCAAGGTTCGTGAGATAGGATAAAAGCAATATCCCATTCCAAAGTCATAATAACTGATAATATCCAAGAGTTGGAACTTGATTTCTTAAACTTTAAAGTCATATTAAATTGTGTAATGTACCGTGTGTTCAAAAGTTCTTGGCCTAACCATGAAGGGGTTAACTCAATGGAGTCACAACCAAAGTGATGTAGCTTCCCCCTCAGATCGCACTATTTTTGGCACTTTTTAAAAATTAGATTAATGCATGCATAAACCATGTCCATATAATTTTTTTATATGAATTAAAAAATAAAAATAAACAGCCTCAGATTCCCTAAATCTGCTCCTTCCCGCGGGAAATAGAAAAGCAGTCAAAACTCTGATCTCGATTTTAGAGAAAGAATAAAACACAAAAACTATTATTGATGACATCTTCCAAAATTTGTGTCAACATCCACAGCAAAATTGCACAAGTGTGCCAAATTTTGTTTATGTAGCTTAACCCTTTCATAGTTAGGCAGAGAACTTTTTGAACACACAGTATCAGTGTACCTAGTAATGCCTATTTACCCCTTGTGTCCAGGCTATATTTCTATTTATCAATAAAAGTAGAAACTTTATTCTGAGTATGGTTTTATATCCTTAAAAGAACGCTGTCATCGACACAAACTAATCATGTACTTTAAAATCGTAAACGGAACTGTTCCACTTTACCTTACTAATCATTTACCTCAGCTAGTGTCTAATATTAATCCATATCATCACCGAAATCCTTTAGAGAGACAGATTCCTTACTACAGAACTGCACTTTATCAATTGTCTTTTTTTCCATCAACAGCTCTGTGGAACGATTTACCAGATGAAGTAAAACAATGGGATTCCTTAAGTCGCTTTAAACGTTTTATAAAACGAACGGACAGTGAAAAGTTCCTGTGCACTATTATTTACTAACAAGATCCATGGAAATAGTTGTTTGCAAGCTTCGGTTAGAGATGAGCGATCTTAAGCATTACCTTTTTAAACGACACCTTTCTGATGATTCATCTTGTACTTGTGGTTCTGCAGTGGAAAGTGTATCTCATTTTCTTTTAGAATGCCCTTTGTACATTGAACCTAGAGCTCAAACCATTGGACTGTTAACACATGATGTTCAAACTATGTTTCTACCCTTCTGTTTGGAAGCAGGGACAAAAATTTAAATGAAAACAAATCAATTATGTTAGCAGTAGGTAATTTTATAAGCGCTTCGAAACGTTTTAATAATGATTGTTTTATTGGCAATTTGAAAAAAATACATAAACAATAATTATTCAATAGCATACCACAGGTGCCCGGTTGAGATGTACTGATGTAAAATTAGCCTCTTTGTTGATTTATAGTGCACTTAGTATATTTTATTTTATAACACCACCCCCATTCTTCGTTTTGTTTTTGTTTTCTTCTTTCCTTTTTCTTGTATTTTCTTTTAAAAACTTCTATTGCTTTTTCTAGTTATAAATGGGTGCATGATGTATTGTTATCTTTGCTTAGTGTAATTTTCTTATTCCATTGCAATTGATTTTTACATAGCTATTCAAGTACATTCATGATGCAGCCTTATGTTTGTAACTGAAATGTTTTTGAGTGCGCTTATATAAGCTGATAGCTTGAAATAATTTGTACACTGCAATATATTATGTCAATAAACTTTGTTTAAAAGAAAAGTAGAATTATGATCATTGACACAAACATGGTTTGTCTCTTGATTTTCAACCTAAAATGTTGAATCTGTGGCATTATCCTTCTTCATGATTTTTGTGCCTTCAACATGGAATGACAGCAAATGTTGACTGGAAAACGCTTTTGTTAAGAAATTAACAAAAGGCATTCCAGTCAACATTTGCTGTCATTCCCTATTAGTTAGTTAGTCTGTTATGGATTTTTTTTTACATTTGGGAGTTGCACCGTACATAGACTGAAGAATACAAAAATTGAATGAACTTTTTCATACCTAAGTTTAAAACAATTGGTGGTGGTCATAATCACATCATGTTTTGCACCTTGAAAAATAAAATAAGACCAACTTAATGTTTAACACATACCACTGTCTGACTAGACTCTCACAGATTAGCAGAATTTGGCACAGTGTTGACACATTTAAACATTGCTGTGTTATTCAAAGTCAAATATTTAAATACACATTCTGTAAAAAAAACATTGTAGGACCATCACATTTTTAACAATGTTCCTGTCCTTCTCTTGCTCTGCACACGAAATGGCAACGCAAATAAATTATAATGCAACAAACTTTAATTAAGTTGCACCAAGCATGTTAGGGCAAGGGCATTTACTACTTCTACTACTACTACTACTTTTGAGTTCTCATCTGGGCACACTAGATGAGTCTTGGTCTGATATATGAGAGTCTTCCTGCACATTTTGTTTCAAGTCTTTAGAAGCGTTGCTTGCATCCTCAATAATATCCTCTACATCCTTTGTTGAACAAGTCGTAGCAGCAGTGATTCCACAGGAAGGTGAGCAAAGCTCGGCCTGATAGTTCACGCACCCTGATCCAAGTACTTATACCCGCACGTCCTGCGAAAACAGTCATCTCTAAGGAGCACATGTACTTCAGGGATCGGGCTTGTCCGTACTTCAACAACCCCTGGCCTGGGTCCTCTTGCAAGCTGCGCAAGTCAGCACCGTTCACCATCATGCCCCCGGTGATTCATAACCCGTGGAATTCTCCTCCAAAGAGTCCTGCATGCTGGGCCAGAAGTAGTAGGAGTTGCAGTGAAAGACGCTGCAAAGAGGTTGGTTCTGTAGGGGAGGTCTATGACGCTTCCCAGGGCCCAGTTGCACCATTTCCGTTATGTATAGGGGCGCGGAGTTGAGGCCGAGCTTTCCTCCACCATGTAGTCTGAGGAGTCCACCCCGTTACACTTTCCCTGGGGCCATCTGCGAAAGAAGTAGGAATAGTTTTGCTCCTTTTTTTTTTTATTCTTTGCCACAAATTAACATTGTTGAGGAATATGAGAGGTAAAGAAATTTAAAAAAAAAGCAATAAGTCAAGTACTGACCAACTGACAAGAAAATAACAATTATAAAGAAATAAAATGAGAGACAAACTCGAGACGTAGACAAAGACAGCAGGGCAGACGGCAGACAGAAGACTGACAGAGAGGCAACAGAGAATAGAAAAAAGGAGTTAACCCTTTCACCGCCAATGTCGCATTTTTGCACCACAATGATTTAAACAACCATGTCATTAAAAACTCTTGAGAATCAGGGTCTGTTATCTTTGACATTGTGCTCCTAATTTGGGCAGTAAGGATTGACCCATTCTAAATGTGTCAAAGAAATCTTTTTTTTTAAAACCGTATTGCAGGAACAAAATCTTGTCTGTAGCCAAGGTAGTTAATGACATTTTTGTCTCAAAGATGGCTGGCAGTAAAGGGTTGGCAGTAAAAGCCGGTTAAACAAGTCCAGATACCAATCTCTCTCTTCCCCTCACCCCAAAGCTATAGTGAACTTCAGCAAGTGACTAAAGCTTTGCTTTCTTGCAAAAAACTGGAGTGTGGGCTCTTATTAATGGTGAAGTTTCAAAACATGGAGCATAAATGGTGAGAAGATGATAGAAAAAAAATGCCCAAATGTACACACACACAATACACACCACACATGATTGCTGTTCATTCTTTTTCAAAGTTTACTTTCATTTTTAATGCATGAAAATGTGTTTTATGTTTGTATTGTTCATATGAGACCATACTGGAAATTAGAAACTCATTAGCGAGATAAGCTGTATTTTTTACTTTGACCTTCAGCTCATAATGTTTGCACTTTAAAATCTAAAGCCAAATTGTGTTACTAAAAAACCTGTGCATGACAGTCATTGACACAACAAACAAAATATACAGTATTTATGCAGCGCTTAATCCACTGCGTGCACACCACACACCCCACACGAATAAGATTAACTTTTTCGCAACACGCATGCAGAAGTTAAAATACTAGAACGCCCGAGTTTACTGTGCCGACACGGCTGATAGTATTCTTTAGCAACAGGCAAATGGCCCCTGAGTGACCGTTGTGTGGTGCTTTCCCAAATCATTCAGTTAAAAACAAATAACGAATTGGTTTTCAAATTTACATCATTAAAAGATTAAAAATAATTCCAAACCACTATTTGAACATAAAGACACTGTGATACTTGATTTGTAGAGAATTTATTGAAAATGGCCCAAACGGGTCTCTGGTAGGAATTTCTGCTCCTTGTCCTGAGGGAATACGGAGCAGGCAAAAAGGGGAAAAGGGGATTGTGTTGAAAGGTTAGAAGAACATTGTACTTGAATACTGAGGGCATGCTTACCCAACCGGCCCAAAGCATCTCCAACACGTTGTGGTGAGGCTCTAGGGCACATAATCGGCTGATTTTTCTCCAGGGCAGCATTTCGACTTAGTAGTGCTGCCAGACAGAAAAACAAAACATAACATGTAAATGTATTGTTAATAACAAAAGGCCAGCATTTACTTTTATTTTTGTTTTACTTTTCAAATTATGCGCTGCCACAGAAATGAAATTAGTGTAAAATAAGAATACGTGCAACCCCCCCCCCCCCCTCATTTTTTTACTGCACTTTTCTACAGTAGAGCACTTTGTATTTTTCAGTATTACTACCTGTCAATATGAATAGAAAGGAGTAAAAAATAGGATGCAATAATAATTATTATTTTTTGTCGTTTCTTTTTTTTTCATGAATCCACATAAAAAAAATTGGTCATTGATATCTCTTAAACTCAGCAAACTAAACAATATACATACATGTGGAAGCATTAATAATCACATGAGTACAACAAAAACACACACTGATTTTGTTTGTCTTCTCATAGCTTTCGTCAATCTGGTTTTGTTTTGTTTGTGTGTACATGAGAAGGCTGTGTTTTAAAACCCATTTTAGTGATACATGGATGGTCTGTTTACTTTAAATAATAAAAACTTCAATGATCAAATAGATTGGCTACGCAACCCCCAAAATGCACAATCAAACTTACTCAACCTTTACAGTAAACAATGCTGTGTAGGATTAAACCAGGCGCGAAACGAAAGCTGGTAAATGTTTTCAGAGTCTAGGTCCCTCGTTCAAACACTATCTTGGTACATAAATAAAAACATAGGAACAAACAGACGGACAGCCATGAAAACAATTAACCAGCTTTCGCTTTGCGGCTGATTAAAAAAAACAGCCCAAAGTCTCTTCTCAATGT
>CM065680.1:72413705-72458705 GCA_017654935.2 Phymorhynchus buccinoides
TTACAGGTGTCCAGTCACAAAGAACACTGCTAAAACGCGTGTCCAGTCAAAATGGGCACTGGTTAAAAGATTTACAGATTATGACCAAGATCTCAGCAGCACCCAGTCAAGGCAAGAGACCCATCTTTAAGCTCAACAGAACAAGACATGCATGTGAATATTGTTATTCAGTAGTTCATTTAGACTAGTTAGCAAGAATTTTACAAATGATTGGTGCAAATCAGAAATGAATAAAATGTGGGCTATACCATACATTTTATTATTGTAAGTTTTGTGCCCCCATGGTGAAATTGAAAGTTTTTTTAGCACAAATAGTTCCTCCACCTTCTGAAAGTTCTGTGCTTGCAACTTTCTAATCTATCATTATCTTTCTCGTTCTTTGGTTGCTCAGATACTTTCCTGTCAATTATGAGCGCAGATGTGTCATTCTGCCGTTATGCGCCTAACTAAGAAATAATTAGGCCCAGCATGTCCGACTTCGGCTGGAGGAAATCTTTTTGGAAGTGTTTCTTGAAAAAAGGCAAGGGAATGGACCGGAAAGGCAGAAAGAATGTAGCTGACAGCAAGCAAAGAGAAAAGGCAGAGTCAAAGAGAGTGACTGATTAGAGGAAGTTACGAGCACAGAACTTCCAGAAGGTAGGGGAACTATTTATACAAAAGATTCAGACATGGTGGATAATTCTCTTTGAATCTGCCTTTCCTTCTTACTATCATCTACTATTTTTCTGGAAAAAATGTTTGTAGGCAACCCCATTTTCTAGTCTATGAAATGATTCATATAATCATAGAATAATAAAAAGAAAATATGAATCTTCATATAGTCTTGTCAGTATTATTATGAGCAGCTGACAATGTGATGTTCCACACCATGGTTTGTAAGTGTGTGTAGTTTGCTGATGTCATGATAATCATAGAATAATAAAAAAGATATAGTCTGTTGTCCGTATGTTTGTCAGTGACCAGGCCAGTGACCTCTCTAAATAGCAGGACAGACAAGGGAGATAAACAGACTGACAGTAAGTTCTGTATTTTTTCCCCCAGCGGAGACACCTTTCCCAGGGGACATTCCCACTCTCAGGGCCTTGATGATTTAGGACTAGTGGCACAGGGGAGAGCCAGTGCAGATGCCTCCCAGTTTGAAACAATGAAAGACATCGAATGTCATTCACAAAAGACTAAAAAGCAATGATTTCCCAGTACTGGAGACAGTACTTTGTTATACAGCTCTTTCTCCGACTCCCTTTAGTATCCGCCCAAACTGCAGGCTGTCAGTGATAAAAGCCATTTGACGAAAGGCCAATAGTGATAAGCAGCAATATTTAAATATGTCTCAGTGTCTGTTTCTCTCTATCGCACGCGCATGCACATACACACGCACACACACGCACGCACGCACGCACACACACACACATCAACAAATTTATTCATGAATTATATTGGTTAATAGGATGAACAATATGAGCCACACGGTTCATCTGCTGATGAAGAGAAATGCGAAGCATCAGACTTATGCAAAAACCGAGCGCATGGAATTGAAAAAAGGACTTGTTAAAAAATGACATAATTATACATAATATTAATAATGATAATATATTATTAAATGGCGCCTGTAAACGCAGGGTACATATCACGACAGTGACACAAACCTATTCTCTCACCAATGCACCATAAAGGATGCTATCACAGAAGATGTTAATCAACAGAGTTTTTAAACATGAAATCATAACAACAGAGAGCAAAAATGAGGTACAACCTTTTCACAAATAAACAAGGCAACAAAATCAATGAACCATAATATGTAGATGATAAGAATAAAAACAATCACATAATGATAACTCATCAATAACAATAATTCCCCACACACATTTCCCTCTCTGCATCTCTCTCCAACCACTCTTCAAAGTAATAAATAACATCACACAAGCAAAATCTGAAACTCACTCACACAGGCACACCACACACACAAACAGACGCGCGCGTGCGCACATACATGCGCGCACGCACACACACACAGACACATTTTCAAGGCAAACACATCTGGGCAACTGGGGCAAAAATACATAAAAAGCATGACATATATTTACATAAAACTATTAATAAAAAGCGAATAAAATTGACAGGGAATCACCACCACCCCACCCTCACTGCTTCATGCACAAGGACTGTATCAGTTGATATCACACACGCACACACGCACGCACACACCCATGCACACGCACACGCACACACACACACACGCACACACGCACACTCTCTCTCTGCACACACACACATACACACACACACACACACACACACACACGCACACGCACACTCTCTCTGTCTCTCTCTCTCAGTCACACACACACACACACACACACACACACACACACTCTCTCTCTCTCTCTCTCTCTCTCTCTCTCTCTCTCTCTCTCTCTCTCTCTCTCTCTCTCTCTCTCTCTCTCTCTCACACACACACAGACACACACACACACACTTGCTGCCCTGTGCTTGTTCCTCACACGACCTTCAGCGAGGGATGTTGAGCAGGCGCACTGCAGTTGGGAGGTAGGACCGCCGAAACCTGTCTGTTCTGGAGCTGAAACTAATCAGCCGCCCTGACCTTCCAGACGTCTGTCCCTGCAACAACTCGCACAGAGGAGGGTGACTGGGGTCACCCTGGATGGCCCTCAACCGCCTGACTGCCTTCCGCTCATACAGCTCCTGGAGGCTGGTGACTGGGCTGCCGATCAGCCTGCCTGAAGTCTTAACGATCTTCGACAGCCTGGCCTTGTTGTGCTCCTTGAGGCTGCCGAAGGAGCTGAGGAAGTTGAAGGTAAGCACCGATTCGACCGTTGCTCCGTAAAAGAGCTTCAGCAGTTTCGGGCACACCCCATGGTAGCTTGCCGATTGCCTCTTCTCTGCAACAACTTGAACTTGCCTTTCCCCCCGAGACATCCATTGAGAATTTGAAGAGCATTTCCTGTAAAACAATCACGAGACACTTTTTACCATTTATCCTAAATTATGTATCTACTGATCTAGCATTCATTAATATCAAAAGCAACCATATACTACACTTCCCGCCCAAACACACACACACACAACACATACACACGCACACGCACACACCAGGGCTCCCTGTCCTGCAAAACAAGGGGTCCCAGGGACTCCTTCACTCATAGCATAGAGGGTCCTAGAGGCGGGATAGAGGGTCCCAGTGGCATAGCGAATGCTAAAAATATTTTTTTCTAATGCATCCCTGGGAACCCCTGCACATTCTTTCAGAGGGTCCTGTAGAATTTTAGTGCTTCATAGACCCCCAGATGGGGGTCCCTGGGAGCCCTGCACATACACACACACACACACACACAGTATATATTTTTTAAGGCAATCTGTCAAAAACTATTTTAAAAAATCATAAGTTAAAATTCATTTATAAACTGAACGCCACTTGAAATGGTGCAGCCATTGTAAAGATCAATATCAGTCTGAAAGAAAAACATGAAAAACAAATTGCATCAATAGGTTTTGACTGGTCTTCTTCTTCTGCGTTCCCAGGCCATATGGCCATAATGGGTAAGGTACGCATGTGTCCGGTTATCAGTTTTCACTGGTCTACGTTCTGCGTAAAGCTGACACATTCCGATTTCGGAGGAGCTCAAAGAAACATTATTTGAAATATTTTGTTTTAAAAGGCAGGAGAATGGGCCAATAAGGCCAACAAAAATGAAAATGTTGGTTTCCTGTTTCCTTACCTACCCTAGTTTTTGGCTGCCGACCCTAAACTTTTTTTGATGAATGGGGGAAAATAAAAATAAAACGAAAGTAAGCGAGCAAACAGAAATTTAAAACATTATAAGTGCAAAAGTATACTGCTTTGTTTTATTAAAATATATAAATATATTCACACACATGGACCGAACACAAGATTAAAAAAAACTTTAAAAAAACCTAGTACTTACCTACCTACCCTATTTTTCAAACTGATGAAACCCCGAACATATTTTGTTGGCCTAAGTCAGAAAGATAGTAGATGATAGAAAGCAAAGGGAAAAGGCAGAGTCAAAGAGAGTGGCAGATTAGAGGAAGTTACAAGCACAAAACTTCCAGAACGTGGGGGAACTATTTTTACGAAAGACACCCCCCCCCCCCCCCCCCCCCCCCCCGGTATTCCCCACGGTCGTCCAGCTCCCCGTATGGAGGCACGAGGCATCCACCAACTGCCCCAACTTGTCTTCTGACATTCCTCATTCTTTTCCGCGGTTGAAGTTCTGATACACAGAGAGATAGACAGAGGGGAGGGGTGTGTCTGTGTGTGTCTGTGTCTGTGTCTGTGTGTCTGTAACCACCAAATCGTAAATCAACTGACTGGCCTACTAGCCTACCCTATTTTGCGACATAACCTTTTCTTAAATTTAACAGATGCATTTTATTTCACATTTTTAAGTGACCTGTTCCATCTATGCTGAGCCAACCATAACCATCCAATTCCAATGGCACTTACTGTTCACAATCTGGATAACTTGACAATCCTTTCTGACATGCACTTGTATGACAGCAGGGCAGTGCAGGTTTCACCTATGATTTTGATGCAAACCTGTGGGAAAAAACACATAAAGTAAGAACAATTTTAGTATTTAAAAACTCCACAGTCCATAAATGTGGGTATGGGTGATCAGTCAGCTAAAGCACTGGCAGTAGGAAAGATGTCTTGCCGTTCGTATCTGACCTAGTCAGTCTGTCAAATCAAAGTCAAAAACATCAGACCCATGGGTGAAAGAAAAACATTCTATCAATCCTGAAATGACACATTTCAATGTTCTCTGAATCTTCGCAATCCTGAAGTGGAGGCCACATTAAAAATAATTTCCAATGTGTGTGAGTCAGTGTATACACTATACAGGATGGGTGGAGATAGTGTTAAATTCATCTATTACCTTGTTTTAATCTGCCATCAATTTTGGTACAGAAACGTTTGATTTTATAAGACTGGTTCCGGATGACAAGATGGCCAATCCTGAAGACCTTTTCTATCAGCTTTTTCAATCCTGATTTCAGGAGCATGCCTGGAATACTTTCACCCTTGCATTAAAAAAAATTGGTTCCACACACATAATTATACAAATAAGGGTCAATGTTAACAGCTTATAAACAACACAGCACCTTCAGATAGAAATCAATCAAAAGAAAAGAAATCGCAACAAAATCTGATCATGCTTAAAATAAGTTGGGACACAAGTATGATTTTTATGACTCATTTTCAAACTATCGATACGGAAGCATACTTTTGTGACCACATACCGCTGGTCCCACAGCAGTTAGTACCACATACCATTAGACCCACAAGACATAATAGGCGCTTAATCCCACATATTATGTTCACACAGTATCAGTATGTGGGAATATAGATTTTTTTCTTTATTCATACCGTTAGTCCCACACTGGTTATTTTTAGACTTACACCCAGTTTACGTCATCAGGAGAATGAATCGAATTTAGAACGAGGACTTTGCCGTATTTGTACGTATGTCTGTCGATGAAAAATGCTTTACCATTATAAGTTGGGATGTACCATGGGCACAGTGTGACCTGTATAAGAGGGGATGCGGCCTGGGCACTGTTATGATGCGTTGACCACTATTAGTGGGGATGTACTCTGGACATTGGTCATACCAGTATTAGTGGGGGTTACCCTGGGCACGGTTATACAGCTATTACCACTATATGCGCCCTGTAGCCTACATAGTAGGATGGGCGCTATATAACTTTTCCTCATTATTATTATTATTAGTGAGGGTGTATCCAGGCCACATTTATGCAGCTATGACCGCTATTAGTACATCCTGGCATGGTGGTTAAATGTAGTAGGTTGTTGGTAATCTGGTAGAACATGGTCAACTGGACTTTTTGTCTCTTCAACTCCAGCGTCTCCCATCCTAGATCTTGTAGCATTGATGATACACTGCTGGTGTTACGTCTGGTGTGTGTGTGTGTGTGTGAGTGTGTGTGTTTTCTTCTTCTTCTTCGACTAGGCAGCCAACTTCAACAGGCTGAAGATGTGTGTGTGTGCTGTGTGCCAGTGGTGCATGACCAACAATAATTCATCAAGTGCCCATCCCCCCTCCCTCCCCCCTCAGCTTCCCCTCCACCCTCCTTGTCCCTTCAATGTTAGTTAATTAAGCAGGCATGTTCTTAGTAAAGAACAGACCGGCCCCCCATTTTTCAGTCTTTTTTTCCCAAAGGAGCTAGAATGGTCAACACACTGATTGTGGGCCCTGAAAAGAAGAGGAAGAAGAATGTGTGTGTGTGTGCGTGTGTGTGAGCACTGAAAAAATGTGCGCAATGTTTATTGATTTTGCCTTTTTTGTGGAGGCTGCAGTTGGCTATATGCACATTTCCGCTCATCATCATGAAGATCATTTGAGGACTTGTAGAAAAGAACGAAACAGGTTGCTCTTTCCATCATCAGATTATTTCTCCTACGGGCGAAAATGTGGATTTTGCCCTGCACTTATGGGTTCATAACTTACGGTGCTAATTCACAGTCTGACGCATAAATTGTGCGCATCTGCCTTGGAAACCTGAACTAAACTGATCCTAACATGACCCTAAACCCACCTTCCTTGTTCATTCAGTTGAATCAATGTCAGTCAAGCACTGAAGCAAGCATGTCCTCGGTAAAGAACGGATCGGTCCCCAATTTTTCAGTCTTTTTCCCCCCAAAGGAGCCAGAATGGTCAACATACTGACATTGGGCTCTGAACAGAAGAAGAAGAAGAACCCCATCTCGTTGTTTAATCGAATCTTAATGCATTTCATAGCTTCAACAAGAAAATGCATTTGTTGATGTTAATTCAATAATTGTTATTAGTTGGCACTTTAAGTAACAAAGAAGTTTGCTTCTGCTGAACATAACTTTATTGAGAGTGCTGTACAACCTTATAATCGCAGCCACTGTGGATTTTTTTCTAGACTAAAATGGATAGGGTATAAAACGACAGCATGCATGAATTTGAAAACTGCATTCATGAAAAGTGAGTGCAGAGCTTCAGATTGTTGGTGCGCCCCTGCACGCGACATAAAAAAAAGAAGAAGCATGTTTACACCTTGTAATGCACCTGTCTGGTGCATGCCAATTATTAAGCATGAATGGAGAGAGAGAGAGAGAGAGAGAGAGAGAGAGAGAGAGAGAGAGAGAATCATTACAATCAGATTTTTTCTTTCTTTTTCCATCAGGTCCCAAATATGTCATAACATTATACGTCATTCAGTCATCCTAAAAAAAAGGGGGGTTTTGTAAGCCAAAAACTTGCATGGTATTTGCTTTGTTTGAAACCTAGATCTACAACATGATTTATGGGCTAAGTTTATCCTAAATCCCCACCCCCCTCTTTCTCTCCCTCATAATCACATTATGTATGCCAAATACTAACATTACCTTTTATGACAAAGTTCTGTTCTGTTCATACACACACTCTCATGTGCATGTTCATGCACACACACACATAATATATATAATTATATAATGCATAGTACTGAAATTAAGGTTTAAAGTTTTGTTAGCATGTTAGTGGCCCATCACTTTAAAACTGAATGACCCCTCATTTTCTGTAGTCAGGGGTCATATGATGGCCCATGTTGAAGTCTGAAAACAATCTGATGCTCTATGAGTGTGCCTGAAAAGTAAAAGGAAAGGTAAATGTATTACTTTTATCTCTGCTTTCTACTGCTAAAATCCGTATCTTCGTATTACCCCTTAAGTTAAGTGCAGCAGAATGTTCAGCCTGTTGAAGTTGGCTGCCTAGCGGAAGAAGAGAAGAAGAAATAACTCTGTAGCCGATAGGCTGCTTTTCATCATGTTTCATATTTCTTTCAGGTGGTTTTGTTCCTGAGACTACAATTGTACAAACCCAGCATATGGCATCACAAATAAAGGACAAATTGGCGCGCCAATTGTCATTGCCCACAAAAGGAGTTTGGGGCTGGATTACCTATGTATGTATTGTTAGCATTTCTTGCTTACATACCATACTCAAGACTACTTTTGTACTCGATGATAAAAGTATAATGTGCATGTCACTTTGTGTGTTTTAAGTTTTAACGTACATGTAGGCATCATTATTTGTGACAGTGCTTGAGAAATCTTGATATCAAATTGATGTATTTTTGTATAAATTATAATTTTGCTTTCACCAGATGGAGCTAGGAAGCATAGAAAACCACCAGAATTTAAATATCTTTCTGAGTTTTTAATTTAGTCATTTGAAGTTTAACATCCAAGACATTGCAGAAATTTCACATTGAGAAGAGACTTTGGGCTGTTTTTTTAATCAGCCGCAAAGCGAAAGCTGGTTAATTGTTTTCAGGGCTGTGCGTCTGTTTGTTCCTATGTTTTTATTTATGTTACCAAGATAGTGTTTGAACGGAGGGACCTAGGACTCTGAAAACATTCACCAGCTTTCGTTTCGCGCCTGGTTAACCATACACAGCATTGTTTATCTGTAAAGGTTTGAGTAAGTTTGATTGTGGCATTTTTGGGGGTTGCGTAGCCAATCTATTTGATCATTGAAGTTTTATTATTTAAAGTAAACAGAACCATCCCATGTATACACTAAAATGGTTTTAAAAACACAGCCTTCTCATGTACACACAAACAAAAACAAAACAAGATTTGACTGAAAGCTATGAGAAGACAAAGAAACAAAATCAGTGTGTGTTTTGTGTACATCATGTGATTATTAATGCTTCCACATGTATGTATATTTGTTTATTTTGCTGAGTGTAAGAGATATCAATGACCAAATATTTTTTTTATTGTGGATTCATGAAAAATAATAATTATTATTGCATCCTATTTTTACTCCTTTCTATTCATATTGACAGGCAGTACATACTGAAAAATACAAAGTGCTCTACTGGAGAAAAGTGCAGCATCGTTGAAAGTATTCTTATTTTACACTAATTTCATTTCTGTGGCAGCGCATAATGAAAAGTACAAAAATAAAAGTAAATGCTGCCTGTTGTTATTAACAATACATTTACATGTTTATGTTGTTTTCTGTCTGGCAGCACATACTGAAGTCGAAATGCTGCCCTGGAGAAAAATGCAGCCCGATTATGTGCCATAGAGCCTCACCACAAAGTGTTGGAGATAGGCTTTGGGCCAGGAGTTGGAGTCAAGCATGCCCTTCAGTATGTCAAAGGTACCAAGGTTTCTTCTAACACTTTCAACACAATCCCTCTTGCTGCTCCGTATTCCCTCAGGACAAGGAGCAGAAATTCCTCCAGGAGACCCGATTTGGGCCATTTTCAATAAATTCTCTACAAATCAAGATATCACAGTGTCTTTATTTTCAAATAGTGGTTTGGAATTATTTTTAATCTTTTAAATGATGTAAAATTTGAAAACCAATTCGTTATTGTGTGTTTAACTGAATGAGTTGAAAGCAGCCACACAACTGTCGACCTCAGGGGCATTTTGCCTGTTGCTAAAATACTAGCAGCGTGTCGGCAACAGTAAACTCGGGCGTTGCTAGTATTTTACTTCTAGCAGCGTGTTGCGAAAAAGTTAATCTTATAGTGTGTGTGTGTGTGTGTGCACGCACGTGGATTAAGCGCTGCATAAATACTGTATATTGTTGTTGTGTCAATGAACTGTCATGCACATGTTTTTAGTACACCATTTGGCTTTAGATTTTAAAGTGCAAACATTATGAGCCTGAAGTCAAAGTAAAAAATACAGCATTATCTCGCTAAGAGTTCTAATTTACAGTATGGTCTCATATGAACAATACAAACAAGAAAACACATTTTCATGCATTAAAAATGAAAGTAAAACTTTGAAAAAGAATGAACAGCAAATCATGTGTGTGTGTATGTGTGTGTGTGTACATTTAGGGCATTTTTTCTATCATCTTCTCAACCATTTATGCTCCATGTTTGAAGCTTCACCATTAATAAGAGCCCCACACTCCAGTTTTTGCAAAGAAGCAAAGCTTAGTCACTTTGCTGAAGTTCACTAGAGCTTTGGGTGTGAGGGGAAGAGAGAGATTGGTAATCTGGACTTGTTTAACCCTTTTACTGCCAACCCTTTTACTGCCAGCCATCTTTGAGACAAAAATGTCCATTAAAACTACTTGGCTACAGACAAGATTTTGTCTGCAATACTGTTGGATTTCTCTGTGACACATTTAGAATGGGGTCAATCCTTACTGCCCAAATTTAGGAGCACAATGTCAAAGAATAACAGACCCTGATTTCAAGAGTTTTTAATGACATGGTTGTTAAATCATTGTGGTGCAAAAATGCGACATTGGCGGTGAAAGGGTTAACTCTTTTTCTTATTCTTCTGTTGCCCTCTCTGTCAGTCTTCTGTCTGCGTCTGCCCTGCTGTCTTTGTCTACGTCTCAGAGTTTGTCTCTCAATTTTATTTCTTTATAATTGTTATTTCTTGTCAGTTGGTCAGTACTTGACTTATTGCTTTTTTTTTTTAATTCTTTACCCTCTCATAGTCTCAACAATGTTAATTTGTGGCAAGAATAAAAAAAAAAAAGGAGCAAAACTAATTTCTACTTCTTTTCCAGATGGCCCAGGGAAAGTGTACGGGGTGGACGCCTCAGACTACATGGTGGAGAAAGCCTCGGCTCAACTCCGCGCCCCGATACATAACGGAAAGGTGCAACTGGGCCTGGGAAGCGTCATAGACCTCCCCTACAGAACCAACCTCTTTGACAGCGTCTTTCACTGCAACTCCTACTACTTCTGGCCCAGCATGCAGGACTCTTTGGAGGAGATTCACCGGGTTATGAAGCCCGGGGGCATGATGGTGACGGTGCTGAACTTGCGCAGCTTGCAGAGGACCCAAGCCAGGGGGTTGTTGAAGTACGGCAATCCCGATCCCCTGAAGTACATGTGCGCCTTAGAGATGACTGGTTTCCAGGACGTGCGGGTAGAGTACTTGGATCAGGGTGCGTTGAACTATCAGGCCATCTTTGCTCACCTTCCTGTGGAATCAGCTGCTGACTACGACTTGTTCAACAAAGATGTAGAGGATATTATTGAGGATGCAAGCAACGCTTCTAAAGACTTGAAACAAAATGTGCAGGAAGACTCTCATATATCAGGCCAAGACTCATCTAGTGTGCCCAGATGAGAACTCAAAAGTAGTAGTAGTAGTAGAAGTAGTAAATGCCCTTGCCCTAACATGCTTGGTGCAACTTAAATAAAATGTGTTGCATTATAATTTATTTGCGTTGCCATTTCGTGTGCAGAGCAAGAGAAGGACAGGAACATTGTTAAAAATGTGATGGTCCTACAATGTTTTTTTTACAGAATGTGTATTTAAATATTTGACTTTGAATAACACAGCAATGTTTAAATGTGTCAACACTGTGCCAAATTCTGCTAATCTGTGAGAGTCTAGTCAGACAGTGGTATGTGTTAAACATTAAGTTGGTCTTATTTTATTTTTCAAGGTGCAAAACATGATGTGATTATGACCACCACCAATTGTTTTAAACTTAGGTATGAAAAAGTTCATTCAATTTTTGTATTCTTCAGTCTATGTACGGTGCAACTCCCAAATGTAAAAAAAAATCCATAACAGACTAACTAACTAATAGGGAATGACAGCAAATGTTGACTGGAATGCCTTTTGTTAATTTCTTAACAAAAGCGTTTTCCAGTCAACATTTGCTGTCATTCCATGTTGAAGGCACAAAAATCATGAAGAAGGATAATGCCACAGATTCAACATTTTAGGTTGAAAATCAAGAGACAAACCATGTTTGTGTCAATGATCATAATTCTACTTTTCTTTTAAACAAAGTTTATTGACATAATATATTGCAGTGTACACAAATTATTTCAAGCTATCAAGCTTATATAAGCGCACTCAAAAACATTTCAGTTACAAACATAAGGCTGCATCATGAATGTACTTGAATAGCTATGTAAAAATCAATTGCAATGGAATAAGAAAATTACACTAAGCAAAGATAACAATACATCATGCACCCATTTATAACTAGAAAAAGCAATAGAAGTTTTTAAAAAAATACAAGAAAAAGGAAAGAAGAAAACAAAAACAAAACGAAGAATGGGGGTGGTGTTACAAAATACAATATACTAAGTGCACTATAAATCAACAATCAGAGGCTAATTTTACATCAGTACATCTCAACCGGGCACCTGTGGTATGCTATTGAATAATTATTGTTTGTGTTTTTGCAAATTGCGAATAAAACAATCAGTATCAAAACGTTTCAAACCGCTTATAAAATTACCTACTGCTAACATAATTGATTTGTTTTCATTTAAATTTTTGTCCCTGCTTCCAAACAGAAGGGTAGAAACTAGTTTGAACATCATGTGTTAACAGTCCAATGGTTTGAGCTCTAGGTTCAATGTACAAAGGGCATTCTAAAAGAAAATGAGATACACTTTCCACTGCAGAACCACAAGTACAAGATGAATCATCAGAAAGGTGTCGTTTAAAAAGGTAATGCTTAAGATCGCTCATCTCTAACCGAAGCTTGCAAACAACTATTTCCATGGATCTTGTTAGTAAATAATAGTGCACAGGAACTTTTCACTGTCCGTTCGTTTTATAAAACGTTTAAAGCGACTTAAGGAATCCCATTGTTTTACTTCATCTGGTAAATCGTTCCACAGAGCTGTTGTTGATGGAAAAAATGACGATTGATAAAGTGCAGTTCTGTAGTAAGGAATCTGTCTCTCTAAAGGATTTCGGTGATGGTATGGATTAATATTAGACACTAGCTGAGGTAAATGATTAGTAAGGTAAAGTGGAACAGTTCCGTTTACGATTTTAAAGTACATGATTAGTTTGTGTCGATGACAGCGTTCTTTTAAGGATATAAAACCATACTCAGAATAAAGTTTCTACTTTTATTGATAAATAGAAATATAGCCTGGACACAAGGGGTAAATAGGCATTACTAGGTACACTGATACTGTGTGTTCAAAAAGTTCTCTGCCTAACTATGAAAGGGTTAAGCTACATAAACAAAATTTGGCACACTTGTGCAATTTTGCTGTGGATGTTGACACAAATTTTGGAAGATGTCATCAATAATAGTTTTTGTTTGTTTTATTCTTTCTCTAAAATCGAGATCAGAGTTTTGACTGCTTTTCTACTTCCCGCGGGAAGGAGCAGATTTAGGGAATCTGAGGCTGTTTATTTTTATTTTTTAATTCATATAAAAAAATTATATGGACATGGTTTATGCATGCATTAATCTAATTTTTAAAAAGTGCCAAAAATAGTGCGATCTGAGGGGGAAGCTACATCACTTTGGTTGTGACTCCATTGAGTTAACCCCTTCATGGTTAGGCCGATAACTTTTTCAACACACGGTACATTACACAATTTAATATGACTTTAAAGTTTAAGAAATCAAGTTCCAACTCTTGGATATTATCAGTTATTATGACTTTGCAATGGGATATTGCTTTTATCCTATCTCAAGAACCTTGCTGTTTATCTCGTTCGACCTCGTGTGATAAACAACAAGCCACGAGAGATAGGATAAAAGCAATATCCCATTCCAAAGTCATAATAACGGATATATACCGATATGTATCAACAGAAAAGGATTAAGGAAACAGGCTCAGATCTGCAGAGAAATGAAAGCACATTCATTTTCACAACAATGGTCGCAGCACACACACTGTAACACGCATTCTTGCGCAAATAATATAGTTCAACAAAATAGAAAATTTTAACACAAATCTGAAATGTACTTCATAAGATGTGGTGACAAAATGTAATGTATAAAGATAAACACAAACAGAAGCAATGAACTGAAACACTAACAACAATTGCCGTTATTT
Organism: Phymorhynchus buccinoides; assembly: GCA_017654935.2. NCBI lineage: Eukaryota > Metazoa > Mollusca > Gastropoda > Neogastropoda > Raphitomidae > Phymorhynchus > Phymorhynchus buccinoides. Next base: position 72,427,542 of record CM065680.1, read on the forward strand.
TAACTTGTAAACACCAACAAAAAACCATACACACTTAACGAGAGCGAGTCAATTTCAACACACCGTGAAAAAGAGGGGAGTCAGCTTTGACAAGAACGATCACAGGCCCCGAAAACACGCTTCTTCTTTTTTTTTAAAACGGAGGTGCGGTAGCTCTTCGCACAGGTTCAGTCGGCTCATTTTTATTTCCGGACTGAAGATGAATTCGAGCTGTTCTTGTGACAGTACTGTGTCTACATTATCAACATGGACTCTCCCTGTGACAAAATTGCATAGCTCGAATCGTCTGCTAATATCGATGCGCATGGCGGTCATGGAGTTGAGTAGCCTAGGCCTAGATCCACGGCTAGACGTTTCAAGTGGCACACACAGAATGGTTTGTGTAGATCTGTGACAGGTGGCACTGTTGATTCAGTCGAACCATGAATCTTCGTTGTGTACCAGCATTAAATGTTGTCGTCAGCGCTGAATGAATCCTAGGGGTAGCACTGCACAGCTTGTCAAATTCTGGGTTTGGTAGGAACAGCTCGCGTTGACAAGACAGTAATGATATGTCAAGATAAATAACTGTGACGTCAAGTTTCTAATAGCAACGGTGTATTCTTACACCTTTTCTCACGCGCGTTTACACTAAGCCTTGGCAGCCTTCTTTGGCTCTCTTGGAGGTCGGTATATAATGTTTTACAATATCGACAACAAAACAATTCAGAGCTGTATTCTGCATAAAAATATTATCACAAAACACAAAACAATTCTGTATTGTTTCAAAATAATACAACTTCATTGGTTATGAGATACAATAATCCACACTCCAAATAAAATACATTTCCCCCCATCAAGGGAAATATTGGATAAAAAGTTTTGCTCTTAAGAATTATTTAACGTGGACTTGGATATACCTTAATAGATAATAAGTGAACCACACACACAGTTTTATTTAAATATTTACAAGAACATTTATTTACATTAACTAATAACTCTGTTATAAGCGATTTGGTGTTCATAAAAACAGACAGTGGGTAAATGAAGTTGAAAAAAGTATTATTACTGTAAACAGATTACGCTCATATTAGGGTGCAACTTGCTCCACTTGCCCTCGCCTTGGCATAAGGCTGTGTCAGACCAATTGGCATAAGCTAGAACATCAACGCTACATCAAAATGTTGCTATGTTCTACATAGTTATGCGGGAATTGTCTTTAGCCATGGCAAGCTCCTAGCATAACATCATCAGTCCCAAAATCCTCTAAAGTCGGAGTGTGGCTGCTCACGTGGCGGGGTAATCAAAAACGGTCACACATGTAATGTTCTCATCCCTAGTTGGGGCATTTGTACCATAGTGTTCAATTGCTTCGGCTGTTGGGATGATCCCTGGAGTCTTTAAGCCAGGGAACGACAACAACAACTCCCCCAAAAGCCCTCGTAATATTTATAGCTTAGGACATGGTTTAAAATTCAAAGTGTGCCTTTCACTTCATTTCTGCTATTAAATTGTCGACTTCCTTTGCTCATTTGTATGTCACTTGTCAGGCAAATGTTAAGAATGGCTCCCTCCTCTGCCCCTTCCATTAATTTCAGTTAGGGATAGGGTTAGTGTCAGTTTGGTGTCAAATACACACAAAAAGTTGACTAAGCTAACCCTGAAACCTATCCCTAACCCTTTTCCTAACCCTAAGCTGAAACCATCTGAAATGAATGAAAGGGGCAGAGGAGGGAGCTTTTCTTAACATTTGCCATATGTCAAAGGCATCCTTGCTTGAGTAAGTGGCATGAGTGGCATGCACATTATGGAAAAACCCCATTCAGTTTATCAGTGTGGGTTAAGTTTTTGTATGCATGTGTTCGGCGTGAGACCACAGTTAAGGGGCAGACACGCTGTATACGATGCAATTCGATTGTGGCGATTTTACGAGTCATGATTCACATGAAGTACTTCCATTTGAAAATAATTCTACTGTTTTTGTTCACTCTATTCATATAGACCCCAATACACGAATTACATAAAATGTATGATACAAAAATACAGATATTTCATCAGATTCGTGTACGGGGGACTACAAATATAGTGAACAAAGCTAGTTGGGTTTCATCAGATTCATGTAGACAGTAGAATGTCACGAGAATCGTGCCTCACAAATGTCACAGTCGGGTCGCATCGTATGTAGAGTATCTTCCCCTTAAGTCTCGAAGAAACCATGGAGACGTGAATCAGCCAGCAACCTCAAGCCTTGATATCAGCGAATAATTACCTAATTACGAAAAAGACAGAAAAAAATGAAAGCACTTCAGTCTTCACTACCCTCTCTTTTAGAATATGACTGTAAACTATGTAACTATTTTTTCTTACATCACAACAAAGTAACTCCTTGGACTTCAACAAACATACCATATTTTACTGTAAAATGAAAGCACTTCACTACCCTCTCTTTCAGACTATGACTGTAAACTATCATATGTAGCTATTTTTTTCTTAAATCACAATAAAATAATAGAGTAGGAAGTTTGACTAATTCTTGTAATTAAAGCTTGGTCAACAAAGTAACGTTTTGGGCTTCAACAAACATACCGTATTTTACGGACTATAAGGCGATACTTTTTTCCTAGACTGAGACCCCTGCGCCTTATAATGTGACTGATAATATAGTAAGAAACTATAAAAACAAAATCTGATTTGGGTGTAAAATTTCGGGGGGTGCGCCTTGTAGTCCGTAAAATACAGAAACTGTTTGTTGCATCTATGTCTGCAGTCAAATGCAGAAGGAAACCACCTGACTTGAAAACTGTTATCACACACAAAAAAGGACCACTCCCCATAATTCTTTGATTACAATGTACCAGGGTAGTGTAATCCTTCTAATGGCTTTAGCTTTCTTTATATCAACATTTTGGCTATCTGAAAGTAACATTTGAATTTTGACTTTTACGACTTCCACTGTACTTTACCGGACTTCTGGGGTCGCCCTTGACACACAAAACATGTTATATCTCTAAAACTATTTAAGCATTCTTCATGAAATTTCATGACTTTGTCAAAAACGTAAATGGCTTTAAGTGTGTTAAATTTCATTAATGTGTATAAAATATAAATGACGTAATATGACGCGTAATTTTGATATACCTGTCCGGATGACGGGGGTCTCCCACGACCCCTACTTTAAAGAGCACTGCAGTGCATTGAGTAAGGGTCATGGGAGACCCCCGCCATCCGGACAGGGATAAACACATGGTGACTCATTGACAAGTAGGGGTCGTGGGAGACCCCCGCCATCCGGACAGGGATAAACACCTAGGAATTCGCTCTTTGCTGAGTAGGGGGTCATGGAAGACCCCCGCCATCGTGTCTGTGTAGTCAAAAGCATGATCCGGTAAAGGTTAACAAATTCTTAATGAGTTCTTTCAAACTCAGGTACAATTGCATCTGATTAACTGTAGCCATTTTCAATCTGAAAACCTTTGTAGACAAGCAGCTAACTGGGAACATGGGCAAAAATCACCTGAAAACTGCCACCACGTTTGATGACATCCTCCATTCTGACGTCTGTAAACCCAGTCTTCTCTAGCACATTCATGTAGTTGACATGATCAGGGTTGCCATATTTCATAAACCCTTTCTTCTTAAAATCGTCAAGCACCTCCAATTTCAGGCAAGTCACCATCATCCCCCCAGGTTTCATGATGCGGTAGATTTCCTGCGACCCCCTCTCCACGCTGGGCCAGAAGTAGAAACAGTTGCAGTGGAAGACGCGATGGAAGGTGCAGGGATCGTAGGGAAGGTCCATGACGTCTCCCGCGGTCAGCTCCACCTTGCCTTCCTGGATCGGGGTGTGCAGCAGAGCCGAGGCTTTCTCCACCATGTACTCAGACAGCTCCAGGCCGTACACTTTTCCAGGGCCATCTGAACAAAAATGGTTCAATCGTCAGGGTTTCTGTTCTGAGATTATTTTTTTTTTAAATTTAAGCAGTCGAAACGGTATCTAAATCAACTGTCAAATCATCAGGTTTGAGTTAAAACAATTTTTTTCCAACTTTTTAAACAGGAATAATTGTATTATGAACTTTAAAAAAAATCTATGATATGTACTACTGGTAAACGTTATAGATTATAGAACGTTATAGATAAACTGGTTACATGTACTACTGGTAAACGTTGAAATCATATTCCATGCTCCTGGTCCAAGGGCCCGAACTGTCACAGCATTCAAGCAAAGCAAAGCAAAGCATAGACTTTATTCTAAAAGACTTGTTGTTGTACCCTGGCTTAAAGACTCCAGGGATCAGCTGAAGCACTTGAACACCATGGTACAAATGCACCAGCTAGGGATGAGAACATTACGCGTGTGACCGTTTTTGATCACCCCGCCACGTGGGCAGCCACACTCCGACTTCGGAGGATTTTGGACTGATGATGTTATGCTAGGAGCTTGCCATGGCTTAAGACGATCCACACATAACTATGCAGAACATAACATTTTGATGTAGCCTTGGTGTTCTAGCATATATGTCAATTGGTCTGACACAGGGTTATGCCAAGGCATTAAATCTGAATCATTTACTAAAGCTTTTGAATGAAGGCATCTCTTTGTGTGTAAATGTAATATAAAAAAAATTAAAAACAAAATAAATTAGAAACTGCAACAGTTTTAACAAAAACAATTCAATCATGAAAGACCAACAAAAACTTATTTTTGAAGCACACATACGCAAATCAGATTAGTGCAGTTTTGTATAAACTTAAAACGTGGCATATCTATTGAATTAACAGGGCATATCTTTTGAATTTTTTTTATTTTATACTTAATTCTCTAAAGATTGATAATGATATTAACCCTTTCACCGCCAATGTCACATTTATGCACCACAATGGTTTAACACCCATGTCACCAAAAAGGCATCAAATTAGAGCCTGTTATCCGAAGGCCCTATTTTCTTAATTTTTGGAGGTAATGATAGGCCTTACTTTATGCATGTTACCAAAGACTATAGGGGAAGATAAGCATCCGGTCTCTTTTCCATATATGAATAGTGAGGACAGAAACACTGGTTATGTCCCTTTTAAACGTGACACATTTTACACGTCGATAGGCCAGTTGAATTCTCCGTTCAAATTCCAATCTGAGTTTTTGGATAGCCTCCACTGTGAATAGTGTACACGTCCCCACTAACGATAACTCTATCAGCCCGGCTCGGCGTACCTCTTAAGTAGTCCGTCTTCCCCTATAGTCTTTGATGTTACTGAGGAATTCCCAATATTGCAGATAATTGTTTTTTCTTTACCTAGCTAAATTTAAGAGTATTTTTGGGTTGAGAAATGGCTGGCGGCGAAAGGGTTAATTAAAGTACTCATGAAAAATTATCTGTAAGAAATTAAATAATCTTAAACCGACAAAACGCACACTTTCAAACTGTACATTTTTTGGATGGAAGTACCAAAACATGATTGACTGTAATGAGATTTTTTACACTAATTTCTGAGCTTCTTTTTATTGTACAGTATGTGGAACCTCCCTTATAAGACTCCCTCCCACATAAGACCTACTTCTCTGAGACATTCCCCTTCTTTGTAAGTATTAAAATTACCTCCCTTTATAAGTCCCCTCCCTTATAAGACCTAACTCCTGAGTTTCTTTTTATTGTACAGTGGAACCTCCCTTATAACCTCCCTTATAAGACATCCCATTATAAGACTCCCTCCCACATAAGACCTACTTCTCTGAGACATTGCCCTTCTTAGTGAGTATTAAAATTACCTCCCTTATAAGACCCCTCCCTTATAAGATCTCATTTTGGATTATTTTTCTTAAGGTCTTATAAGGGAGGTTCCATTGTACATGCAGAGGGGGGGGGGGGACACAAAATAACAACAGAAATAACAAGGCACAAACATTTTGACCAAAGGTAAGTTTATAAATTATTGCAAATCATTTGCTCTCTACACCTGTTACATATTGCAGTGCATGGTTGAGTCCAATCCCAGGTCCAAAGCCCAGCTCCAGAACATTGTGGTGTGGCTCTATGGCAGTTAGCCGTGCTGCGTTCTTCTCCAGCCCACCGTTGTTACGTTGCAGCAAATACTGTTGACCAAAAGACATGTTAATTAATCATTAATAATTCATATTATGACTCCACTTTTGTTCTATGTGCTAACATAGAACTTGAAACTGTGTAACTATCCGGATGGCCTATTAATTAACAAGAAAATAAAATTATTTTTACCATATTATTATTAGCTTCTTGGGGTTTACAAGATGTTCATTTAATTTACTGCAATACAGGTCTCTCTCTCTGTGATTTGTATTCGGGGCTTCTGCCCTAGATGCAGGCCTGCAATTTTAAACTTGCCTTGTAAAAAAAAATCCACTACAAATCCATCTGCTACTGATAAGACATGCCAGTCTAATGATTACACATTTGCACTCTCTCTCTCTCTCTCTCTCTCTCTCTCTCTCTCTCTCTCTCTCTCTCTCTCTCTCTCACACACACACACACACACACACACACACATCATAATCATGGAACCCAGACTTACCCAAGTGAAATAGCCAAACAATCCTTTAGTGGGCAAACTCAGCTGCCGTGCAATGCTATCCACAAGCTTCGATGCCATGACAAATCATGTGCAGTTGAGGCAGATTTAAGCAGCCTGAAATAAAAGCATGTATTTAACATGCTGTAAGTATATATAATCATTATTTATTCAGCTTGGAAAACCTTTATCTTGGCTTCTTCACCACTCAGTGGCGTTGCCTTTCCCAAGGCACATCCCCACCCTCTCAGCAAACAGGATTTATAAGGACAGGTGGTGTTGAGGAAGGTGCCTAAGCACCATCCAGTCCCTTTGTTTATTAGCAGCAGCACTAAAGGGTCAGCAACACATCCACTAAAACCGCACGACTGTACGATACGATTTGATCACGTGATCTCCAAGAACAAATGGGATTGGTGCATCAAGATCACGTGATCGAATTGTATCGTACAGTCGTGCGATTTTAGTGGATGTGTGGCTGGCCCTTATAATCCAGTGCAAATGCCCCCTAGTTTGAGATATCTTCCAGTTCCAGCAAAGACTAACATAAGCATGATTTTCCATTATACAGTAAAAATCGCCTAAGTCAAAATTGAAGGGACTGACATTTTATTTTGAGATAGCCAATATTTTGAGTTAAAAAGACTTTTCAACATAGAGATTATCATACTGGCCCCCAAAAATTATTGTGAGTTATCCAGTGCAGGGCCGGACCTAAGTTTTTAAGGGGTGGGGGCTAATTCATCGAAGGTGCGAAGCACCAAGACCCCTAGGGGGGTCCGGGGGCATGCTCCCCTGGAAAATGTTTAAATCCGACAAGCAAAATAGGTGCAATCTGGGCATGAAATAAAGGACTAATGCCATTACTGTTCATACCGCTATTGAAACATGTTTTGAACTATTAAGTACACATCATGCTGCTTCCACACTGCTAGGTATAGCCCGCGAGGAAATTTAGCTGCCGCTCGGCGATATAAATTCACTTGTTTTGGTGTGTTTTTTAGGAAAAAGGGTGGGGGCTGTAGCCCCCTAAGCCCGTAGGTCCGGCCCTGCAGTGTTTTTGAGTTATCAGTTCTCCACTGTACTTACTGAAGAAAATTGTTTCTTGCATAGCTCTCAATTTATTAATGGCCCCTACTTCAGGGTAATGTTGTTGTTGTCGTTCCCTGGCTTAAAGACTCCAGGGATCAACCCAACAGGTCAAAGCAATGGTACAAATGCAACAGCTAGGGATGAGAACATTGCGTGTGTGACCGTTTTTGATTACCCCGCCATGTGGGCAGCCACACTCCGACTTTGGAGGATTTTGGACTGATGATGTTATGCTAGGAGCTTGCCATGGCTAAAGATAATCCCCGCATAACTATACAGAACTTAATATTTTGATGTAGTCTTGGTGCTCTAGCTTATGTGAATTGGTCTGACACAGTCTTATGCCAAGGCGAACTTCAGGGTAATGTAGTCTTAGGGAAGCAGACTATCCATTGTGCAATAATATTACAATTTGCTCATTGCTTACATCATGTAGGCCTACGCAATCACTTTATTTTAGGCCTAGATCAGCAAAACACAAAAGGACCAATATTTAAAGCATCCCCTTATTACTAGCCTGCATCACACACAAAAAACATGATGTTAGGCCTACCTAACAGTGACGGTGAGTAACCGCCGCATGTAAAGTATATGCATTAAATTAAAGATAAGTACTGCATGATCTAAGCTTTCTGGTTAAATATAGAACTGACCTTATAAATACAAAGGCCTACAAATACAAGACGTTGATGTTTTGGCACATGTAACCCTAACCTGAAATGAAGTGGAAAGGGCTAGGCCTAATAAAGCTGAGATAGCTGCACTGGCTCCCTGTTGACGCTATAGTAGAGTACAAAGTGGCCACTCTTGCCTATCGCTACTTCGAAGGCTCTCTTCCAGACTACCTCTCCTCTCTTCTCTCTGCCTACACACCAGAACGCAACCTCAGATCAAGTAGCCTCAAACTTCTTTGCACACCTGTCACCAAATACAAAACAGTTGGAAACAGAGCTTTCCGTTTCCAAGCACCACACATCTGGAACAACCTCCCTTCCTCTCTCCGCAGCTCTCCATCTTTGTCTTCTTTCAAAACTGGCCTGAAAACTGTTCTCTTCAAAAAAATACCTCTGTTGATCTCATGTGTCTTCTCCCCTTCAGTTCACCCTCTGCGAGTTTTTGCTGAGTTGGTCTATGTGTGAGTGCAGTGCGATAATGGGCTAATTGGTTTTTTTCATTGATTTTTTATGGTTATGTTTCCACTTTTGCATAATTATGTTGTTTTTCTTCATGATTATATGTATTTTTGTTGTAAAGCGCTGCGAGTCCTGTTGCGCCAGGAGAACGGCGCTATATAAGGTTTTAAATTAAGTCTCTCTCTGTCTCTCTCCTTTTCGCTTGTTGGTTTGCTGAATTTTTTGGAGGGCGAGCAGGAAGACATGTCTGAGCGGGGGGGGCGGTCACCCCCCCCCCCTGTTCCTACGCCACTGACTTGTTGGATGATCCCTGGAGTCTGTGTAAGCCAGGGTACAACAAGTAGGCTATATGTGACAAGTGTCTACAGGCATACCACTAACTTTCTTCTTCTTCTTCTGTGGTGAGTGGTGGCCAGCTTCTTTTTATAGAAGTAAATCATTTTACTCAATGCACACTCCTCATATTCCTGACCTACCTTTGATCAAAGATATTCTAAAAGGGTAAGATGGATTGCTCGGCGAACCGGGCTGATAGAGTTATCGTTAGTGTCGACAGTACACCATTCACAGTGACGGCTATCCAAAAAACTCAGACTGGAACTTGAACGGAGAATTCAACTGGCCTATCGACGTGTAAAATGTGTCAAGCTGTTTCAAAGGGACATAACCAGTGTTTCTGTCCTCACTACTCATAGGGAGACCGGATGCTTATCTTCCCCTATACAGTCTGCTTTGATGTAGTAACAGTACACAACAGAACCATAAACAAGAAAATTCAGTTGATACAATATCAACTAAAGGAGGCCAAACAGTGTTAACATTATGTAGAAGAGTGTATTGCACTTCAAATGTGTATGAACATGTATGTCTTTTCAAAATATCTTCAAGGTGATGCAGTTGGCTATTTTAGAGAAGAAGAAGAAAAAAAGTTATATAAAATATGAACGTGTCATGAAATACGTTCGTCATCGACCACTCAGACAAGAACAAAAAAGAAGTTCAACACAGTAAAGTGCTGAAAATGACGGTTTAGTTCTGTAAGCAGATGAGATTCGTCTTCCAAAGTATTTGTGATCCTAATGTTGTCATGAAACTGAAAGAAACCAGACTTCGACTTTTGAGATAGAGAGTCATAAACACAAAGAGAGTAGGGTAGCCTCAGCCTACGGTTGTGTAAATAAAACTGAAAAGAACCAACTTGGCTCATATTCATCTTTCACTGTCAACTGATTGTGTCCGTCTGCTAACCTTTGCACTAGGCCTAGGCCTACAGGGACTGACCCTGCTTCTAGGCCTATAGCTCAACACCACAGCACAAAGAGAGTCGCATCACTAAGCCTACCTAACTGTTTTGGTCAGTTGCTAGGCTAACGCATATTAATGAGTCTCTCAATGGTAGTGTGTGCATCAATGAAAAAGAAAGGGGGGGGGGGGGTCAAGGCATAGTCAACTGATAAATGAACGTGAGGATAGAAGAATGTAAAATCCATCCGTAAGTATTTCTTCAAAATAAAGGGTTTGGTGAATATATAATTGGCATGCGATTATTGTCACTGGCTGAGGGAGGGGGGGGGGGGGGGGGAAGGGGAGAGGAACGCGGGTGGGATGAGAGACACCTGAATTTTGACAAAAAATTACAACTTTTGTCGTCGCCAGCTTGGATTTAACAATATGCTAAGTGCATGGGCACACACGGGACCTCGGTTTAGTGCAGAGATGAGAGGAACAAATCCCTTGTACCCAGGTTCAAACTCGGGTTTACTTGACACGAAGCGAACGCGAATACTACTGTGCCACTCTACACCACCTCAGTCATTGTGGTTGAAGCGTTTTCTTTTTTTTGTAGTGCAGTAAAAAAAAAAAAACTTAAGGAGCTGGTTCTTTTGTTGTGAGTAAAACTCCTCAGACGTGTTTCTTACAATAACTCATCCGTCAGGGTGTCCCTTTAACGGTGTGTGCCATTTGAGACCCTGTACAGGTTTTTTCCACCTAAAAGGCGAGGACGAAAAATTTTATGTGTGCAGTCCTTTTATTTTTTTTTGTCATTTTTATGATGAATGCAGTATTTATTATTTTAACAATGCAATTGCTGTTGTTTTGCAAAAGTTTAGCAATGCACTTCTGTGATTTTGCAAAGGTTTAGTAATGGTGGTTGTACACTTTAAAAAAAAACCCAGCCAAAATGACGATGAAGCCCTGTCAAGTGTTTTATCATCATACAATTCACGCCTGGTTTTTACTTAGTATAAGACAACACAAAATTTGTTTTCTTCACAATACTCTTTGCAGAAGCGTAATACACAGCTTTAATGTAAAATCGTTTGGCTTTCAAAATTATGCAAATTTTTTGCATGCTATTCGTATGCTATGCATCATACAAATTGTTTTTTAGCAGTGCACACCCAGGATGGGTGGGTGGGGGGGGGAGAAAGAAATAGTTTTGTTTCTGTGCAATGAAACAAAAGAACCTGAGAGACAGATGGAGGCTGAGAGAGAGAGAGAGAGAGAGAGAGAGAGAGAGAGAGAGAGAGAGAGAGAGATACAGCGACGAGAGAGAGAGAAATGAAAGCATGAAAGCAGAGACAGAGACAGAAAGCGACAGAAAGAAAGAAATCAGATATAAAAAGAGGGTGAGTAAAGCAGAGAGAGAGAGAGAGAGAGAGAGAGAGATGCTTAGCAGACGACACCTGGAGAAAGTGTGGTAGAACCAATAGCCTACTGCCAGGCACGCACACACACAGTAGGCCTGTCGGGTGCAAATCTGTCGCTCGTGCAAATCTGCAACTCGCTACTATGAGAGTCTGTATTTGCGACAACCACAAATACTTATGGAGAGTTCACGTTTCCAAGATTTTTATGTTTCACAATGTCAGAAAAGGCTTTTAAATAACAAAATGCTGTTTTCGTTAACACATAATGAGAGTGACATCAAAAATAAGAAGCACCAATTGAAACAAATGTACACATTACACATTTTCATGAAACCAGACAAAGATGATAGGGTTAGGATCAGCCTAGAGTTGTTGTCATGAAACTGAAAGAAACCAGACTTTGAGATTGCGCACGCGAACACACATACGTGCAAACGCACACACTCACACACACACACGTGCGCACACACACATGCATGTGCAACACACACACATGCGCACGTTAACACACACACATGTACACACACACCATACATGCGCGCACACACACACACACGCATGCGCGCACATACACACACACGCGCTCGCGCCACATACACACACACACACACACACACACACACACCCAGCGGGGGGGTGTGTGCAGCCTAGACCCGCACATTTGGAATAGAAATGAACAGCTAAGTGCTACTTTTGACTGTATAAAAGTCTGGGTCTATTTGACCCGCGACGTGAGCAGTGGCTTCAAGAAAATGAGGTCACGATAACTCTATTTACAGTACCTTTGTGGTTTTATTATCATACAATTCACGCCTGGTTTTTACTATAAGACAACACAAAATTTGTTTTCTTCACAATACTCTTTGCAGAAGCGTAATACACAACTTTAATGTAAAATCGTTTGGCTTTCAAAATTCTGCAAATCTTTTGCATGCTATTCGTATGCTATGCATCATACATTGTTTTGCAGACATGCAAGTTTAAGCAGACGACACAAACTCCAAACACTGCTAACGCACAACGCACACACGCAGGCATTGTTGTAAGCTATAAGAGACTTAGGCATAGAAAAAGCATGACTCAACATCACAGCACAGTAGGCTAACACTTACAAACAGATACACCCGGGTGAGTAAAGCAGAGAGAGAGAGAGGGAGGAGAGAGAGATGTTTAGCAAGACGAAACCTGGAGAAAGTGTGTAGAACCAATAGCCTACTGCCAGGCACCACACACACAGAGGCAGTGTCGGGTGCAAATGTGTTGCTGTGTGCAAATCTGCAGACTCGCTAATATGAGAGTGTATTTGCGACAACCACAAATACTTATGGAGAGTTCACGTTTCCAAGATTTTGTTTCACAGTGTCAGAAAAGGCTTTCGGGAAATAACAAAATGCTGTTTTCGTTAACACATAATGAGAGTGACATCAAAAATAAGAAGCACCAATTGAAACAAATGTACACTTTACACATTTTCATGAAACCAGAGAAAGATGATAGGGTTAGGATCAGCCTAGAGTGGTTTGTCATGAAACTGAGGGAGGACCAGACAGAGACGAGATGAGCACGCAAACACACATACGTGCAAACGCACACACTTTCACACACACACTGTGCGTGGCACAACACATGCATGTGCAAAAGAAACACATGCGAACGTAAACACACAGTATGTACACACACAATCACAGCCGCGCACACACACACACGAATTGCGCGCACATACACACACACGCGCCTCGTGCATACACACAACCACACACACACACACACACACGAGGGTGTCGTGTGCAGGCCTAGACCCGCACATTTGGAATAGGAATGAACAGCTAAGTGGCTAACTTTTGACTTGTATAAAAGTCTGGGTCTATTTGACCAGCGGACGTGAGCAGTGGCTTCAAGAAAATGAGGTCACGATAACTCTATTTACAGTACCTTTGTGGTTTTATTATCATACAATTCACGCCTGGTTTCACTAAGACAACACAAAATTTGCTTTTCTTCACAATACTCTTTGCAGAAGCGTAATACACAACTTTAATGTAAGCTCGTTTGGCTTTCAAAATTCTGCAAATCTTTTGGCATGCTATTCATATGCTATACATCATAATTGTTTAGCAGTGTGCGGACATGCAAGTTTAAGCAGACGACACAAACTCCAAACACTGCTAACGCACAACGGCACACACGCAAGGCATTGTTGTAAGACTATAAGAGACTTAGGCATAGAAAAAGCAGGACTCAACATCACAGCACAGTAGGCTAACACTTACACCAGGCACACACGGAGGGTGAGTGGGGGGGGGGGGGGGGGAGGAGAACGAAAGAGTTTTGTTTCTGAGTAATGAAAACAGGAACCTGAGAGACAGATGGGAGACATGTTGAAGAGAGAGAAGAGAGAGACGAGAGGACAGAGAGAGAGAGATAGAGATAGAGAGAGGAGCAGAGAGAGAGAGAGCAGAGACAGAGGCAGAAAGCGACAGAAAGAAACAGACAAAAAGAGAGCAGTATGTGAGAGATAAGGAGCAATGAAGAGGAGTGAGGAGAGAAGGGAGAGAGAGAGAGAGAAGAGAGAGAGAGAGAATAAGAGAGAGAGATCGAGAGAGACAGAGAGAGAGAGAGAGAGAGAGAATCAGACAACACAAATACATAGAACACAGACAGTGGCAGAGACAGAGAGCAAGGAGACAAAAAGCACATAGTATGTGGAAACAAAATTCGGAAGCAGTGCAAGGCAGAGGAAAAAGAAAGACAGAGAGAGATCAGAAAGAGACGAGAGAGATGAGCAGAAGAGAGAACAGAGAGTACGAGAGAGAGAGAGAGACGGAGAGAGAGAGAAGAGAGAGAGAGAGAGAGAGAGAGAGAGAGAGAGACGCAGTCACAGTAACTCTGTAGGCTAACATGTTTTGATCACCAGTCCTGTTAGGCTGATGCATATTCATGAAGTTTCTCTCAATGATCCACCAGCGCGTCGCACCCAGGGACCTACATTACATGTAGAGTCGCACGCTCAATTAAAAAGGGCAGACAACTTCCATGACAAAAAGGAAGACAACTCTGATGCGCCCAGCAGGTCACGTGCTCCTCCACATACTCTAGAACTGGCCAAAAAACCACGTGACCATCCAGACTAAAAAGTCATGTGATGCCTTGCCCGAAATTAAAAGGGAGGCGGTCTCTTGACCGCACCCCAAAAAGATGATGGCGGTTGTCTACTGCAAGAAGAAGAAGAAGAAGACTAGGCCTACCTTTGAAACTAGGTCGAGAGAGAAGAGAAAATGGAGTTTTACGCCCTCTTGGTCTGAATCAGACACATATGGGACATTTGTAAATACAAATATGGTGGGAACAATTACTGACTAAAACGTCTTGACCTTTGAAACTAGGCCTAGCCGTTCAGCACTGAACTTCTGCAGTCTACTGAGGTGTCCCGTCACAAAGGACACTGCTAAAACGCGTGTCCAGTCAAAATTGGCACTGGTTAAAAAGTAATCAACTCAATGAGTCAAGAGAAAAAAGAGCTTTACGTCCTCTTGGTCTGAATCAACACATATGGGACATTCAAGAACTTAGCCAAGGTGGGCTATATTCACATTTATGCCCGTCAAGAACGATAATCTGTTGACTGAAAAAGCAATCGCTATGTTCTTTTCTCAGTGTTACAAATGATCGTTCTTGACGGGCATAAATGTGATGGGGAAGACGGGGTACATGGGCGGTTTTATCTCATGAAATAAAGAAAATTTCAGTCACCCATGAGACGAATGCTAGCTCATGGGCAAAATGAGACTGAAATTTGCTTCATTTCATGAGATAATTGGGGTGGGCTTCTTACACAAGATGCGCTTTACCCCGTCTTCCCTATAGCCAAAGGGGTATAGATGAATGTGGCATGCACTCACAACATCCATGTAGGCCTTAAGCACTTAGTTCTGATTTAACACAATCAGTGTCTTGCTCAAATAGGCTATTTAATTAGGCCTACTAACGTATTAACCCTATCTATTTACGAGACGCGGACGAAGACAAAGATGCTCCAGGACTTGAAACTTCCAACACTGGAGGAGTGCCGTAAAGACCATCAGCTCTTAGGGGAAGACGGGGTAAAAAAGCAAAGAAGCCCACCCCATTATCTCATGAAATAAAGAAAATCTCAGTCACATTTGCCCATGAGACGAATGCTAGATCATTGGCAGAAGACGGGTAAAAAGCGCATGGGTGGGTAAGAAGCCCACCCCAATTATCTCATGAAATGAAGCAAATTTCAGACCTTTTGCCCATGAGACGAGCGTTAATGTAGCATTCGTCTCATGGGCAAATTTGAGAACTTGAAAGTTTCTTTATTTCATGAGATAATTGGGGTGGGCTTCTTACCCGCCCATGTGCTTTTTACCCCGTCTTCCCCTAACGCTCTCTCATGGGCAAAATGCGACTGAAATTTGCTTCATTTCATGAGATAATTGGGGTGGGCTTCTTACATGCGCTTTGCGCTAAAGGCCCGTCTTCCCCTACACAAGAAGAGCACGGGGAGATATCATTGAAACTGTTAATATCTTAAACGGATATTATATGCTAGAACTACAAACATACTTTTTCACTCTACCACTAGAGGACACGCCTTAAAACTAACAAAATCATTAGCATACTAATATTTATGCAAAAAGTTTCACTTATGGGCATACTACTAAATGATACTGCAACCGCGCAGGAACACTCAATAGCTAGTTTTAAAAACAAATTAGATAACTTTTGGGAAGATTATTGCTTCCATACTAACATAAGTATTCAGTAATAATTAGTATGCAGATCAGTTTGCTTGTTTCCATTGTATGTTGTACTCTTTAAAAAAAACCTTAAAATTAACAAAAGTTTTAAATTGCGTTTCCTTATAAACCAAAAGGAAATAGCAGGCTAAAGGCTAAATTAAAAAAGCCTATATCCATATATGCCATGATATGATAAGATCTCTGAGGCTCAGATCGCGGCCTTCGTAAAGAATATTTTTAGTATAGGCCTGTGTTGTAGAGTAGAGTCGGCAGTGCTCAGATCCCAACTTTACCACTCCAGTCGACACAAATCGCCGTAGGATCAGGCCCACAAGATACGCTGACTGCACAACAGACAACATTGTTCAGAGACAAGCTGTGCAGGGCTTCATAGTTCCACCAAGCAGCACAGCTCAGTATAAGCTAGTAGCCTACAGCAGCTCCTTTGTAAGAACAGTGATGGAGTGGAATCAACTGACCGACGAAGCCATCGCAGGCAGGCCCCGCCAGCGCAGCACCATCAGGCGCCGGTCGGGGTTCGTCCCGGCGAGCGCTACGCTAGCCGGATTGGTCCAGCCCGGATACTGCGAAAAGGCCTATGGTCAACTCTTAAAAAGCTGTCAACACCACCAGACAGTAAAACAATGACATTTTTCTTTATTTAAAAAAAGACTCAAGAAAAAGTATTTAATTCTCAGTGCGCTCTCCCAGTGCGCTCTTTATAGGCTAGCTCCTTCGACGTATAGTACCAGCAAGTTTCTCTAGGGTCCTTGGTACCAGAACCAGAACCAGAAGAGAGCGAAGCTGGTATTAATTTTTACCAGCCGCGAACGAAGAGAGCGCTATCTATCAGTGCCAGAATGCCAGTGGTAAGCTCATTGACTGTGGGCCCTCTATCTATCTATCTATGTGAACACGATAACGTTTGAACGGAGGGAACCTAGGACGCTCAAATTTTGCATGCGGATAGATACTAAGAATATCTAGACCAAGTTCGAAAATGAAGGTCAAAGGTCAAGGTCACTGGAGCCGAAAATGCTGCCGAATACATGGCACGATAACGGAGGGACCTAGGACGCTCAAATTATGCATGCGGGTAGGTACTTAATTTAAGGTGTCTAGGTCATGTTCAAAAATGGTCAAAGGTCAAGGTCACTGGCGCCGAAAATGCTGTCAAGCACCTGGTACGATAACAATTGAATGGAGAAGCCTAGGACGCTCAAATGTCGCGTTCGAAAATGAAGGTCAAAGGTCAAGGTCACTGGAGCCGAAAATGCTGCCGAACACCTGGCACGATAACGGAGGGACCTAGGATGCTCAAATTTTGCATGCAGATAGGTACTAAGAATATCTCGGCCAAATTCAAAAATGAAGGTCATGGACAAGGTCAGTGCATGACCTAAGGCTGCTGCGCGGCTGGTGATCTAGCGTCTTAACGCTCTAGTTTTCAGTGGATTCTAAAGCCGACTATCTATGTGAACACGATAACGTTTAAACGGAGGGACCTATAGAACGCTCAAATTTTGCGTGCGCCATAGGTACCAAGAATGGCTCCCCTCCACCTGTGTGCGCATCTCGACCCTTCCAACGGAAGTGTCGCCATCTTAGTCAGATTTGTGTGTAAACAACATCGATCTGGCATTTTTCAAACAAAGTTACTGACTAAGATGGCGGTCTCCCATAATATGGCACGCTCCTTGTGGCCGGATATGACGACACGTGGGTACAAGCCATAGTCTAGGCCGGGCCAGTTCGAAAATGAAGGTAATCTTTCTCAGCCGCCTCAGGCAGCCAACTTCATCAGGCTGAGTAAGAAGACAAGAAATTAAAAAGCTGAGGAGATAGAATTGAAGTTGCCTAATGGAAAGGGAAGTAAACATAAAAAAAACCCCTACTGTGGGTCTGTTAAAAAAAGAAAAAAGAAAAAAAAGGTCGACCATAGCCTTTATTTCGTAGTATCTTGGCAAGACCAATCCGGCTACCGTAGCGGTCCCCGGGGGTGAACCCCGACCGGCACAGCTCCTGCCCTTCATTTACCACTACTAATTGTATCTATGGCCCTGGTTTTAGTTAATTAATTGCAGCGGAGGTGTTTGTGGAGGCCTCTTTTGAATGCCTCCAATGACTGCATGAGAGGAGGCAACTGCTTCTGGGAGGCAGTTCCACTGTGGGATGGTGCGGGGGAAGAATGTGGATTGTCTATACTGTGTTCTGTGGCTTGGAATGTAGGCAGCAGAGTGGGATCGATATAGGCTTTTCTTCTGTTGTGTATTTGTTGGTGAGTATTTGGTATTAATTTTATGGACAGAAGACCTGTGTGACTCGGAATTCATAGAATGTGTTCAGGCGGGTGTTCAGTTCTGTGGTTCTCAAGAAGGGGCCATTTCAGGGTATTCTTGAGGTCTGCTGATATTGTTGTCACATATCGCATGGAAGTCACGGACCATCCATCTTGCAGCTCGGCTCTGGATTTCTTCTGGGGGTCCCAGACTGGGCTGGCGTATTCCAGGAGGGGGCGTACCATAGCCTTGTAGGCCTGCTGCTCTAAGTTGAGCTTTTTATGATTTATCTTCAGGGCCCTCCTCAGGAAGCCAAGGGTTTTGTTTGCCCTGTTCACCACGTTTCGTTGATGTGGGTGTCCCACTTAAGCTCAGTGGAGATAGTTACACCCAGGTATTTTGCATGGGGCACGCTCTGGAGTTGGTGTCCGTGTCGGAAGTAGGCCTTCTCCATGGTGTTTCTGCGTCTCGTCATGTGGAGAACAGAGCATTTTTGAGGGTGGAAAGCCATTCTCCATTTGTCTTCCCATGTGGCAAGCCTATCAAGGTCCGATCTTGGAGCGTGCTCTGATCACTTGAGGCTTTGATGTCCTGGTGACAGATGGTGTCATCGGCAAATAAGCGAGCAGTGGAGTGAAGACCTTCGAGCAAATCGTTAATATACAGGAGGAAGAGTGATTGATGGACCGAGCGCTCCAGACTGGACAGGTGCGGGGTTGGACTTCGCTCCACCAGCGACGACTGTCTGTTTCCAGTCAGCCAGAAAGTTTTCGATCCACCGGCAGGTTTTCTGCGAGATTCCATATTTCTTTAGTTTGTGGATGAGGAGGGGATGGCTGACTTTGTCAAATGCCTTGGCAAAATCCATTATCAAGACATCCTCCTGGTAGCCTCCTTTCCAGAGCCTCTGAGGCCTCATCCACAAATCCAATGAGTAGGTCATAGGTCAAAGGTTAAGGTCACTGGAGCCGAAGATATATATGAGCACATTTATACATAGGGGAGATAATAAAAAGTGCTGTACTACAGGACCAGCCTATAACCACAGGACCAGCCAAGCGTGAACCAACAGCACTGAGTCATAGCTTTGTACTCTCTCATTCAATGGCCCATACAGCTCCAGGCGGGGTGTGTGGTGTGTGGTGGTTGCGTCATACGTTCTTTGTTACAGACCCCTTTCTTACATGTTGAACAGAAAAGGTGTGTGTGGTGATTTTGACGTGTTTACGAAAATCACGTATAATTTAATGCAACAAAAAGCGCTTTAAAAAAAAAGTGCCTGTTTCAGTTAGTACATGCAATGGGCTTTTAATCAACACTAAACACTTTATATCTTATTTGGTTAGTTAGCATACAAAAATCGGGGTTTTCTTTTGGAGTGATTCTTTTGTTGTTTAAAGATTTGTATTGTTTTTTTGTTTATAAGACTTAGTGCAACAGATCTTCAACCTACGGATCCTCTGCGAAAAACATCTCGGGCCAGAGATAATTTTACCATGTTTTCAAGAAGCCATTTGATAGAGCCTGGCATGAAGCACTTTATATGGGCCAAAATGAAGAAATTTAACATCGGACAAAAGCTCATCAATGCAATCCAACAATGGTATTCCAAACCAACCAGTGCAGTGATCACACAAGGTACGGTTGGGAGTGGTTCCATACTTCGGTGGGAGTTCGTCAGGGCTGCCTTCTGTCTCCCACACTTTTCAACATTTTCCTGGAACGTATCATGAATGACGCACTTGAAGACCATGATTGCACAGTTAGCATTGAAGGAAGAACTATCTCAAACCTCCGTTTTGCAGACGACATATAGACGGTCTGGCAGGCAGTGAACAAGAACTTGCCAACCTATAGCTTGTTCAAAGGCTGGATGAAACATCAACAAGATATGGTATGGAAATCTCTGATCAGCGCAGAGAAGACCAAGCTGATGGCCAGCACAACAGCAACATCACCACCAACATAACTGTGCATGGAGTGAAGCTAGGCTGTTCAACAGTTCACAAATCTCAGTGGGGTCAATCATCAGTAGTGAAGGATCCAAACCAGAAATCCTTGCAAGGACAGCAAAGACAACAGCAGCACTGTCCAGATTGAAACCTCTGTGGAAGGACAGAAACATCTCAATGAAGCACAAGATCAGGCTTCTGCGTGCACTGGTATACTCCATCTTCCTTTACGCATGTGAGACATGGACTCTCACAGCAGATCTGGAAAGAAGAATCCAAGCTATGGAAATGAGATGCTATCGTAAGTTGCTTAACATCAGATCACACAGAGCATATCAGTCACCAATTATGAACAAGTGCGCCAAACCATCAGACAGCACATTGGACTATATGGAGATCTGCTGACATTAGTAAAGGAAAGAAAGCTACGCTGGTATGGCCATGTAACAAGATCCAACGGCCTTGCCAAAACGATAAACACCAGGGAACTGTTGAGGGAGGGAGACGGAGGGGAAGACAAAAGAAACGATGGTCTGACAACATCACAGAATGGACAGCAAAATCATTCGCAGAAACACAGACTCTGGCTCACGACCGACAGAGCTGGAGGAAGTTGGTGACGACTTCACTGTGGCCCCCCGATGATTCCTCACGGAGTTAAAGGTGGACCCTGACGGATGAGGTTTTGCAAGAAACACGTCGATATCACTAGAAAGACAGCCTTTTTAAGGATCGGAACACTCAATTTGCTTTGGTTTCCTAGAAATCAAACCGTCAAAACGGCGAATCATCCTTGGCGGAGATGCCGGAGAGAGAGAGAGAGAGAGAGAGAGAGAGAGAGAGAGAGAGAGAGAGAGAGAGAGAGAGAGAGAGAGAGAAGCCATTTTGGATGGGGTGGGTGGAGGCCATTCATTGTGGTTATAGCTTTTTTCTTTTTTGCAGTGCAGTAAAAAAAAAGAGGAGCTATTTCCTTTGTTGTGAACGAAACTCCTTTAGGTAAACGTACTGAATTACAAAAATTGAAAAATAGATAAAAAGGCTTGTATTGTGAAAATTTTTGTGCAAACGATTTGGTCTAAATTCAGGCGTCCATTAGAAAAGAGACGGCACACGTCTTCTCTTTGGGTGAAAGAATTTGACTTCCAGCACCTCCGCCAACGAGGAATCGCCGATTTGACTTATAGGAAGCCAGAGCAAAGTGAGTGTTGCGATATCTGTTAAGGGCGTTTTCCTGGTGATCTCGACGTGTTTCTTGCAAAAACTCATCCGTCAGGGTGCCCCTTTAAGGGAAGGGAAGAAGTGCAACAACAAATGCTAATCATAAATGTTTACGTGATACAATGTACATGGAATAACTTTTATTTTGACACTATGTACTTCACATTTCCTATTACTCAAGCTCAGTACAATCCGCTATTAAGATCTGGCTTGCTTTTCTTTACGAGGGTGGGGAGGAGGCTCACGTGCAAACTATTTCTGTTTGCCACGGTCACAAAAATGAAAAAAAAGTCATGGTTAAAGAAAGGAGAAATTAAGGGGCTGAGGCGGAACAGGGGGTGGCTCCCGGTTGCACGCGGGACCTCCCCCAATCGGCTGAGTCAAAACAAAAAGAAAGAATAGGCACACGCGGCTCATGAAAAATAAACAAGATGGCAACGCCATATCAACGAAGTTCTACTTGAATGAAAATGGGGTTTAACGTCCGCTCGGCTGCAAGCAACACATATGAGACAAACCATCATCAACATCTGATAATTAACCGTTTAAACATGAAGTTCCACTTACCAGCAACACCCACATACCCCCCCCCCCCCCCCACATGCAAAGTCTGATAAGACAGTGTGTATCAAATTTGTATTTGCACGTGGATAGGTAGTTAGTATATCCAGGCCAATATTGAAGATGAAGGTCGAGTTCACTGAGGCCGTAAATGCTGCCGCGCGGCTGGTGTTCTAGCGTTTTTCACTCTAGTTATTGAGTTTTTATGATTTTTGTCACTTTGTAAGTTCAGAGATCCAAATTTCTCAAAAAACTACACGGTGCATGCTAATAACATTTTGTTAGAGGCATAGATATACCCATTGTCAAGCATTAATCTCAATTTTCATGACCTGCTGATTGTTGTCAATTTAGTGTGTGAATTCTTTTTACGTTTACTCCTGCGCTATGGGAAAACGGGCCCTTTCTTTAGCTAGTAGAGTACCTGTGTGGGCCAATGATTGATTGGATAGTAGGCCTTGTACACAGTTCATGCGGAAATCCCATGCGCAATCCGTAAATAAGTAAAAGAAAGAAGGGTACAACTTTATGGATTAGGGGAAATACGGACACGTGCGCAAATCTTTTCCCTTCTTTCTTTTACTTATTTACGGATTGGACACGGGTTTCCGCACGGAATCTCCGCATGTATGTGTAAGGTGGGAAAGGTGGAGTTGTATAATCTCAGGGGAAAGGGAAAGAAGGGAAGGAGAAAGATGAGCAACACAAGCAAGTTTTGCACATGCATCGGTCAGTATGTTCATTATGCGTCTGTGTTACCAGGGACGGTATTCATGTCGAGATAGCATGAGACTTAGCATGATGCTAACTTAGAAGCTCTTCCAAAAGTCCTATTAAATCCTATAGGACATTGGAAGAGCTTCTAAGTTAGCATCATGCTAAGTCTCATGCTATCTCAACGTGAATACCGCTCCAGGTTGCATTTGTAGTTGTCATTTAAACAGGCTGTAATGAAGCAAAACACCTTAATTTTAAGGTAAGCCCTACATTCAATGCAAGGTACATCCAATGCTTAATTGTGCCATATGTTGAATGTTTGTGTACTCAGGCTGTACTGAAAGCCATACACTTTGAATGTTTGTGTTTCTTCTATATTTCACTTGTCATCTATTACAGTGTACTCATGCAACATTGCGAGCCAGACACATTGAATTGTTGTGTACACGGTATATGTGCGTTTCATTTAGTAATTTAAAAAAACAAAACTTTACTATACAATTTGATTATCTGATTTCATTCCAACACTTTACACACCTTCCTACCTGGTCGTTGTAAAGCGCATAGAACATGTTGTGGATTTTGCGCAATATAAATAAAATGATTATTATTAATGTTATGATGTCCGTTTGTGTTATTTTTACCCCAGGAAAATATCATTGTAATCAGTACGACCTTACGATACGAGTGCTTTAGGTCAGGTATTGAGGACAACTAGGCCTCGCGGCCTCTTCAGTGTCCTTTCTGGGTTTTTATTATTATTAATACAAGACTGAGACAGTTAATATATTGTTAATGTTTATCATTTTGAGAATCTCAATTTTGCTTACCGTATAAGGCGACATTTTAAATTTTACACAAAATTTAGAATTATTTTTTTTACTGCATTAACAGTCATATTATAAGGCACAGGAGACTTAGTCCGGCAAAAAAGTATCGCCTTATAGTCCGAAAATATGGACTATTTTCCCTTATCAAGAAGTCAAGAGCAGTTTCTTTTTCAAACATAGGAAGCACTGTGGAATTGTGCAACTGTTGAGAATTCATTTGTTGCTTCAGAGTTCTTTTACATTTAACAAATGAGAACTGCATATGATTTAATTTAACAATTTTTGTATTTGTGAAATTATGGCTTACTGCTCAGAACACCTGTGGATCACACATTGTAGTTTCAGTCATAAATTGCGTGGCTATAAAGTCTCTCAATCCATATACAGTATTTCTACTCTTTTTTTCCTGAGTTTTGATCCAAGTACGAGCTGTACCGTACGGCTTACGTAAACTGAGGGAGAGTAATATCAAGAGACCAAATTATACTGTTTCAAATTTTCGGCAAAAAATATATATCATTACATATGCAAAAGATCTTTAGAAGATTGTGGCTCTATAACTTTTAATATTGGAAAACCCAACCCAGTTGCTGTTGATTACTGATTAGCTCAATTATACGCCAGCATGCATGTTTTTAAACTCTATGTGCATAACAATACAAACTCTAGGTACCAGATGAATATAAAAATAAATGAAAGTTTGAATTTTTTTTTGTATTGAGAACTGTCTGAGCATTTTCAACACACACACACGTGCACGTGTGTACAGCATTTTTATTACAAAATCCTTTTTTAATGAAAAACCACCCATCATATGCAACAAAAACTAAAAATGCTTAAAATGAAAGGCTGTATACAATCCTACTTATTCATTTATGTTTCTTTACATGGTTAGGCATATCATGCTAGAGGTTCAGATGGAAAAAAAAGTTTTAGTAACCCAATCAAAACAGACATTAACCCCCCTCTCACCTCCCTAATGCATAGCCTGATAGGTCACAATAATAATATGAACAATTCAAGAGAATGGAGAACCCCCCTTTAATTTCCTATTTTTTATTTTTATCAAAGCGCATTTATATTCTAGATTATTCAAAGCAAATATAATGTCAAAAATGAAAATATAGAACCAGTCTATAAGAAAACGTAGAAATAGAAAAGTCCTTCAGGAAAGAGACTAACAATAATCCATAGCAAAGTATTGTGACAAGGAAATGATCAACAAGTTAAAAGAGAACCACACACGCACACACCCACACTCATACACACAGTCATGTTAAACTATGATATGCATCATATAATGAAACACTTGCAAAAGCACTGCTTTGCCTATAAAGTATAATCATGAGATTTGATTCTATACATTCACAATCTTAGAAAAAATTAAACTGCCTTTGCCTATAAAGTATACTCATGAGATTTGATTCTATAGATACATTCACAATCTTACAAAAAATTAAACTGTACAAAAAACACTTAGCAAACAGTAATAGTTAAATCTATTTAGTATTAGTAAAACACACACAATACAACTTGTAATCATTTGACATTATTTTTTTAATATATATTTGTACACTTCAAACATCAACATTATATCCCATAAAACAAATCTAAGAAAAGCTGCATATTCCAGATTGATGCAACTCTTTAAACGCATACTTCCATTAGGCTCTAAAATATTTACTGATGAACTCTTTTACTCAAAGGCCATTCATATTATGCTTCTTAATTTATAAAGAGAACAGCATAATGCTGCTTTAAAAAAAAAAGGCTTTGTAATAGATAAATCTAATATTTGACTGTGGATAACTTTACAAAGTAACTCTCAACTACACAAACAGCCTGCATCAGATCTTAATACACTGTATGATTCTAAGGTTCATACAGCTAGCCAATAACTTCCTTATTAAAAATTCTTTAGTGTAGATTTTGCAATGGAAATATGGAAAATGGGTATGCACATATAAGTGTGTGTGTGTGCATATGTGAAAGTGCATGTGCGCTTTAATAGGTACATTGTTTTAAGATGATCAATCTTTTGCTTAAAGAAACAAGACTGTATATTGATGAATGAAACACATTGCCACTTCTGACAACTAATTTGCAAGTGTAATATTAGAATGTTATAACAGGAGGGAAATCAATAATCATGTTATAAATAACACATTTTTATGCAGAAAGAGTTTAATCAGATTTATAAAAAAGTCAAGTTGTTTCTATAGTCTTTTAAACTTGAATTTGCTCCAACTTATTCTTGTTTAGAACAGATTAAATAATAGAAAGGAATAAACCAAGTATGCTGTAACGCATCATAAAACTTTATATCTTGCATTATCATCTGAAACAAAGGCACAGTTTTACTTTCATGTTTTTGACTGCACTTTCATGCACAATAAAGCATCCAGCTAATGTAATGAAATGGCAACAATGGAATGGAAATTATATACAAATGGAATGCAAGTTCACAACACAAAATACATTCTCATTAGATATGGAAATTGTAAGAGTGTTGAAAGGGCAGTACTATGCATTAGCCAACCATGTTGCATATTGGTCATTTGATATGTTTCGATAAAACTTTGACATTCATCACAACCATGATTAATGTGAAGAAGGGACAATTTCATATCCAAGCAGTGTCGTTTATGAAATGTTATTTGTGTACAAATATATTTTTTGACAGTTAAATGGGGTGGGGTAATACAAACAGATCATAGTAAAAAGACAGACACACATAGAAGCATGCTCTGATGATAACATCATGAAACAGATTCTGTACAGTCAAGTCTCATTTTCCACCTTTATGATTCCCACAAGACAATTTCCCCCACGTACTCACTTTTAAAACATTTTTAACAATTTTTTTCATAATCGGCATCCATGATATAAAAAAACAAACTCACATGAAACAACAGATAAAACTTTTTTCTTTTAACAGCAAATGTATGCTAACAAAAAGAGTGACATATTAATTTTTTTTTTTAATCAGCTATCTGTATCAAAGGAATGGGAATAGTATGGCATATAACCCTGTGAAGGATACACACAATAGTAAGAAGTTAAATGCTGAAAAAAATCAACCTGGATACTACTTCTGTGTTCCCACAACCTGAATACAAAACACAAACATTGATAAAGAGTCAAGAGCCTTTACTTACATCCATATCTGTTGTTTTATCTTTCTAAGCGTATTCATGAAATAGTGACATTACTAGTTACTGAAAACATTTGTGACCCAGCACCACGAAAGGGACATTAAGTTGCTGGGCTAGTTTCTCACAACAGGCTTGCAAAGTCAGAAATCTCATTTTCTGTCAATTTTGATTTGTGGGTATTTTTGTGTTCTCTAACATCTCATCTTTCATATTTATAAAGGACAATCTTTAATGTGGCCTCTAAATGGTCTTATACGTGTCTTAAAACGAGTATGTCAAAGCATTTTCTTCAGCTAGATTAGAATTTAGACTGTTTTCTCAAAATGGCTGACGTCCACCCTACTAACTTTAAATGCTCATAACTATGGAACAGAAAAAGATACAAGAATGGGTCTTGTATCATTAGAAAAAGAATTGTCTGAGGTTTTCAAATGTATAATTTTCTCAGAATGGTCAGTTTGACACTTAATGTCCCTTTCGTGGTGCTGGGTCACATTTGAGCCCATATCGTATGCAAAAAACAATGCTAACATAGCTCATATTCTCTCCAAATAGCGATCTTGATCATGCAAATAATGAAGGTGATGCTGACGGGATAAGGTAGAATGGTGAATGATGACAGCTTTCAGCCAGAAGTGTACCACTGTATCATCGCGCCAGCAGCCAGACACAGGCCAAAGCTCCCAGGAGAAGAGTTATACTCGACACCACACTGCTGCTTCCGAGCTGCAAAAACACAAGGGAAAAGACCAACAAATAAAATGATAAGTTAAAGTGTAACAAAGGAATTTGAAATTAAAAACTATCAAGAAAATTAATAATACAAATGAACTATCAAGAATATACACCCCCACCCCCAAAAACAAACACAAAAGAAAACAAATTTGTATCAACTGAAAAATATTCCAAATTCACAATTTTTAGGGTTAACATTAAAACCTTGTGTTGAGTTAGAGACAGTTCAAGCATGTAATATGAGAGAATGACAGATGTTGTAAAATAATGTTTCCCTTTGCTTTTATTGATTTTAGTATTTTATAACCTTGAATAAAATCAGAATAATTATTGTTTAAGATACCAAGTGAGGTCATCAAAGAAATGACCTCACACTAATTTGACATCACTATCGCATCATCAGACCATGATCGATGAAGAGGGCTGGTGCCCTCAGAATATCTTGCTCTGTTTAAACAGTGGCTTTTTGAATTTTTATATAATAATAATAATAATTAGCATTTATAGCGCCTAATCTTAAAAAAGCCCTAAGCGCTTACAATAATAAATGAATAAACCAGCAAGCAATATAAATAAAGAAACGACAAAAATATATTATACACACATGCGCGCGCACACGCACGCACTAAACACAGACACACGCACGCACTAAACACACACACAAACACGAACCCACCACACACACACGCACCACACACAACACGCATGCACAAACATGTGACACAAACACACACAGATGGAAGGGGCACAGTACATTGAACAGAAATATAGCAGGCTATAAAATCAGAATAAGCATTTGCATCCTTATTATTAAGTCCTTTCAGACTACTTTCTTGACAAGCACAATAACTGTGTGTACTCAAAGATCAAAATAATTTTAAAGCTCATAACAAAATTAACTATGCAAAAGAATGTATTTTCTATGAATGGATCAGTAACCATGAACAAGAGGGGAAAAAGGTCACATAAACATGTATACACAATTGACTTCAGCTTCAGTGATCTTCAGCTATTCAATTTTTTAAGAAACACTGGTAATTAATACAAACAAGCACTTACAGGTTCGCACACAAATCCACTACCGCATGCACACATACACAAAGAAAGAGTAAAACAACATAAACGACACAATGTAATCAAAAATTGTCAAATTTACTTATCTTCTTTTGATCATTGAAGTCACCGTTTTGTGACAATTTACAGAACAGAATACACAGACACACACACTCATACACATGCTGACACAGACACACACACACTGAAACAAACACACACACACACAGACTGCCCAAACCAGACGACTAAATGCATGTGCATTTTTATTATGGATCTATATGCTCCACTGATACATGAAAACAATGAATGAAAGAAAAAGTAGACAACAAAACACACAAAAAGGATGAAAAGAAAAGTAGACTGTAAAAACTAAAAGTGGGTATATTAGCTGGTTACAAAAGATAAACAGTGTCTACAGAATAAACAAAGAACTCGCTGTGACAGACAGGAAAACTAAGAGAGAAGTTTCACAATTCAAATGACTACAGGTCTCAGAATTCAATTTCTCACTCACCGTGACATAATAATTGCAGCGGTCTCCCTGGCAACACTCATAACAGTTCCAGTCTCTGTACCAATCTCTCATGCATGACAAACCCACAGTGCGTTTTAAGTGGTTGCACTCCGACGAAGTGGCACACCTCTTGCCAATGATGTGGATCTTTTCACTTCTGGGCGTCCAAAACTCTGGAGCTGCAAATGTATCACATCACATAATACAATAATACAGCGGAACCTCCCTTATAAGACCCCCTCCCACATAAGACCTACTTCTCTGAGACATTGCCTTTCTTTGTAAGTATTAAAATTAACCTCCCTTATAAGACCTCATTTTGGATGATTTTTCAAGGTCTTATAAGGGAGGTTCCACTGTATTAAGTAAACAATTCATTGTACTTTTGTTGTTTTGATAAGACAGTACACACACATAAGTGAGCGCACGCAAACAGACACTTTTTCACCTCGCTTTAATTAATTTGTTTAACCTTTTTAAGTCTAATAGTAATATCACCATTGTTGTTAACAGACTTTAAATTAAATCAATCAATCAATCGTTTTGTTGTTTATTAGATTAATTGATAATTTGAAATCTAGTTTGGGGATTTGTGACAATCATTGAATTAACCCGCAGTTATTTCTGGCAGCCAAGGGCTTACACTAAATACCTTCAAGTACAGAAATAGGATTTATTTCAATCTTCACAAGCAGGAATCAACAAATTATGCTTACTTTTTAGTTTTAGAGAATAATCAGAGATTTATAGGCAAAACAAAAGCATAGATAACTCATTTCAACTTGAACAAAAAAAACCCATACTAGATGCCTGAATTTAAAAATGAACAGTAAATAAAAAGATAACAGGTCAGGTCAGGGTTAGGGTTAACAACTAAAACAAAACAAAAAACTCACATAAGCCGGCGCCACACACGCATAAAATTGTATGGGGATGCAATGTGATTGGGTCATGTGAGTCATGATTCACGTGAAATACTTCAGCTTAAAAATAATACTGCCATTTTTGCCCATTATATAGTAATAAAAAGTAATAGTATACTCAAGTAGACCCAATATTTCATATGAATCATGACTCACATAATCAAAATCCATCTCATTCGGTCTCAGATCCGAATTGTATGTGTATCAAGCCCTTTAGGGTACTCATTGGAAGAAAAAAAATCCCTGAAAATTAATCTATGTTGAATGAATCTGTTCACCCCTGCTGTTTTCTTCGTCTGAATTCCTTTGCAGAATTTTTTTGGGGGTGTACTTTTAAGTGTGTTTTTCCTTCTGAAATCAGAAATTTGTTCACAAACATTAGGAGCTCTGCAACTTGCTCTGCGTTTACCTTTCCAGCGGATGTCAGTGAGGCAGGTATCTTGGTACTGCGTGCACTGCACACTGGACACGATGCATTTGCCCTTGTTGTCGAACTGGCCTGTACACACGTAGCATTCTAGGCCAGCAGCTGATGATGCAAAAACAAAAAAATGTCATCAAGTAACTTCGCAACAGTTCAGTCTTATTTGGTTTGAAACAAGAAAGGCAATATATTTCTGCCCCGAGGGGGAATAATCTGTTGACTGAAAAAACAACTGACAGCACTCTTTTCATTTGTCATAAAATTTTCTCCCCTTGGAGCAGAAATTATATTTGTTCATTTCTACAACAAAAGTCAACACACATTTGAAATTTTTTTCACAACTTAGTTGATATCAGTTTTGAGTCTCTCTTCTCACCATCCTTGTCTGACACAACTAGAAATTAGAAACCAAGAGGGGAAAGTACAAGTTCAACGGTTTAACACTAACAAATGAAAGCATTGTTTTAGTAACAGAGTCGCTAACTCCTGGAACTCACTGCCACCTGAACTAAAAAATGCACCATCTACTAACTAACGCCTTCAAAAATCTACTTGACAAAATTTTTAGTGAAATGTTTTATAATTATGATGATTGATATTGCAATCATGCAACCTTATTAGAGAAAACATTCTGGATGG
>CM065680.1:72466205-72475646 GCA_017654935.2 Phymorhynchus buccinoides
GGCAAGAGAGAGAAGAGAAAGAGAGTGGAGCCGCAATGACGGGGGAACAGGTGGGGTTTTAGGTTATATTTGAAAGCAGAGAGGGTCCCCCCCCCCCCCCCCCCCGGTCGCTGACGGAGGGAAAGAGGAAGGGTCGCACACACACACACACACACACACACACACACACACACACACACACACACACACACACACACACACACACACAACACACACACACACACACACACTACGGAGAGAGAGAGAGAGAGAGAGAGAGAGAGAGAGAGAGAGAGAGAGAGAGAGAGAGAGAGAGAGAAAGAAAATGGCAATGGCAATGGCAATGACAACGAATTTTAATGTCAACAGCTGTGTAGCCCTAATGACATGAGGTTGCAGCATTGATTTACATCATTAAGTTGATAGATCAAAGCATATAAAGAAAACAAAAAGCGTAATAAATAAGAAAACAAACAAAGGAAACTAGCAGATAAACAAACATTAGAATATACTAAATATAGCAAACAATCTAATCATAGAGCAAATATTGCTGACCAAGCTAACCAACTCCCAATCGTTATTATAAAGTAAACAATGTCCGTCACCAATACAATATGTACCATGACCAATATAGCACTAATAATACCTTAATAATTCATTAATAATACACACACAAAACAGTTTGTTTCTAATCCGATAACAAACATTTCCTAATTTTTGATGCCTCGGCAATAAATTTGGCTAAGCATTTAATAAGTTCATTATTATCCAGCATTAGAATCTCAGTTACAGTTTGTCTATTTGTAACATTTGACTGAAAAAGTTTACAGTTTTTGCGAACTTCATCATATGCTGTACATTTAAATAGGAAATGAAACTCATTTTCAACAGCATTAATAGAACATACCTTGCATATACTATCAATTTCAGATTCTTGAGAGTACCAGATTTTATTTGCAAATAGACCAAGGGTTCTAGTTCTGAATCTACACAACATGTCTCTATGCCATTTATGTGATACAACTAATAAATATTTTTCAGGCTGCATATTACTATTAAATTCAAGAAACCAGTCATACTTATCACTTCCTTCCATATGAGAATGCCAATTCTGTTGAAATATACAAATTAATCTATCTTTAAGTTCTGAAATAAAAACTTTATCATTTCCTACTTCCTGATTGTACCAAACTATACCAAACCCATTCTCTGTTAAAAACTTTTTAATCTTTGTCACCCAGTTGCATTTCCCTAAATTATGTTGCTGCAATAACATCTCATACGCTTGTCTGCATAACCTAGTCAGTGGTAATTTTAGTAATCTTAGCCAGTACCTAATGCATTTTATTTGCGACCGTATATAAAGAGGGTAGCGTCCCGATTCTGCATATACCATTCTGTTTGAGGAATGTAGTGGGACATTAAGGAAACGCTTAACTGCGAACGTATGAACTCTTTCCATTAATACATTATCATATAGTCCCCACATTTCTGAAGCATATGTTACCATGGGTTCAATTTGTGAATCAAAAAGTTTCCAAAATAATGTTAGTTCGATTGAATTCAATTTTCGTAAAGAAGTTAGTATTTGCTTTACACCTTTTTTCCCTTTTTTATACGCTTCAGTCCATCCCAAAGTAAAACTTAACTTAG
Organism: Phymorhynchus buccinoides; assembly: GCA_017654935.2. NCBI lineage: Eukaryota > Metazoa > Mollusca > Gastropoda > Neogastropoda > Raphitomidae > Phymorhynchus > Phymorhynchus buccinoides. The sequence goes on from CM065680.1 coordinate 72,467,838, forward strand.
TAGTAAATATTAAACCTAAATATTTATAATCATTTGTTACTTTCATTTCTAACCCCCCATACCACCACTTCTCATGCCTGGAGAGATGACCGCCCATTCTAAAGACCATAACTTTCGTTTTGTCTAGATTTACAACTAGTTGCAGTTTATCTGCTTCCTTTTTCAAATTGTTAAGCTGAATCTGCAGACCTATGACTGTATCAGACAGGAGGATAACATCATCTGCGAACAACATGAGAAAAATTTCAACAGCGTTTGGAATCATCTGTATGCCATGTCTACCTGCTTTACTTATCTCAATTGCCAATTCGTTAATAAAAAGTGAAAATAACTGTGGGCTTAACAGACACCCCTGTTTAACACCCTGAGGACAACTGAAAAATTCTGAATACAAACCTTTATCACGGACGCAAGATAAGACTGAACTATAGATTCCTTTAAGTGCGTTGTACATTTTGCCGTTAACTTCTGCTTTTCTTAGAACGTTCCACAAGACATTTCGTTTTACCGAGTCAAAGGCTTTCTTGAAATCAACGAAAGCAACAAAGTTTAGAGTTTTGAAGAAGATATTTTTGTACCATAGCATACAGAGTGAAAATGTGGTCTAATGTACTATATCTTCTCCTAAAACCTGCTTGCTCTTCAATTATTTTGGCTTCCTTCTCAGACCAAATTGTTAGTCTTCTGTTAAGTATGTGTGTGTATATTTTACTAATTATATTTGTCAAAGATATTCCCCTATAATTGTCCGGGTTGTCTGTATCTCCTTTCTTGTGAATTGGGATAACTATTGACTTTGACCACTCTATAGGAAATATACCTTTATCAAAAATTGAGTTAAATAACAATACAAGAAAATCAAGCAATTCTGAATTAGCGTTTCTAAACATCTCGCCAACTATCTTATCAGGTCCTGCACTCTTCCCACTCTTTAACTTCTTTATACCTGTAACAACTTCATCCCTACTAATGGGGTCATTAAATAATGGCTCTTCAAACTGCTCTGCATCTAAATTATCTGGCTCTATTTCATCATTATCAGAATCATCAAAACTATTAAATACGTTGACAAAGTGATCATACCACTGTTGGCTGCTGATTTCATTGTATACCATTTGTTTCCTGTTGACAGATCTTATGGTGGACCCAAATCGTTTAGGATCATTGATTGAAGTTTTCAGTTCGTTTATTTTATTTTCATCCCATTGTCTTTTCTTTTCTTTCCTCAAATCAGAGTATTCCTTTCTTTCTTTGACAAACGCTTCTTCTTGTCTTTTTCTATGTTCTAATGATTTTGCTCTGCGAAAACTTTGTAACAACCTTTTCACAGCCTTTTTCTTACGTTTACATTCGCTGTCAAACCAATCGTTACATTCTTTCCCCTTCCCCCCTACTAGTTTCACCATATACGCCGCAGCCCCATACATGGCACTAGTTAGTTTTTCTACTGCACTATTAACATCATCATTAAGATTTAAGTAAGCTTGATTCAAACAATGTTTAAACTCGAGAGACTCTAGTTCGGCTTTCAATAAAATCATCTGACCATACAATTTTTTCTTCCTTCTGAGCCGAGTCAGGCATACTACTCTCAACACCAGCAGACAAATTTGCATTCCAACACATTTCAACAGGAAGATGTGAAGAGAATAAACCGTCACCAACACACACATTACAAAATTTCAACAGCTCATCTGATCTGAGAGAGAGAGAGAGAGAGAGAGAGAGAGAGAGAGAGAGAGAGAGAGAGAGAGAGAGAGAGAGAGAGAGAGAGACAGACAGACAGACAGACAGACAGACAGCAGCTAGCTAGAGACAAGCGAGAGAGACAGAGACAGAAGGAGGCATACACACGCCGCCTGGCTTGTGTGTGTGTTGTGTGTGTGTGTGTGGTGTGTTGTGTGTGTGTGTGTGTGTGTGTGTGTGTGTGTGTGTGTGTGTGTGTGTGAATGCCATTGATTATTACGAGCGCGTGCGTGTGTGTGCATGTTCGTGCGTGGTATATTACTGTGTGCTTCTCTATTAGTGTGTGTGTTTGCGCAATAACGTAGCTCATGAACTTTGATTTCCCTTGCAATTTTGTTTCTTTTCTTATAATATTGTAATATTGTTTCACAATTTGTGGTTATGAACAGGGCTTTGCTTAAATAATATTATTTTATGTATATTTGATTTGATTGTAGTGAGTCTTATGTGTATAATGTTAACTTATTTGTGTTTTATTGTCTATGTAAAGCGCTTTGAGCTCCCTGCAAAGGGAGTAAAGCGCTATATAAATGTTCATTATTATTATTATTACACACAGACAAATAGACATACAGAAAAACAGGCATAAAGAGAGGGAGAGAGAGAGAGACCAGAGCAGCTAGCTCTAACGAAGCAGAGCGTGCATGCAGTCTGCCATATGTAGATGTAGCTGTTTATTTTCCAAAAGCTGAAGGCGTTAGGGGATTTGACAGCTGTTGGTAATACCAATTGATTGCAACGTCTAGTCTGTATTGCAGCCAGACTCAGTAGTGCCAGAGAGAGAGAGAGAGAGAGAGAGAGAGAGAGAGAGAGAGAGAGAGAGAGAGAGAGAGAGAGAGAGAGAGAGAGAGAGAGAGAGAGAGAGAGAGAGAAGAGAGAGAGAGAGAAGAGAGAGAGAGAGATGGAGTGATGAGGGAAATGTTGATGTTCACTGATGTGAAAATTGACTTGCCCTAGTTCCTGTCCACCTGTTATTGATACGCGTGTGCGTGCGTAAGTGCGTACGCGTGTCAGTGTCAAATGTGTGTCACTGTGTGTGTGTGTGTGTGTGTGCTTGCGCGCGCGCGCGCGCGCGTGTGTGTGCTTGACTACTTGCTAGAATCTCTGTCTCTTTCTGTATCTCTCTTCCCTTGTCCCTATTCTCTCTCTTTCCCCCTTCTCCTCCTCCCTCTCTCCATGTTTCTCTTTCTCTCTCAAGTATGCGCGCGCGCGCGTGTGTGTACATGCGTGTCACGGATTGTGTTGTGTGTGTGTGTGTGTGTGTGTGTGTGTGTGAGTGTGCGTGCGTGTGCATGTGCTGCGTGTGCGTGTGTAGTGCGTGTGTGCGTGTGTGCGTGTGCGCGCGCGCGCGGCGTGTGTGTGTGTGTGTGTGTGTGTGTGTGTGCGTGGGTGTGCGTGTGCGTGTGCGTGCGTGTGTGTGTGTGTGTGGTGTGTGCGGTGTGTGTGGTGTGTGTGTGTGTGTGTGTGTGTGTGTGTGTGTGTGCATATGTGTGTGTGCGCGCGCGCGTGGCTGCATGCGTATGTGTGTGAGCGCACGCTTGTAGGCCTATGTGTGGAATATCCAAGCTAACGTTGCCGTGCTATATTGAAAGACAGAAGGGGGAAATCCGATCTTAGGAAGAAAAGCAAGAAGAGTAGCCTAAAATGCCCACACTGACATACAGCAGGAAACGTATTCTAACTAGCAAAATAAAAATAACGATAGGAATTAAAATGAAAAACGCCAAAAAGTTCGAAGAGATTTATTAGATATTGGCTTAAAGAATTAAGTGGTAAAGAAAACAAGCGCGAAATCGCCATAGTTTGTTGGCACGCGGTCTATTTTTACACCACTCCAATCATGAGTCACCTCCCCTGGCTTTTCAATAATTTTAATCTGTAAACCAGAATGTTATCTCTGCACCATTTCGTAACTTTTTATATCTTTTGGAAAACATTTAATCAAAATGTTCAGACAACTGATCCGCTTCTCAGCCTTTTGGCTAAGACAGTGATTCAGGAACATAAATTTTTGTTTATACCCTGGTTGGTTTGTTCAGCCCGTCGTACATGGCGAAAGCCGATACGCGACGTTAAACTGAACTTCCATCCAAAACATTTAAAACTATGTATCCTACTTATACTCATCAAAAGAAGCACCGCATACTCGTCGTGTCTGTTGTAGTGTCTGTATTACGTATGTTTTATTATTTTGTACGCTTTTAAAATACATCATTTTAAAGAGCGGCCTCAATTAATTTTGAAGCGTAGCCTCGATTTGAAGTGCGACATTTTGTCAAAATGTGCGACAATTTTGGACCGACAGACAGACCGACCGACCGACAAAGTGAGTTATAGGTTTGGGGCTTGAGCCACAAACAACAATACGTGTCAGTTACGACAGGAACTGCAAATTACGATACATTTAACTAAATGTCAGTTTCAGTAGAGTCCAAACAAACAAACAAAAACTGCGTCATGGGAGTGGATGCGATCTCTAGAACTATCATTGTGGTAGCGCGGATCAGTTAGTCATGGAGGGAGGGGTTCCAACTGGTCGTTTGGGGGATAATAATAAAATCTTTTCTTCCTCCTTCCAATTTTCTAGCGCGCGATCAGTTAGTCATAGCAGGGACGGAGCGGGTTCCAACTAGGTCCGTTTTTGGGAATCTATGGGGGGGGGGGGCCGAGGGGGGGGGGGGGGGGGGGGTGGTGGGGGGGGGGGGGGGGGCGAAGAAGAAGAAACTGGCGATATTTTGACAGTTAAAAAAATGCGAATGAAGACTCCACTCCTTGGAGATAAGCTGACATCGATGCGTACTGGGAATTACATTTCCGCCCTCTTTATATTTTCTTTTTCGTCTGTCTGTCTGTTCTTTTGAGAGGGGTGTGGGTGTCCAGAGCCTAGTGACCGTTGTCACTACCCAATCCCACCCACCCCCGAACTACCTTTCTCCGGATGTTGAAAGCTAAGTGCGTCCTTGATGAGAGAGCGGAAGAGAGTGAGAGAGAGAGAGAGAGAGAGAGAGAGAGGAACGAGACGAGAGAGGAGATGAGAGCGTGAGACCGAGAGAGAAGACGAGAGAAATTGATGAGCGAGGGGAGTGGGGGCGAGACCGTTGGTTATGAGATGAAGGGGGGGGGAAGGGGAGGAGAGAGAGAGAGGAGAGAACGAACGAACGACGACCGAAAAGGGACAAAACGAACGAAGTGTGGTGTTTTTTATTGAGGGGGGAAAGCGGAAAAGAAAAAAAAAAAAAAAAAAAAAAAAAAAAAAAAATAAAAAAAAAAAAAAAAAAAAAAAAAGCACGAGAGAGAGAGAGAGAGAGGGAGAGGCAGAGAGAGAGAGAGAGAGAGAGAGAGTGGAGAGAGAGAGAGAGAGAGAGAGAGAGAGAGAGAGAGAGGAGAGAGAGGGATTAGAAAACGTAATAAAAGATCTTTTTTTCGGTAATTAAAAAAAAGAAATATGCAGGTGTTCCCTCTTTCTCTGTGTATTCCAAAGAAAACTCTCTCTCTATCTCTCCTTCTCTCGATCTTCTCTCTCTACTTCTCTCTCTCTCTCTCCTCTCTCTCTCTCTCTCTCTCTCTCTCTCTCTCTCTCTCTCTCCTCTCCTCGCTCATCGCTTCTCTATCTCAATCTCTCTCTCTCTCTTCCTTATCATTCAATCTTCTGTCTTATGCACAGAAGCGTGAGTGATTTCCTTTTTTTTTTGCGTCACCACCACAAACAACACCACACGCGCGCAAGCCACGTACCCGCACACGCACACGCACGCACACACAAACACACAAACACCGCACCCGCACACGCACAAGCACACACGCACAACACACCACACACACACACACCACACACACACACACTCCCTGTCTCTCGCACTTTCATTTCTCTCTCTCTCTCTCTCTCTCTCTCCTCTCTTATCTCTCTCTATCTCCTACTCTCTCTCTCTCTTCTCGGTCGCTGTGTGGGTGTGTGTGTCGTGGTGTGTGTGTGTGTGTGTGTGTGTGTGTGTGTGTGTGTGTGTGTGTGTGTGTGTATGGGTGCCGTACATAAGCGGTGCGGTATATCTACAAGATATATATAGTGTGTGTGTGATGTGTGTGTGTGTGTGTGTCTGTGGTGGGTCTGTGTGGTGCGCGCGTTTGGGTGCGTGTGTTGTATATAGAAGAGGTGCATTGGGGCTTGGCGAGAAACGCCTCTCGTTTTCAGTCCCCGTTCTATTCAGACTGGTTACTTTCTGTTCAAATACTGTTGACACGATGCAAGCAAAAGAAAACGTTTCACATGTGAAAATGTTTGTATACTTTGCCCTCGATTCACCTACATTCACTCTGATTCACCCAGAAGCATTTCGCTTTTTGGTTTGTTTGTGCTCCTAGTTCTTTGAGAACGGGAGTACATTGGGATGGAAACGAGGACTGTACATTTCTCTGTCTGTCTGTTTAGTCTGTGTAAATGCGTTTCTATGAATGCGAAAACAGTCATATATTTAGTCTGTGTAAATGCGTTTCTATGAATGCGAAAACAGTCATATATTTATTCCACATCACAGCGCCTCAACTGCTGAACTGATCTTTGCGAAACTTGACAGTGGACCTACACCATCTTCTGATGCAGATACCCGTTACGACAGTGTCACCAAACGGCAAGCCATATTAACTTACTCTCAGTTGATCTTTTAAAAAACCAACAACATGATTATAATTATCAAAGAAATAATGGAACCCATCACAGATTGCAGACTAGCTCCTGATAACACAAGAATGAGGCAAGGGACGTCAATGCACAGAAATGGCAAGCCAAAGAAACCGTAGTTCCAGTATCCTTTCCAAACAGTCCTCCGATCACACTGCAATGGGTCCTATCTCACTTTGGGATAGCTGGAAATGAAAAGTCTGACGCTCTCTCCAAGGCAGAAGCAATTTAGCCACCCGGTGACCTACAGAGAAGCCAAAAACCATCATCCATAATCACTACCGGTCTGAATGGAAGAGAAAGCAGGGTTCAAATAGCGGTGTTGATGCAATTCACCAGCTTCAAAGACCGCCAGCACACAATTCTCTTCAGGTTGAGGACTGGCCACTGCTGCAGACTATTGAGCCAACTATACACCGTCTTAAAGGTGGTCCGTTGAACCGGATGAGTTTTTGCAAGAAACGCCTGTCCAGATCACCAGGAAAACACCCTTATTTACAGAGATTGCAACACTCACTTGACTCTGGTTTCCTAGAAATTAAAACGACAAAAATCAGCGATTCCTCCTTGGCGGAGATGCAGGAAGTCAGTCTTGTGGTTTTTAGTGAAAGTGCCTTCTCTTTTTTAATGGCCGCCTGAGTTTAGAGACCAAATCGTTTGCACGAAATGTCCACAATACAAGCCTTTTTTTATACATTTTTAATACAGTTTTCCAAAAAGAGTTTCGCTCACAGCAAAGGAACTAGCTCCCCCCCTTTTTTTTTTTTACTGCACTACAAACAAGAAAAAGTTTTAACACAGTCTCAGTTGCTCCCTCCACCCCCCCATTACAAAAACTGGCTTCTCTCTCCGGCAAAACTCCGCCGATGAAGAAATCGAACGTTTGACGGTTGACTTCTAGGAAACCGGAGCAAAGTGAGTGTTCCGATCCTTGAAAAGGCGTCTTCTGGTTGACCTCAAGTGTTATCTTGCAAAAACTCATTCTTCAGCACTGCCCCCAAACTACCAGCTCTACGACGCCAACCTGGCCAGGGGGAGGTGGAGCTACAGGTACAGCCTGGGGCAGCTCGCCACACAGACCTAAAAGAAGACTGTGGGGGCATCCTGGCGACCAGCTCTAGAAGTCTGACGCTGACGCTACATCACGTCGAGAAGAAGAAGAAGTAGTTTCAGTTAATCTGATTTTAAAAAAAGAAGAAAAGAATGAATGTGTTAAGACAACAAAAGTCGGACATTTCAGAAATGATAATGATGCAACAGGCCACCTGTCAGTGACAGACACCTCGAAGTCCAAACAGAGCTATATGTATGTGATCTCACCCCAAATGGCAAGCTGTCAAAAACATAATCGTTAATGTTGATTTTGTTTTTGGGGTGAAACGTGGTTT
>CM065680.1:72476146-72478646 GCA_017654935.2 Phymorhynchus buccinoides
AGGCAATGCCAGGAGGCAGTGCAACACCAGTACAGTTCCCAAATGTTTTAATAATACAGATTGTTTAGCAGTAACCACCCTCAGTTAAACCTAATCGCTATGGTACCCAGCCACAGAGTAATGTAAGTGAATGGTGTGGGATGGCACTAGAGCGTGTTGTGGATTTTTTTAATTTACTTTTTTCCTTATTTATTTGATTTGCTTCTGATGTTTGTTCTTTTCGGTGGTAATTTGATTTTGCTCATGAGGCACGGTTAAAAAGCCCACCGAAGCTTATCTTTTATCCTCAATAAAAAAAAATCGAGTTCGAGGTTTGTCGAGTTCTCTCTCATCTCTCTCTCTCTAGTTCTTGGAGTCTTTGTGTGAAACAATGAACGCGGAAAAAAAATTAACACCGGGGGGGGGGGGGGGGGGGAAATATACATTGCAGCCTAAGGCCGAAATACGATTCAGCCTAAGCGAAACAGTGCAAATTGACACACAAGAGAAAAAAAAAGTGCAGCTTAACATAGAGATATAGCAATGTCTCCTAACACCGATGTACAGTGCAGCCTGAAGACCGAATCTACGAATGTAGCCTAATGCCGACGCGCTAGTACCATGTCCGCTAACACACGAATATAACGGTGCTGCCTTAGACTCGAATGTACGATGTAGCCTAACTACCGAAATGGCCATGTCGCTAACACCGAATCTTCAGGTGCAATCCTAATGGCTGAAATATACCATGTCGCCTAACCCAGAATATAAAACTACGGTGTCGCCTAAAACCGAACCAGCTCCCCCCCCCCCCTCTCTCTCTCTCTCTCTCTTTCTCTCTTATCTGTCACGTCAACAAGGCTGCTTATACTCACCGAAAAATTTATGTTTATTTATAGACGAAGTAGCAGATGAATTAAAGACACGGCACAGTTTTGTCTAATCTGATAGAAGAAATATTCACAGTTCCCCCGCCTTCTGGACGTTCGATCTGTAGTATCATCTTCTTTTTGCAGTAGACAAACACCATCATCTTTTTGATGGTTTTATTGTGTGCAAAAACAATCTTCCACAAATCTAGAACTCTCGTTGTTGTTTTTTACTTTCTAACATTGTGTTTATTTTGTCGTCAGCTGGGCAGCCGTTTCTTTACTGTGGTCGAACATAAACCCTAGACAGACACACAGACAGAGACGGACAGCAGTTTCGATCTGCAAGGGAAACAACTTTACCATGTAGTCATGACACTCCAGACAGAGTTATTGTTTAGAAGTAATATTTTAATACAGCAAAAGTCATATATTTTCTACTTTGACTTTAAATAAGGATCCTCGTATGTCATTAAAAAATCAACATATTATTTAATGTAATGGGAAAATGGGCATGACTGTAATTTGTATTTTAGATTTAGGCTATATATATGATTTATGTATTATAAAATACTTTTGTAGTTTGTTTGTTTTGTCTCAAGCGAGTAGTACATTTTTTTTTCTAGTTTAAAACAATTGGTTACTAATTATGTTCATTATATTTTGAGTGCCACTGCTTTCCAGCTATGTGGCAAATTTTAATAATAATAATAATAATAATTGATAGCATTTCTATAATTATTTTATATTCAAGGCGCTTCCATTCACTGATACACCCGCAGTCACACAAAACATTATTACCCAATCATTCACCCAGGTACAAGATCAAGAAGGAAAAAAACATTTACAAACCGAATGAGCTTTGAAAGTAGTGAGTCTTGAGTTTAGCTTTGAAAGTAGAAATAGTTGGTTCATGGCGGAGATCGACTGGGAGGGAATTCCAAACAGCAGGGGCACTGAAACTGAAACTGCGGTCACCAAATGATTTTATGTGTTCAAAGGCGACTGTGTGCAAATACGACAGTGCTATGTAGGCTACTGCAAACCCTGATACAGTTCTTCTGACCCTACTGAACCCATGCATGAACACACATACGCTCACACACACACACACACACACACACACACTACAAACGGACACAAATGCATGCAGATACATACAGAAACACGTAGACACACTGATTGCAGTGGTCTTTACCTGATTTTATGAAGAAAACTGCAATCAAATAGGGCTGTCGCAATTGCGCACGCACGCACGCGCATGCACGCACGCATTCACGAGCTTATTATATTGCAAGAACACCCACCCTACCGAACTGAACGAGGGGCATATGGTGAAGGCAACAACACCATAAACAAGCCAAACTGACAAGACTCTAGGCTTCCTCCGACGAAATTTGAAGATAGGCTCCATCTCCATCAAGGAAACTGCCTACAAAGCCTTAGTTCGTCCCACCCTTGAGTCCACCGCTTCTGTCTAGGACCCTCATACAGCCAAAACCACCGGCAAGATTGAGAGGGTCCAGCGCCGCGCAGCTAGCGGATGGGTCGTAAATCGCCACCGCCAAACATCCAGCGTGGACAACATGCTGACCCAGCTGCAGTGGCCTCCACTCAAGGACAGGCGACGCTCCGCTAGGCTGGCCACCTTC
>CM065680.1:72483646-72521146 GCA_017654935.2 Phymorhynchus buccinoides
TCCTCCGACGAAATTTGAAGATAGGCTCCATCTCCATCAAGGAAACTGCCTACAAAGCCTTAGTTCGTCCCACCCTTGAGTCCACCGCTTCTGTCTAGGACCCTCATACAGCCAAAACCACCGGCAAGATTGAGAGGGTCCAGCGCCGCGCAGCAGCGGCTAGATGGGTCGTAAATCGCCACCGCCAAACATCCAGCGTGGACAACATGCTGACCCAGCTGCAGTGGCCTCCACTCAAGGACAGGCGACGCTCCCTAGGCTGGCCACCTTCTTCAAGTTCCACCATGGAGAGGTGGTCATCAACACCAAACACCAGCCAGTCCCCCTCCTCCCGAGTCCATCACGACAGACTCACTCATTGGTCTACCTACTTCCTGCCTGTAAAACAAATTACAGGAAGAACTCATTCTTCCCAAGGGCTGTGAGTGAGTGGAACTCTCCGGCTTCCACCTGAGGCAATATCATATCAGCCTCGGTGGAGGAATCCCCCCCCCCCCCCCATTCCTCACCCCCCCCCCCCCGTCCTCACCCTTCCGTTGTCTCAACGGAGTCAACTCCATACCCCCTGTCCAGGCCTCCCCCCCAAAAAAAAAAAAAAAATCATGCCCTCCCCCCCCCCCCCCCCCCCCCCTCACCCCCCCCCCCCCCCCCCTCCCCCCCCCCCCCCCCTCCCATTCAATCCCGCATTGAGCTGATCATCCGGGTAGCAAGTCCTTTGTACATTTTGGCGGGCATGACCTTTAACTCGTCTTTCCCTCTATCACCCCACCCCCCCCCACCCCCCTCCATCCCCCCCTTCCCAAATCAAATCCTCACATATTTAGCTTCTTTTTTCCCCCCCGGTTTTAAATGTCATTAATTCTTTCTACATAGTAAACTGTGTATCTGTAAATACTCAGTTATTTCCTGACTATCTTGCAATCATTTCTTTCTTTCTATTTCCCCATAATGTTATCATTTCGCTTTGTACTCTATCTTTTGCTATTTTTCTCTTTTTCATACTACCCCCTAAAGTGCAGCAGAACCTTCAGCGTGTTGAAGTTGGCTGCCTAAGGAGAAGAAGAAGAAGAAGATCCTGATTAGTTGGAAACCCCCCATGTCGAAAGCGTCATAATCATCAAATTGTTGATGGAGGCTGCTATAATATTATATGCAAGAAGAAGAAGAGGCACTAAAAAGACTCTGCGAGCACTTGCTTTGGGTAAGAAGACAAATGAAAATGTTAAGGGGAATTTACTCTTGTGAAAAAAAGCAGATAAACTTATCTGCAAGGTCGGTTTTCTTTATGTTTTGTTTTGTTAATGTTAGTTGTTTCAGAAAATGAATATGTATAATTATATAATTCAATGGTCCATTTTTTATTTCCTCTTACTATACAGATACACACATGTGGCACGATGATCATAATAATGCAGACTACTTTGGTTGGTAAAAACCACTATCAATATGATCATTCTGTCATTCTGTTTCTAGGGTGGTTATACAATTTTTTTTTAAATTTTGTCAAATCCTAATGAAATTTATGTCATTGGAAAGAGCCCGACAAGACCTTTAAAATGATACCCAAATGATCAAAATCGGTCAAAAATTGAGAAAGTTACGACGTTTTAAAATGATAGCTTTTTTTACATGAGCTATATAAGAAAATTTTGATCAAGGCTACCGGCCCTTACCGTATCAATGTTTGGATGAATAAAACAGCCATAACTTTTCTTTTTTTTACCAATTAACAAAGCATTGGTACCAAAATAAAGCGTATTCAAAGGGGCTACATCAACCCAAACATTAGACAGATTAGGCCTAAGCTTTTTGTGCGACTCACAAGATCGCAACATCAACGTGAGCATGACAGAAAACATGTTGGACAGGCTTCGACGTAACACCTCCCGACTTGTGGAGACCTTGAGCAGCATTGAGATTTATTCTAGATGCACCAAATTTGGTGTACTTGTAGAAAAATAATTAAATGTAACTAAGCATTTGTTTAAAAAAATTATGTAATTACCGTTCAGAAATGATAAACGAATGAATTGGACCCAAATATTGGATCGCTTGTCTCTCGCGATCGGCCGTCTTCGCGTAAAAAAAGATCGTTCCCGAATGACCGAGTAGGTGTCTGCTTCCCGAAAGAAAGAAACTCGGATGGTCAGCGCCAAGAATAACCACCAATAAAAACAAGCAAAGGAAGTGACCGTTTGGCACATGGCCAAAATCGCGGTTCGGATTTTCAACGATAAAAATCGCTGCGGCTTGACCTAATTCCGTCGTTCCTACTGTTTCTGTTTGTAAAAAATTGTATACGTGATAAATCGCGACGGAACTTGGAGGGCGCATGAGCCTACTAGAAAACATAGAAGGAGAAAGACCTACTGCTTACCCTGGGTTAAGACCATTAATGCCCCCCAGTTCAGCCGGAAGGGCCCAGGCCCCACTTCCAGAAGCAAGCAAAAAAAACACCCAAAAACCAACCTAGTAGGCTAGTACTACTGCTAGTGGTCAGTAGTTGCAGGCTCAGCTGGTGATCTGGTCAGCGCTGATGAAAAAGCGCTGACATAGCCTGCAGTGACAGTGCCTCACTTAGTTGGTTCCACTCCATGGCAGTCCGGATGAAGAAGGAGCTACAAGTAATACTAATAGCTCTGCAGAAATTATCAGGTCAGGTCAGGTAGTTTAGGACATTAGGCCTCGCGGCCTCTTCACTGTCCTGTCATTTTTGTTTGAACTTTTGCACAGCTGAGAGGTTTTTATATTTTGTTTTCGGCAAATCTGCCTTTTACTGTTTTAGTCATACTCATATTGTAGTTTTGATATGTTGGTGTATCCACCAAGGAGGTTTTTGAATTGTGTTAGATTATGTGCTCGTTTAATATGTGCAGGAAGAGTATTCCAAAACTTTGTTACTCTGTTAGAAAATAACTTTTTTTCTAATATTACTAATATTAGTTCGGCTATACTGGGTTAGTATTTTTAAATCACTGTTACGGGTTCTTGAGTCAGTTGTTAGCTGGAACAAAGATTTATTAGTATTGTTATCACTGTGAAAAATGTTGTATGTGTTTATCAAATCCCCACAAATTCTTCTATATTTCAGAGATGGTAATTTCAACTTTCTTAGTCTGTGCTCGTAATCAAGGCGACTAACGCCTACCCAACTATATCATGGATTTGACGTGTTCAGAAGAGTATGAGGTAGTGATCCCCATGGTGGAGTGCTCATTGCAGCAAGACATGAACTACAGATGGGAGAGGTGACCAGTTCAAAAGAACTACAAAAGAACTACAACTAATTAGTGGGTCTATAAAACTCAGGAAAGAAGAAAGTGACCTTTGCTGCCTACTACCACCCACCTTCTACTTACACCAAGTCATGAGAGAAATTCAAGGACTCTATACTAGATCCAAGAGGAATATTCTGATCGCAGCAGGTGATTTCAACTTACCTGATAATAACACTGGTAATACAAGGTCACCAATATTCAGAGCGTGTCAACCGTGCATTTCTGGAATTGATTGCGGACTGTGGTTTTGAACAGCAGGTAGATTTCCCCACCAGATTAGAAAACACCCTTGACTTGGTGCTTTCAACTCACCCAAGCTTCAAGCAGAGATTCAAGCCTCTCCCACCGATAGGGAACAGTGACCATGCAACCGTTCTATATGACACGTCACTCCAGGCTTACAGACCACAGCCCAAGTGGAGGAAGATCTTCCTGTGGAAGAATGCAGATGTGCAAGGCATCAAAGACGACGTCACTAGCTTCAGCAACTCCTTCATGGAAAAGGCTACACAAGTGTCTCGATGATGTGGGGGGATATCAAAGCAGCCCTCCAGTCAATCCTAGAGAAATGGGTACCCTCCAAAATATCAGCAGCCAGATATACTAGTCACCTGTCCGCATGACATTGTGTTCAGGGCAGGCCTTGGTGGCATTTACACCAGCCACCAGGCCTCTCTCTGCTGAGCCACCCCCATGTGGATCAAGAAATGTACATAGTTTGAACACAAGTTTTTAGAGCTGATTTTAATCCATCTTAATTAAAGAACTGAGAGCACATGCTTCCTGCCTAGTGTGATTTAAAGTTCTGGACATCAAACGCCATATATACTGGCCCTGTCCAAATCCAGGAAGAAGAAGAACATGAAGAAAAGGCAGCAAAAATGCATAGCGACCTCGGTTTTAAGTCTCATACGAAGGACTTTTTCCCCAACTGACGTCAGGTACCCATTTTAAACCTGGGTGGTGTGAGGAAAATAGGAGTAAAGTGCCTTTCTCAAGGACACACCACTGCGACCCCATCTGGATTCGAACCCACACTCGCAAACCTGATGGATTACGAGCCAGCGACTCTTACCAACTGCGCTACAGCGGCTCTGTGTGTGTGTGTGTCACTATGTCACTGACTGAATCTGATTCTTGACGCTGAGCTGACCTTCCGGACAATTATACAGCATTGTGCAGGAAGAAAAAATATAAATATTTAAAAATCAACAGAAAACAAAAGAAGTAAAAATTTGAGGTTTCCCTAGTGTTTCATGACTCGGGTCAGGCCAATCTGGCTACCGTAGCGGCCCCCGGGGACAAACCCCGACCGGCACAGCTCCAACCTTCACTGCCACTTTTTGTAGGGAGGGAGGGATAGAATTGGAATGAGATGGTGGTGAGCTGCCGTTTAAAGTGTACCAAGCTGGGAGCCTCTGCAGCAGCTACTAGAAGGGAATTCCGTACAGGAACAGTTCTGAGAGAAAAAACACCTGAATTTAAAAGAATCCGTGAAGAGAACCGGCGAAATTGGTTCATGTGGTTTCTTTTTGTACATCCTGGCATGGTGGTTAAATGTCTAGTAGGTTGTTGGTAATCTGGTAGAACATGGTCAACTGGACTTTTTGTCTCTTCAACTCCAGCGTCTCCCATCCTAGATCTTGCAACATTGATGATACACTGCTGGTGTTACGTCTGGTGTGTGTGTGTGTGTGTGTGTTTTCTTCTTCTTCTTCTTCGACTAGGCAGCCAACTTCAACAGGCTGAAGATGTGTGTGTGTGCCAGTGGCGCATGACCAACAATAATTCATCAAGTGCCCATCCCCCCTCCCTACCCCCTCAGCTTCCCCTCCACCCTCCTTGTCCCTTCAATGTTAGTTAAGCAGGCATGTCCTTAGTAAAGAACAGACCGGCCCCCCATTTTTCAGTCTTTTTTTCCCAAAGGAGCTAGAATGGTCAACACACCGATTGTGGGCCCTGAAAAGAAGAAGAAGAAGAAGAATGTGTGTGTGTGTGTGAGCACTGACAAAATGTGCGCAATGTTTATTGATTTTGCCTTTTTTTGTGGAGGCTGCAGTTGGCTATATGCACATTTCCGCTCATCATCATGAAGATCATTTGAGGACTTGTACTTGTAGAAAAGAACGAAACAGGTTGCTCTTTCCATCATCAAATTATTTCTCCTACAGGCGAAAATGTGGACTTTGCCCTGCACTTATGGGTTCATAACTTACGGTGCTAATTCACAGTCTGACGCATAAATTGTGTGCATCTGCCTTGGAAAACTGAACTAAACTGATCCTAACATGACCCTAAACCCACCTTCCTTGTTCATTGAGTTGAATCAATGTCAGTCAAGCACTGAAGCAAGCATGTCCTCGGTAAAGAACGGATCGGTCCCCAATTTTTCAGTCTTTTTTCCCCCAAAGGAGCCAGAATGGTCAACATACTGACATTGGGCTCTGAAGAGAAGAAGAAGAAGAACCCCATCTCGTTGTTTAATCGAATCTTAATGCATGTCATAGCTTCAACAAGAAAATGCATTTGTTGATGTTAATTCAATAATTGTTATTAGTTGGCACTTTAAGTAACAAAGAAGTTTGCTTCTGCTGAACATAACTTTATTGAGAGTGCTGTACAACCTTATAATTGCAGCCACTGTGGATTTTTTTCTAGACTAAAATGGATAGGGTATAAAACGACAGCATGCATGAATTTGAAAACAGTGCATTCATGAAAAGTGAGTGCAGAGCTTCAGATTGTTGGTGCGCCCCTGCACGCGACATAACAAAAAATGAAGCATGTTTACACCTTGTAGTGCACCTGTCTGGTGCATGCCAATTATTAAGCATGAATGGAGAGACAAAGAAAGAGAGAGAGAGAGAGAAAGAGAGAGAGAGAGAGAGCATCATTACAATCAGATTTTTTCTTTCTTTTCCCATCAGGTCCCAAATATGTCATAACATTATACGTCATTCAGTCATCCTAAAAAAAAGGGGGGTTTTGTAAGCCAAAAACTTGCATGGTATTTGCTTTGTTTGAAACCTAGATCTACAACATGATTTATGGGCTAAGTTTATCCTAAATCCCCACCCCCCTCTTTCTCTCCCTCATAATCAACATTATGTATGCCAAATACTAACTTTACTTTTTATGACAAATAAAGTTCTGTTCTGTTCATACACACACTCTCATGCGCATGTTCACGCACACACACATATATATAATTATATAATGCATAGTACTGAAATTAAGGTTTAAAGTTTTGTTAGCATGTTAGTGGCCCATCACTTTAAAAATGACCCCTCATTTTCTGTAGTCAGGGGTCATATGATGACCCATGTTGAAGTCTGAAAACAATCTGATGCTCTATGAGTGTGCCTGAAAAGTAAAAGGAAAGGTAAATGTATTACTTTTATCTCTGCTTTCTACTGCTAAAATCCGTATCTTCGTATTACCCCTTAAGTTAAGTGCAGCAGAATGTTCAGCCTGTTGAAGTTGGCTGCCTAGCGGAAGAAGAGAAGAAGAAATAACTCTGTAGCCGATAGGCTGCTTTTCATCATGTTTCATATTTCTTTCAGGTGGTTTTGTTCCTGAGACTACAATTGTACAAACCCAGCATATGGCATCAAAAATAAAGGACAAATTGGCGCGCCAATTGTCATTGCCCACAAAAGGAGTTTGGGGCTGGATTACCTATGTATGTATTGTTAGCATTTCTCGCTTACATACCATACTCTAGACTACTTTTGTACTCGATGATAAAAGTACAATGTGCGTGTCACTTTGTGTGTTTTAAGTTTTAACGTACTTGTAGACATTATTTGTGACAGTGCTTGAGAAATCTTGACATCAATGTATTTTTGTATAAATTATAATTTTGCTTTCACAAGATGGAGCTAGGAAGCATAGAAACCCCCCAGAATTTAAATATCTTTCTGAGTTTTTAATTTAGTCATTTGAAGTTTAACATCCAAGACATTGCAGAAATTTCACATTGAGAAGAGACTTTGGGCTGTTTTTTTAATCAGCCGCAAAGCGAAAGCTGGTTAATTGTTTTCAGGGCTGTGCGTCTGTTTGTTCCTATGTTTTTATTTATGTTACCAAGATAGTGTTTGAACGGAGGGACCTAGGACTCTGAAAACATTCACCAGCTTTCGTTTCGCGCCTGGTTAACCATACACAGCATTGTTTATCTGTAAAGGTTTGAGTAAGTTTGATTGTGGCATTTTTGGGGGTTGCGTAGCCAATCTATTAGATCATTGGTTTTATTATTTAAAGTAAACAGAACCATCCCATGTATACACTAAAATGGTTTTAAAAACACAGCCTTCTCATGTACACACAAACAAAAACAAAACAAGATTTGACTGAAAGCTATGAGAAGACAAAGAAACAAAATCAGTGTGTGTTTTGTGTACATCATGTGATTATTAATGCTTCCACATGTATGTATATTTGTTTATTTTGCTGAGTGTAAGAGATATCAATGACCAAATATTTTTTATTGTGGATTTACAACAAATAATAATTATTATTGCATCCTATTTTTATTCCTTTCTATTCATATTGACAGGCAGTACATACTGAAAAATACAAAGTGCTCTACTGGAGAAAAGTGCAGCATCGTTGAAAGTATTCTTATTTTACACTAATTTCATTTCTGTGGCAGCACATAATGAAAAGTACAAAAATAAAAGTAAATGCTGCCTGTTGTTATTAACAATACATTTACATGTTTATGTTGTTTTCTGTCTGGCAGCACATACTGAAGAGTCGAAATGCTGCCCTGGAGAAACATGCAGCCCGATTATGTGCCATAGAGCCTCACCACAAAGTGTTGGAGATAGGCTTTGGGCCAGGAGTTGGAGTCAAGCATGCCCTTCAGTATGTCAAAGGTACCAAGGTTTCTTCTAACACTTTCAACACAACCCCTCTTGCTGCTCCGTATTCCCTCAGGGACAAGGAGCAGAAATTCCTTCAGGAGACCCGATTTGGGCCATTTTCAATAAATTCTCTACAAATCAAGATATCACAGTGTCTTTATTTTCAAATAGTGGTTTGGAATTATTTTTAATCTTTTAAATGATGTAAAATTTGAAAACCAATTCGTTATTGTGTGTTTAACTGAATGAGTTGAAAGCAGCCACACAACTGTCGACCTCAGGGGCATTTTGCCTGTTGCTAAAATACTAGCAGCGTGTCGGCAACAGTAAACTCAGGTGTTGCTAGTATTCTACTTCTAGCAGCGTGTTGAGAAAAAGTTAATTTTATAGTGTGTGTGTGTGTGTGTGTGTGTGTGTGTGCACGCACGGGGATTAAGCGCTGCATAAGTACTGTATATTGTTGTTTTTGTTGTTGTGACAATGAACTGTCATGCACATGTTTTTAGTACAGCATTTGGCTTTAGATTAAATTTTAAAGTGCAAACATTATGACCCTGAATTTGTGTGAAGTCAAAGTAAAAAAGACAGCATTATCTCGTTAAAAGTTCTAAATTACAGTATGGTCTCATATGAACAATACAAACAAGAAAACACATTTTCATGCATTAAAAATGAAAGCAAAACTTTGAAAAAGAATGAACAGCAAATCATGTGTGTGTACATTTAGGGCATTTTTTCTATCATCTTCTCAACCATTTATGCTCCATGTTTGAAGCTTCACCATTAATAAGAGCCCCACACCCCAGTTTTTGCAAAGAAGCAAAGCTAAGTCACTTTGCTGAAGTTCACTAGAGCATTTGGTGTGAGGGGAAGAGAGAGATTGGCAATCTGGACTTGTTTAAATCTTTTTCTTATTCTTCTGTTGCCCTCTCTGTCAGTCTTCTGTCTGCGTCTGCCCTGCTGTCTTTGTGTCTACGTCTCAGAGTTTGTCTCTCAATTTTATTTCTTTATAATTGTGTTATTTCTTGTCTCAGTTGGTCAGTACCTGACTTAATGCTCTTTTTTTTTTAATTCTTTACCCTCTCATAGTCTCAACAATGTTAATTTGTGGCAAGAATTTTAAAAAAAAGGAGCAAAACTAATTTCTACTTCTTTTCCAGATGGCCCAGGGAAAGTGTACGGGGTGGACGCCTCAGACTACATGGTGGAGAAAGCCTCGGCTCAACTCCGCGCCCCGATACATAACGGAAAGGTGCAACTGGGCCTTGGAAGCGTCATAGACCTCCCCTACAGAACCAACCTCTTTGACAGCGTCTTTCACTGCAACTCCTACTACTTCTGGCCCAGCATGCAGGACTCTTTGGAGGAGATTCACCGGGTTATGAAGCCCGGGGGCATGATGGTGACGGTGCTGAACTTGCGCAGCTTGCAGAGGACCCAAGCCAGGGGGTTGTTGAAGTACGGCAATCCCGATCCCCTGAAGTACATGTGCGCCTTAGAGATGACTGGTTTCCAGGACGTGCGGGTAGAGTACTTGGATCAGGGTGCGTTGAACTATCAGGCCATCTTTGCTCACCTTCCTGTGGAATCGGCTGCTGACTATGACTTGTTTAACAAAGATGTAGAGGATATTATTGAGGATGCAAGCAACGCTTCTAAAGACTTGAAACAAAATGTGCAGGAAGACTCTCATATATCAGACCAAGACTCATCTAGTGTGCCCAGATGAGAACTCAAAAGTAGTAGTAGTAGTAGAAGTAGTAAATGCCCTTGCCCTAACATACTTGGTGCAACTTAATTAAAGTTTGTTGCATTATAATTTATTTGCGTTGCCATTTCGTGTGCAGAACAAGAGAAGGACAGGAACATTGTTAAAAATGTGATAGTCCTACAATGTTTTTTTTACAGAATGTGTATTTAAATATTTGACTTTGAATAACACAGCAATGTTTAATGTGTCAACACTGTGCCAAATTCTGCTAATCTGTGAGAGTCTAGTCAGACAGTGGTATGTGTTAAACATTAAGTAACTTAATGAGTTGGTCTTATTTTATTTTTCAAGGTGCAAAACATGATGTGATTATGACCACCACCAATTGTTTTAAACTTAGGTATGAAAAAGTTCATTCAATTTTTGTATTTCTTCGGTCTATATACGGTGCAACTCCCAAATGTAAAAAAAATCCATAACAGACTAACTAACTAACAGGGAATGACAGCAAATGTTGACTGGAATGCCTTTTGTTAATTTCTTAACAAAAGCGTCTTCCAGTCAACATTTGCTGTCATTCCATGTTGAAGGCACACAAATCATGAAGAAGGATAATGCCACAGATTCAACATTTTAGGTTGAAAATCAAGAGACAAACCATGTTTGTGTCAATGATCATAATTCTACTTTTCTTTTAAACAAAGTTTATTGACATAATATATTGCAGTGTACACAAATTATTTCAAGCTATAAGCTTATATAAGCGCACTCAAAAACATTTCAGTTACAAACATAAGGCTGCATCATGAATGTACTTGAATAGCTATGTAAAAATCAATTGCAATGGAATAAGAAAAATACACTAAGCAAAGATAACAATACATCATGCACCCATTTATAACTAGAAAAAGCAATAGAAGTTTTTAAAAAAATACAAGAAAAAGGAAAGAAGAAAACAAAAACAAAACGAAGAATGGGGGTGGTGTTACAAAATAAAATATACTAAGTGCACTATAAACCAACAATCAAAGAGGCTAATTTTACATCAGTACATCTCAACCGGGCACCTGTGGTATGCTATTGAATAATTATTGTTTGTGTTTTTGCAAATTGCGAATAAAACAATCAGTATCAAAACGTTTCAAACCGCTTATAAAATTACCTACTGCTAACATAATTGATTTGTTTTCATTTAAATTTTTGTCCCTGCTTCCAAACAGAAGGGTAGGAAGTAGTTTGAACATCATGTGTTAACAGTCCAATGGTTTGAGCTCTAGGTTCCATGTACAAAGGGCATTCTAAAAGAAAATGAGATACACTTTCCACTGCAGAACCACAAGTACAAGATGAATCATCAGAAAGGTGTTGTTTAAAAAGGTAATGCTTAAGATCATTCATCTCTAACCGAAGCTTGCAAACAACTATTTCCATGGATCTTGTTAGTAAATAGTAAATAATAGTACACAGGAACTTCACTGTCTGTTCGTTTTATAAAATGTTTAAAGCGACTTAAGGAATCCCATTGTTTTACTTCATCTGGTAAATCGTTCCACAGAGCTGTTGTTGATGGAAAAGAAGACAATTGATAAAGTGCAGTTCTGTAGTAAGGAATCTGTATCTAAAGGATTTCGGTGATGGTATGGATTAACATTAGACACTAGCTGAGGTAAATGATTAGTAAGGTAAAGTGGAACAGTTCCGTTTACGATTTTAAAGTACATGATTAGTTTGTGTCGATGACAGCGTTCTTTTAATGATATAAAACCATACTCAGAATAAAGTTTCTACTTTTATTGATAAATAGAAATATAGCCTGGACACAAGGGGTAAATAGGCATTACTAGGTACACTGATACTGTGTGTTCAAAAAGTTCTCTGCCTAACTATGAAAGGGTTAAGCTACATAAACAAAATTTGGCACACTTGTGCAATTTTGCTGTGGATGTTGACACACAAATTTTGGAAGATGTCATCAATAATAGTTTTTGTTTGTTTTATTCTTTCTCTAAAATCGAGATCAGAGTTTTGACTGCTTTTCTATTTCCCGCGGGAAGGAGCAGATTTAGGGAATCTGAGGCTGTTTATTTTTATTTTTTAATTCATATATATGGACATGGTTTATGCATGCATTAATCTAATTTTTTAAAAGTGCCAAAAATAGTGCGATCTGAGGGGGAAGCTACATCACTTTGGTTGTGACTCCATTGAGTTAACCCCTTCATGGTTAGGCCGATAACTTTTTTAACACACGGTACATTACACAATTTAATATGACTTTAAAGTTTAAGAAATCAAGTTCCAACTCTTGGATATTATCAGTTATTATGACTTTGGAATGGGATATTGCTTTTATCCTATCTCAAGAACCTTGCTGTTTATCTCGTTCGACCTCGTGTGATAAACAACAAGGCTCTTGAGATAGGATAAAAGCAATATCCCATTCCAAAGTCATAATAACGGATATATACCGATATGTATCAACAGAAAAGGATTAAGGAAACAGGCTCAGATCTGCAGAGAAATGAAAGCACATTCATTTTCACAACAATGGTCGCAGCACACAAACTGTAACACGCATTCTTGCGCAAAGAATATAGTTCAACAAAATAGAAAATTTTAACACAAATCTGAAATGTACTT
Source organism: Phymorhynchus buccinoides (assembly GCA_017654935.2). Classification (NCBI taxonomy): domain Eukaryota; kingdom Metazoa; phylum Mollusca; class Gastropoda; order Neogastropoda; family Raphitomidae; genus Phymorhynchus; species Phymorhynchus buccinoides. The sequence continues at coordinate 72,496,144 of CM065680.1, forward strand.
CATAAGATGTGACAAAATGTAATGTATAAAGATAAACACAAACAGAAGCAATGAACTGAAACACTAACAACAATTGCCGTTATTTTAACTTGTAAACACCAAGAAAAAACCATACACACTTAACGAGAGCGAGTCAATTTCAACACACCGTGAAAAAAAGGGGAGTCAGCTTTGACAAGAACGATCACAGGCCCCAAAAACACGCTGCTTTTTTTTTTTTTAAACGGAGGTGCGGTAGCTCTTCGCACAGGTTCAGTCGGCTCATTTTTATTTCCGGACTGAAGATGAATTCGAGCTGTTCTTGCGACAGTACTGTGTCTACATTATCAACATGGACTCTCGCTGTGACAAAATTGCATAGCTCGAAATGTCTGCTAATATCGATGCGGTCACGGTCATGGAGTTGAGTAACCTAGGCCTAGATCCATGGCTAGACGTTTCAAGTGGCACACACAGAATGGTTTGTGTAGATCTGTGACAGGTGGCACTGTTGATTCAGTCGAACCATGAATCTTCGTTGTGCACCAGCATTAAATGTTGTCGTCAGCGCTGAATGAATCCTAGGGGTAGCACTGCACAGCTTGTCAAATTCTGGGTTTGGTAGGAACAGCTCGCGTTGACAAGACAGTAATGATATGTCAGGATAAATAACTGTGACATCAAGTTTCTAATAGCAACGGTGTATTCTTACACCTTTTCTCACGCGCGTTTACACTAAGCCTTGGCAGCCTTCTTTGGCTCTCTTGGAGGTCGGTATATAATGTTTTACAATATCGACAACAAAACAATTCAGAGCTGTATTCTGCATAAAAATATTATCACAAAACACAAAACAATTCTGTATTGTTTCAAAATAATACAACTTCATTGGTTATGAGATACAATAATCCACACTCCAAATAAAATACATTTTCCCCCATCAAGGGAAATATTGGATAAAAAGTTTTGCTCTTAAGAATTATTTAACGTGGACTTGGATATACCTTAATAGATAATAAGTGAACCACACACACAGTTTTATTTAAATATTTACAAGAACATTTATTTACATTAACTAATAACTCTGTTATAAGCGATTTGGTGTTCATAAAAACAGACAGTGGGTAAATGAAGTTGAAAAAAGTATTATTACTGTAAACAGATTACGCTCATATTAGGGTGCAACTTGCTCCACTTGCCCTCGCCTTGGCATAAGGCTGTGTCAGACCAATTGGCATAAGCTAGAACATCAACGCTACATCAAAATGTTGCTATGTTCTACATAGTTATGCGGGGATTGTCTTTAGCCATGGCAAGCTCCTAGCATAACATCATCAGTCCAAAATCCTCCGAAGTCGGAGTGTGGCTGCTCACGTGGCGGGGTAATCAAAAACGGTCACACATGTAATGTTCTCATCCCTAGCCCTAGTTGGGGCATTTGTACCATAGTGTTCAATTGCTTCGGCTGTTGGGATGATCCCTGGAGTCTTTAAGCCAGGGAACGACAACAACTCCCCCAAAAGCCCTCGTAATATTTATACTATATAGCTTAGGACATGGTTTCAAATTCAAAGTGTGCCTTTCACTTCATTTCTGCTATTAAATTGTCGACTTCCTTTGCTCATTTGTATGTCACTTGTCAGGCAAATGTTAAGAATGGCTCCCTCCTCTGCCCCTTCCATTAATTTCAGTTAGGGATAGGGTTAGTGTCAGTTTGGTGTCAAATACACACAAAAAGTTGATGACTAAGCTAACCCTAAACCTATCCCTAACCCTTTTCCTAACCCTAAACTGAAACCATCTGAAATGAATGAAAGGGGCAGAGGAGGGAGCTTTTCTTAACATTTGCCATATGTCAAGGGCATCCTTGCTTGAGTAAGTGGCATGAGTGGCATGCACATTATGGAAAAAACCCATTCAGTTTATCAGTATGGGTTAAGTTTTTTATGCATGTGTTCGGCGTGAGACCACAGTTAAGGGGCAGACACGCTGTATACGATGCAATTCGATTGTGGCGATTTTACGAGTCATGATTCCCATGAAGTACTTCCATTTGAAAATAATTCTACTGTTTTTGTTCACTCTATTCATATAGACCCCAATACACGAATTACATAAAATGTATGATACAAAAATACAGATATTTCATCAGATTCGTGTACGGGGGACTACAAATATAGTGAACAAAGCTAGTTGGGTTTCATCAGATTCATGTAGACAGTAGAATGTAACGAGAATCATGCCTCACAAATGTCACAGTCGGGTCACATTGTATGTAGAGTATCTTCCCCTTAAGTCTCGAAGAAACCATGGAGACGTGAATCAGCCAGCAACCTCAAGCCTTGATATCAGCGAATAATTACCTAATTACGAAAAAGACAGAAAAAAATGAAAGCACTTCAGTCTTCACTACCCTCTCTTTTAGAATATCACTGTAAACTATGTAACTATTTTTTCTTAAATCACAACAAAGTAACTCCTTGGACTTCAACAAACATACCATATTTTACTGTAAAATGAAAGCACTTCACTACCCTCTCTTTCAGACTATGACTGTAAACTATCATATGTAGCTATTTTTTCTTAAATCACAATAAAATAATAGACTAGGAAGCTTGACTAATTCTTGTAATTAAAGCTTGGTCAACAAAGTAACGTTTTGGGCTTCAACAAACATACCGTATTTTACGGACTATAAGGCGATACTTTTTTCCTAGACTGAGACCCCTGCGCCTTATAATGTGACTGATAATATAGTAAGAAACTATAATAACAAAATCTGATTTTGGGGGTAAAATTTTGGGGGGTGCGCCTTGTAGTCCGTAAAATACAGAAACTGTTGCATCTATGTCTGCAGTCAAATGCAGAAGGAAACCACCTGACTTGAAAACTGTTATCACACACACACAAAAGGACCACTCCCCATAATTACCAACCGTGATCGAAGAGAGCGGATTGGTAATGTTTTCATTCGTGTCTGAGGTGGCGTTTGTATGTATCCTCTCTAGCGTTTGAACGGATGGACTTAGGGTGCTCAAATTTTGCATGCGGGTAGGTAGTAGGACGATCTAGGCCAAGTTCGATAATGAAGGTTATGGGTCAAAGGTCACTGGAGCCGAATAACGCTGCCGCACGGTTGGTGATTTAGCGTCTTAACGTTCTAGTTCTTTGATAACAATGTACCAGGGTAGTGTAATCCTTCTAATGACTGGCTTTCTTTATATCAACATTTTGGCTATCTGAAAGTAACATTTCAATTTTGACTTATACAACTTCCACTGTATGGGTTAACAAATTCTTAATGAGTTCTTTCATACTCAGGTACAATTGCATCTGATTTAACTGTAGCCATTTTCAATCTGAAAACCTTTGTAGCCAAGCAGCTAACTGGGAACGTGGGCAAAAATCACCTGAAAACTGCCACCACGTTTGATGACATCCTCCATTCTGACGTCTGTAAACCCAGTCTTCTCTAGCACATTCATGTAGTTGACATGATCAGGGTTGCCATATTTCAGCAACCCTTTCTTCTTAAAATCGTCAAGCACCTCCAATTTCAGGCAAGTCACCATCATCCCCCCAGGTTTCATGACGCGGTGGATTTCCTGCGCCCCCCTCTCCACGCTGGGCCAGAAGTAGAAACAGTTGCAGTGGAAGACGCGATGGAAGGTGCGGGGATCGTAGGGAAGGTTCATGACGTCTCCAGCAGTCAGCTCCACCTTGCCTTCCTGGATCGGGGTGTGCAGCAGAGCCGAGGCTTTCTCCACCATGTACTCAGATAGGTCCAGGCCGTACACTTTTCCAGGGCCATCTGAACAAAAATGGATAAATCGTCAGGGTTTCTGTTCGGAGATTTGTTTTTCTTTTCTTTTTTAGCATTGTCAAAACGGTATTTAAATCAACTGTGAAATAATCAGGTTTGAGTTCAAACAATTTTTTTCAACTTCTTAAACACATGAAATAATTGTATTATGAACTTAAAAAAAAATCTATGATAAACATATGTACTACATGTACCGGTAAACGTTGAAATCATATTCCATGCTCCTGGTCCAAGGGCCCGAACTATCACAGCATTCAAGCAAAGCAAAGCAAAGCATAGACTTTATTCTAAAAGACTGTTGTTGTTGTTGTACCCTGGCTTAACCCTTTCACCGCCAGCCATATTTCAGCCAAAAATGTCCATTAAATTTACCTGGGTAGAGAACAAAATCCGTCTGCAGTATTGGGGATTCTTCTGTGACATATCTAAAATAAGGTCTATCCTTACTTTCCCAAAACTAAGACAATAGGGTCTTTGGATAATAGACCCCAGTTTGATGCCTTTTAGTGACATGGGTGCTAAATCACTGTGGTGCTAAAATGCGACTTTGGCGGTGAAAGGGTTAAAGACTCCAGGGATCAGCCGAAGCACTTGAACACCATGGTACAAATGCACCAGCTAGGGATGAGAACATTACGCGTGTGACGTTTTTGATTACCCTCGCCACATGGGCAGTCACACTCTGACTTCAGAGGATTTTGGACTGATTGTGATTGTTATGCTAGGAGCTTGCCATGGCTTAAGACGATCCACACATAACTATGCAGAACATAACATTTTGATGTAGCCTTGGTGTTCTAGCATATATGTCAATTGGTCTGACACGGGGTTATGCCAAGGCATTAAATCTGAATCATTTACTAAAGCTTTTGAATGAAGGCATCTCTTTGTGTGTAAATGTAATTACTAATATAAACAAAATTAAAAACAAAATAAATTAGAAACACACGGGTGAAAGTTTTCCTTCTCAGCAAGGATTTCCTTAATTTGAAAATCAGAAAATAAGGAATTCCTTATTTTAAAATTTTCAAGGAAAAATAGGGGGAAGTACTAAAATATGATTGACTGTAATGAGATTTTTTACACTAATTTCTGAGCTTCTTTTTATTGTACAGTATGTGGAACCTCCCTTATAAGACTCCCTCCCACATAAGACCTACTTCTCTGAGGCATTGCCCTTCTTTGTAAGTACTAAAATTACCTCCCTTATAAGTCCCCTCCCTTATAAGACCTAACTTCTGAGTTTCTTTTTATTGTACAGTGGAACCTCCCTTATAAGACCTCCCATTATAAGACTCCCTCCCACATAAGACCTACTTCTCTGAGACATTGCCCTTCTTTGTAAGTATTAAAATTACCTCCCTTATAAGACCCCTCCCTTATAAGATCTCATTTTGGATTATTTTTTTTTAAGGTCTTATAAAGGAGGTTCCACTGTACATGCAGAAGGAAAAAGAAACCCACACAAAATAACTACAGAAATAACAAGGCAAAAAAGTCAACTGAAAACACACACACACACACACAAACATTTTGACCAACGGTAAGTTTATAAATTATTGCAAACCATTTGCTCTCTACACCTGTCACATATTGCAGTGCATGGTTGAGTCCAATCCCAGGTCCAAAGCCCAGCTCCAGAACATTGTGGTGTGGCTCTATGGCACTTAGACGTGCTGCGTTCTTCTCCAGCCCACTGTTGTTACGTTGCAGCAAATACTGTTAACCAAAAGACATGTTAATTAATCATTAATATTATGACTCCACTTTTGTTCTATGTGCTAACATAGAACTTGAAACTGTGTAACTATCCGGATGGGCTATTAATTAACAAGAAAATAAGTTTATTTTTACCATATTATATAATAATATTATTAGCTTCTTGGGGTTTACAAGATTTTCATTTAATTTACTGCAATACAGGTCTCTCTCTGTGTGATGTGTATTCGGGGCTTCTGCCCTAGATGCAGGCCTGCAATTTTAAACTTGCCTTGTAAAAGAAAATCCACTACAAATCCATCTGCTATTGATAACACATGCCAGTCTAATGATTACACATTTGCACTCTCTCTCTCTCTCTCTCTCTCTCTCTCACACACACACACACACACACACACACACACACACACACGCACACACACACACACACACACACACACACACACACACACACATCATAATCATGGAACCCAGACTTACCCAAGTGAAATAGCCAAACAATCCTTTAGTGGGCAAACTCAGCTGCCGTGCAACGCTATCCACAAGCTTCGATGCCATGACAGATCATGTGCAGTTGAGGCAGATTTAAGCAGCCTGAAATAAAAGCATATATTTAACAATATAACATGCTGTAAGTATATTTAATCATTATTTATTCAGCTTGGAAAACCTTTATCTTGGCTTCTTCACCACTCAGTGGCGTTGCCTTTCCCAAGGCACATCCCCACCCTCTCAGCAAACAGGATTTATAAGGACAGGTGGTGATGAGGAAGGTGCCTAAACACCATCCAGTCCCTTTGTTTATTAGCAGCAGCACTTAAGGGCCAGCCACACATCCACTAAAATCGCACAACTGTACGATACGAATCGATCACGTGATCTCCAAGAACAAATGGGATTGGCGCATCAAGATCACGTGATCGAATCGTATCGTACAGTCGTGCGATTTTAGTGGATGTGTGGCTGGCCCTTAAAATCCAGTGCAAATGCCCCCTAGTTTAAGATATCTTCCAGTTCCAGCAAAGACTAACATAAGCATGATTTTCCATTATACAGTAAAAATCGCTTAAGTCAAAATTGAAGGGACTGACATTTTTTTGGAGATAGCCAATATTTTGAGTTAAAAAGACTTTTCAACATAGAGATTATCATACTGGGCCCCTCAAATTATTGCGAGTTATCCAGTGCAGGGCCGGACCTAAGTTTTTAAGGGGTGGGGGCTAATTCATCGAAGGTGTGAAGCACCAAGACCCCTAGGGGGCTCCGGGGGCATGCTCCCCTGGAAAATGTTTAAATCTGACAAGCAAAATAGTGCAATCTGGTCATGAAATAAAGGACTAATGCCATTACTGTTCATACCGCTATTGAAACATGTTTTGAACTATTAAGTACACATCATGCTGCTTCCACGCTGCTAGGTATAGCCCGCGAGGAAATTTAGCTGCCGCTCGGCGATATAAATTCACTTGTTTTGGTGTGTTTTTTAGGAAAAAGGGTGGGGGCTGTAGCCCCCTAAGCCCGTAGGTCCGGCCCTGCAGTGTTTTTGAGTTATCAGTTCTCCACTGTACTTACTGAAGAAAATCTTTTCTTGCATAGCTCTCAATTTATTAATGGCCCCTACTTCAGGGTAATGTTGTTGTTGTCGTTCCCTGGCTTAAAGACTCCAGGGATCAACCCAACAGTCAAAGCAATGGTACAAATGCAACAGCTAGGGATGAGAACATTGCGTGTGTTACCGTTTTTGATTACACCGCCATGTGGGCAGCCACACTCCGACTTTGGAGGGTTTTGGACTGATGATGTTATGCTAGGAGCTTGCCATGGCTAAAGATAATCCCCGCATAACTATGCAGAACATAACAACATTTTGATGTAGCCTTGGTGTTCTAGCTTATGTGAATTGGTCTGACACAGCCTTATGCCAAGGCGAACTTCAGGGTAATGTAGTCTTAGGGAAGCAGACTATCCATTGTGCAATAATATTACAATTTGCTCATTGCTTACATCATGTAGGCCTATGCAATCACTTTATTTTGCTTAGGCCTAGATCAGCAAAACACAAAAGGAGCAATATTTAAAGCATCCCCTTATTACTAGCCTGCATCACACACAAAAAACATGATGTTAGGCCTACCTAACAGTGACGGTGAGTAACCGCCGCATGTAAAGTATCTGCATTAAATTAAAGATAAGTGCTGCATGATCTAAGCTTTCTGGTTAAATATAGAACTGACCTTATAAATACAAAGGCCTACAAATACAAGACGTTGATGTTTTGGCACATGTAACCCTAACCTGGAATGAAGTGGAGAGGGCTAGGCCTAATAAAGCTGAGACAGCTGCACTGGCTCCCTGTTGACGCTAGAGTAGAGTACAAAGTGGCCACTCTTGCCTATCGCTACTTCGAAGGCTCTCTTCCAGACTACCTCTCCTCTCTTCTCTCTGCCTACACACCAGAACGCAACCTCAGATCAAGTAGCCTCAAACTTCTTTGCACACCTGTCACCAAATACAAAACAGTTGGAAACAGAGCTTTCCGTTTCCTAAGCACCACACATCTGGAACAACCTCCCTTCCTCTCTCCGCAGCTCTCCATCTTTGTCTTCTTTCAAAACTGGCCTGAAAACTGTTCACTTCAAAAAATACCTCTGTTGATCTCCTGTGTCTTCTCCCCTTCAGTTCACCCTGTGAGTTTTTGCTGAGTTGGTCTGTGTGCGTGCAGTGCGATAATGGGCTAATTGGTTTTTTTCATGGATTTTTTATGGTTATGTTTCCACTTTTGCATAATTATGTTGTTTTTCTTCATGATTATTGTATGTATGTTTTTTGTAAAGCGCTGTGAGTCCTGTTGCGCCAGGAGAACGGCGCTATATGAGTTATTATTATTATTATTATAAAGCAATTTGAAAACAATGCAACCATGTCCCTATAATACAAGCTATTTAGTATAATAGTTAATACTATAAAGGTTTTAAATTAAGTCTTTCTCTGTCTCTCTCCTTTTCGCTTGTTGGTTTGCTCAATTTTGTGGGGGGCGAGCAGGAAGACATGTCTGCCCCCCCTCCTCTGAGCCGGGGTGGAGGCGGTCCCCCCCCCCCCCTGTTCCTACGCCACTGACTTGTTGGGATGATCCCTGGGAGTCTGTAAGCCAGGGTACAACAAGTAGGCTATTTGGCAAGTGTCTACAGGCATACCACTAACTTTCTTCTTCTTCTTCTGTGGTGGTGGCCAGCTTCTTTTTATAGAAGTAAATCGTTTTACTAAATGCACACTCCTCATATTCCTGACCTACCTATGATCAAAGATATTCTAAAAGGGTAAGAACTAAGATGGATTGCTCGGCGAACCGGGCTGATAGAGTTATCGTTAGTGTCCAGTGACGGCTATCCAAAAACTCAGACTGGAACTTGAACGGAGAATTCAACTGGCCTATCGACGTGTAAAATGTGTCCTGTTTAAAAGGGACATAACCAGTGTTTCTGTCCTCACTACTCATATCTAGGGAAAAGAGACCGGATGCTTATCTTCCCCTATACAGTCTACTTTGATGTAGTAACAGTACACAACAGAACCATCAAAAAGATGATGGCGGTTGTCTACTGCAAGAAGAAGAAGAAGAAGCCTAGGCCTAGGTAAAAGACTAAAACGTCTTGACCTTTGAAACTAGGCCTAGCCGTTCAGCACTGAACTTCTGCAGTCTACTGAGGTGTCCCGTCACAAAGGACACTGCTAAAACGCGTGTCCAGTCAAAATGGGCACTGGTTAAAATGTAATCAACTCAATGAGTCAAGAGAAAATGGAGTTTTACGTCCTCTTGGTCTGAATCAGACACATATGGGACATTTGTCAAGACTTAGCCAAGGTGGGCTATATTCACATTTATGCCCGTCAAGAACGATAATCTGTTGACTGAAAAAGCAATCGCTATGTTCTTTTCTGTTACAAATTATCGTTCTTCGAACGAAGACAAAGATGCTCCAGGACTTGAAACTTCCAACACTGGAGGACTGAGCGCCGTAAAGACCAACGCCTCAGCCTTCCTACACAAGATCGAAGAGCACGGGGAGATATGAATGAAACTGTTAAGACCTTAAACGGATATTATGATGCTAGAACCACAAACATACTTTTTCACTCTACCACTAGAGGACACGCCTTAAAACTAACAAAATCATTAGTTCATACTAATATTTATGCCAAAAATTTCACTAACAGGGTTATTAATAATTGGCATTTACTACTAAATGATACTTAGTGCAACCGCGCAGAAACACTCAATAGCTAGTTTTAAAAACAAATTAGATAACTTTTGGGAAGATTATTGCTTCCATTCAGTAATAATTAGTATGCAGATCAGTTTGCTTGTTTCCATTGTATGTTGTACTCTTTAAAAAAAACCTTTTTATAAACTAAATGGAAATAGCAGGCTAAAGGCTAAATTAAAAAAGCCTATATCATATGCCATATATGATATGATATGATAAGATCTCTGAGGCTCAGATCGCGGCCTTCGTAAAGAATATTTTTAGCATAGGTTGTGTGTAGAGTACGTCGGCAGTGCTCGGATCCCAACTTTACCACCAGAGGATATTTTAACTCCAGTCGACACAAATCGTCGTAGGATCAGGCCCACAAGATACGCTGACTGCACAACAGACAACATTGTTCAGAGACAAGAGGCTTCATAGTTCCACCAAGCAGCACAGATCGATCAGTAGGCCTACAGCAGCTCCTTCTTTGTAAGAACAGTGATGGAGTGGAATCAACTGACCGACGAAGCCATCGCAGGCCTGCTCCAACTAAAGATTAAAATAGGGAATTAGGGGCCATAGGTCAAAGTAGTAGTAATTGAAGGGCAGGAGCTGTGCCGGTCGGGGTTCGTCCCCGGCGAGCGCTACGCTAGCCGGATTGGTCCAGCCCGGATACTGCGAAAAGGCCTATGGTCAACCCTTAAAAAGCTGTCAACACCACCAGACAGTAAAACAATGACATTTTTCTTTATTTAAAAAAAGACTAAAGAAAAAGTATTTAATTCTCAGTGCGCTCTTTATAGGCTAGCTCCTTTGACGTATAGTACCAGCAAAGTTTCTCTAGGGTCCTTCAAGTGGTACCAGAACCAGAAGAGAGCGAAGCTGGTATTAATTGTTACCAGCCGCGAACGAAGAGAGCGCTATATATCAGTGCCAGAATGCCAGTGGTAAGCTCATTGACTGTGGGCCCTCTATCTATCTATCTATGTGAACACGATAACGTTTGAACGGAGGAACCTAGGACGCTCAAATTTTGCATGCGGATAGATACTAAGAATATCTAGACCTAGTTCGAAAATGAAGGTCAAAGGTCAAGGTAACTGGAGCCAAAAATGCTGCCGAATACATGGCACGATAACGGAGGGACCTAGGACGCTCAAATTATGCATGCGGGTAGGTACTTAAGGTGGCTAGGTCATGTTCAAAAATGGTCAAAGGTCAAGGTCACTGGCGCCGAAAATGCTGTCAAGCACCTGGTACGATAACAATTGAATGGAGAAGCCTAGGACGCTCAAATGTCGCGTTCGAAAATGAAGGTCAAAGGTCAAGGTCACTGGAGCCGAAAATGCTGCCGAACACCTGGCACGATAACGGAGGGACCTAGGATGCTCAAATTTTGCATGCAGATAGTACTAAGAATATATCGGCCAAATTCAAAAATGAAGGTCAAAGATCAAGGTCAGTGCATGGACCTGACTAAGGCTGCTACGCGGCTGGTGGTCTAGCGTCTTAACGCTCTAGTTTTCAGTGGATTCTAAAGCCGACTATCTATGTGAACACGATAACGTTTAAACGGAGGGACCTATAGAACGCTCAAATTTTGCGTGCGCCATAGGTACCAAGAATGGCTCCCCTCCACCTGTGTGCGCATCTCGACCCTTCCAACGGAAGTGTCGCCATCTTAGTCAGATTTGTGTGTAAACAACATCGATCTGGCATTTTTCAAGCAAAGTTACTTACTAAGATGGCGGTCTCCCATAATATGGCACGCTCCTTGTGGCCGGATATGACGACACGTGGGTACAAGCCATAGTCTAGGCCGGGCCAGTTCGAAAATGAAGGTAATCTTTCTCAGTCTTCGCCTCAGGCAGCCAACTTCATCAGGCTGAGTAAGAAGACAAGAAATTAAAAAGCTGAGGAGATAGAATTGAAGTTGCCTAATGGAAAGGGAAGTAAACATAAAATAAAACCTACTGTGGGTCTGTTAAAAAAAGAAAAAAGAAAAAAAAGGTCGACCATAGCCTTTATTTCGTAGTATCTTGGCAAGACCAATATGGCTACCGTGCGGTCCCCGGGGGTGAACCCCGACCGGCACAGCTCCTGCCCTTCATTTACCACTACTAATTGTATCTATGGCCCTGGTTTTAGTTAATTAATTGCAGCGGAGGTGTTTGTGGAGGCCTCTTTTGAATGCCTCCAATGACTGCATGAGAGGAGGCAACTGCTTCTGGGAGGCAGTTCCACTGTGGGATGCTGCGGGGGAAGAATGTGGATTGTCTATACTGTGTTCTGTGGCTTAGAATGTAGGCAGCAGAGTGGGATCGATATAGGCTTTTCTTCTGTTGTGTATTTGTTGGTGAGTATTTGGTATTAATTTTATGGACAGAAGACCTGTGTGACTCGGAATTCATAGAATGTGTTCAGGCGGGCTTCAGTTCTGTGGTTCTCAAGAAGGGGCCATTTCAGGGTATTCTTGAGGTCTGCTGATATTGTTGTCACATATCGCATGGAAGTCACGGACCATCCATCTTGCAGCTCGGCTCTGGATTTCTTCTGGGGGTCCCAGACTGGGCTGGCGTATTCCAGGAGGGGGCGTACCATAGCCTTGTAGGCCTGCTGCTCTAAGTTGAGCTTTTTATGATTTATCTTCAGGGCCCTCCTCAGGAAGCCAAGGGTTTTGTTTGCCCTGTTCACCACGTGCCTTCGTTGATGTGGGTGTCCCACTTAAGCTCAGTGGAGATAGTTACACCCAGGTATTTTGCATTGGGCACGCTCTGGAGTTGGTGTCCGTGTCGGAAGTAGGCCTTCTCCATAGTGTTTCTGCGTCTCGTCATGTGGAGAACAGAGCATTTTTGAGGGTGGAAAGCCATTCTCCATCTGTCTTCCCATGTGGCAAGCCTATCAAGGTCCGATCTTGGAGCGTGCTCTGATCACTTGAGGCTTTGATGTCCTGGTGACAGATGGTGTCATCGGCAAATAAGCGAGCAGTGGAGTGAAGACCTTCGAGCAAATCGTTAATATACAGGAGGAAGAGTGATTGATGGACCGAGCGCTCCAGACTGGACAGGTGCGGGGTTGGACTTCGCTCCACCAGCGACGACTGTCTGTTTCCAGTCAGCCAGAAAGTTTTCGATCCACCGGCAGGTTTTCTGCGAGATTCCATATTTCTTTAGTTTGTGGATGAGGAGGGGATGACTGACTTTGTCAAATGCCTTGGCAAAATCCATTATCAAGACATCCTCCTGGTAGCCTCCTTTCCAGAGCCTCTGAGGCCTCATCCACAAATCCAATGAGTAGGTCATAGGTCAAAGGTTAAGGTCACTGGAGCCGAAGATATATATGAGCACATTTATACATAGGGGAGATAATAAAAAGTGCTGTACTACAGGACCAGCCTATAACCACAGGACCAGCCAAGCGTGAACCAACAGCACTGAGTCATAGCTTTGTACTCTCTCATTCAATGGCCCATACAGCTCCAGGCGGGGTGTGTGGTGTGTGGTGGTTGCGTCATACGTTCTTTGTTACAGACCCCTTTCTTACATGTTGAACAGAAAAGGTGTGTGTGGTGATTTTGACGTGTTTACAAAAATCACGTATAATTTAATGCAACAAAAAACGCTTTAAAAAAAAAGTGCCTGTTTCAGTTAGTACATGCAATAAGCTTTTAATCAACACTAAACACTTTATATCTTATTTGGTTAGTTAGCCCACAAAAATCGGGGTTTTCTTTTGGAGTGATTCTTTTGTTGTTTAAAGATTTGTATTGTTTTTTTGTTTATAAGACTTAGTGCAACAGATCTTCAACCTACGGATCCTCTGCGAAAAACATCTCGGGCCAGAGATAATTTTACCATGTTTTCAAGAAGCCATTTGATAGAGCCTGGCATGAAGCACTTTATATGGGCCAAAATGAAGAAATTTAACATCGGACAAAAGCTCATCAGTCAATGCAATCCAACAATGGTATTCCAAACCAACCAGTGCAGTGATCACACAAGGTACGGTTGGGAGTGGTTCCATCATACTTCGGTGGGAGTTCGTCAGGGCTGCCTTCTGTCTCCCACACTTTTCAACATTTTCCTGGAACGTATCATGAATGACGCACTTGAAGACCATGATTGCACAGTTAGCATTGAAGGAAGAACTATCTCAAACCTCCGTTTTGCAGACGACATATAGACGGTCTGGCAGGCAGTGAACAAGAACTTGCCAACCTATAGCTTGTTCAAAGGCTGGATGAAACATCAACAAGATATGGTATGGAAATCTCTGATCAGCGCAGAGAAGACCAAGCTGATGGCCAGCACAACAGCAACATCACCACCAACATAACTGTGCATGGAGTGAAGCTAGGCTGTTCAACAGTTCACAAATCTCAGTGGGGTCAATCATCAGTAGTGAAGGATCCAAACCAGAAATCCTTGCAAGGATAGCAAAGACAACAGCAGCAATGCCCAGATTGAAACCTCTGTCAGGACAGAAACATCTCAATGAAGCACAAGATCAGGCTTCTGCGTGCACTGGCTCCATGTTTCTTTACGCATGTGAGACATGGACTCTCACAGCAGATCTGGAAAGAAGAATCCAAGCTATGGAAATGAGATGCTATCGTAAGTTGCTTAACATCAGATCACACAGAGCATATCAGTCACCAATTATGAACAAGTGCGCCAAACCATCAGACAGCACATTGGACTATTATGGAGATCTGCTGACATTAGTAAAGGAAAGAAAGCTACGCTGGTATGGCCATGTAACAAGATCCAACGGCCTTGCCAAAACGATACTCCAGGGAACTGTTGAGGGAGGGAGACGGAGGGGAAGACAAAAGAAACGATGGTCTGACAACATCACAGAATGGACAGCAAAATCATTCGCAGAAACCCAGACTCTGGCTCACGACCGACAGAGCTGGAGGAAGTTGGTGACGACTTCACTGTGGCGCCCCGATGATTCCTCACGGAGTTAAAGGTGGACCCTGACGGATGAGGTTTTGCAAGAAACACGTCGATATCACCAGAAAGACAGCCTTTTTAAGGATCGGAACACTCACTTTGCTTTGGTTTCCTAGAAATCAAACCGTCAAAACGGCGAATCATCCTTGGCGGAGATGCCGAGAGAGAGAGAGAGAGAGAGAGAGAGAGAGAGAGAGAGAGAGAGAGAGAGAGAGAGAGAGAGAGAGAGAGAGAGAGAAGCCATTTTGGATGGGGTGGGTGGAGGCCATTCATTGTGGTTGAAGCTTTTTTCTTTTTTGCAGTGCAGTAAAAAAAAAAAGAGGAGCTATTTCCTTTGTTGTGAACGAAACTCCTTTAGGTAAACGTACTGAATTACAAAAATTGAAAAATAGATAAAAAGGCTTGTATTGTGTAAATTTTGTGCAAACGATTTGGTCTAAATTCAGGCGTCCATTAGAAAAGAGACGGCACACGTCTTCTCTTTGGGTGAAAGAATTTGACTTCCAGCACCTCCGCCAACGAGGAATCGCCGATTTGACTTCTAGGAAGCCAGAGCAAAGTAAGTGTTGCGATATCTGTTAAGGCCGTTTTCCTGGTGATCTCGACGTGTTTCTTGCAAAAACTCATCCGTCAGGGTGCCCCTTTAAGGGAAGGGAAGAAGTGCAACAACAAATGCTAAT
Source organism: Phymorhynchus buccinoides (assembly GCA_017654935.2). Taxonomy (NCBI): domain Eukaryota; kingdom Metazoa; phylum Mollusca; class Gastropoda; order Neogastropoda; family Raphitomidae; genus Phymorhynchus; species Phymorhynchus buccinoides. The sequence goes on from CM065680.1 coordinate 72,511,553, forward strand.
CATAAATGTTTACGTGATACAATGTACATGGAATAACTTTTATTTTGACACTATGTACTTCACATTTCCTATTACTCAAGCTCAGTACAATCCGCTATTAAGATCTGGCTTGCTTTTCTTTCGAGGGTGGGGAGGAGGCTCACGTGCAAACTATTTCTGTTTGCCACGGTCACAAAAATGAAAAAAAAGTCATGGTTAAAGAAAGGAGAAATTAAGGGGCTGAGGCGGAACAGGGGGTGGCTCCCGGTTGCACGCGGGACCTCCCCCAATCGGCTGAGTCAAAACAAAAAGAAAGAATAGGCACACGCGGCTCATGAAAAATAAACAAGATGGCAACGCCATATCAACGAAGTTCTACTTGAATGAAAATGGGGTTTAACGTCCGCTCGGCTGCAAGCAACACATATGAGACAAACCATCATCAACATCTGATAATTAACCGTTTAAACATGAAGTTCCACTTACCAGCAACACCCACATATCCCCCCCCCCCCCCCACATGCAAAGTCTGATAAGACAGTGTGTATCAAATTTGTATTTGCACGTGGATAGGTAGTTAGTATATCCAGGCCAATATTGAAGATGAAGGTCGAGTTCACTGAGGCCGTAAATGCTGCCGCGCGGCTGGTATTCTAGCGTTTTTCACGCTCTAGTTATTGAGTTTTTATGATTTTTGTCACTTTGTAAGTTCAGAGATCCAAATTTCTCAAAAAACTACACGGTGCATGCTAATAACATTTTGTTAGAGGCATAGATATACCCATTGTCAAGCATTAATCTCAATTTTCATGACCTGCTGATTGTTGTCAATTTAGTGTGTGAATTCTTTTTACGTTTACTCCTGCGCTATGGGAAAACGGGCCCTTTCTTTAGCTAGTAGAGTACCTGTGTGGGCCAATGATTGATTGGATAGTAGGCCTTGTACACAGTTCATGCGGAAATCCCATGCGCAATCCGTAAATAAGTAAAAGAAAGAAGGGTAAAAATTTACGGATTAGGGGAAATACGGACACGTGCGCAAATCTTTTCCCTTCTTTCTTTTACTCATTTACGGATTGCGCACGGGTTTCCGCACGGAATCTCCGCATGTATGTGTAAGGTGGGAAAGGTGGAGTTGTATAATCTCAGGGGAAAGGGAAAGAAGGGAAGGAGAAAGATGAGCAACACAAGCAAGTTTTGCACATGCATCGGTCAGTATGTTCATTATGCGTCTGTGTTACCAGGGACGGTATTCATGTCGAGATAGCATGAGACTTAGCATGATGCTAACTTAGAAGCTCTTCCAAAAGTCCTATTAAATCCTATAGGACATTGGAAGAGCTTCTAAGTTAGCATCATGCTAAGTCTCATGCTATCTCAACGTGAATACCGCTCCAGGTTGCATTTGTAGTTGTCATTTAAACAGGCTGTAATGAAGCAAAACACCTTAATTTTAAGGTAAGCCCTACATTCAATGCAAGGTACATCCAATGCTTAATTGTGCCATATGTTGAATGTTTGTGTACTCAGGCTGTACTGAAAGCCATACACTTTGAATGTTTGTGTTTCTTCTATATTTCACTTGTCATCTATTACAGTGTACTCATGCAACATTGCGAGCCAGACACATTGAATTGTTGTGTACACGGTATATGTGCGTTTCATTTAGTAATTTAAAAAAACAAAACTTTACTATACAATTTGATTATCTGATTTCATTCCAACACTTTACACACCTTCCTACCTGGTCGTTGTAAAGCGCATAGAACATGTTGTGGATTTTGCGCAATATAAATAAAATGATTATTATTAATGTTATGATGTCCGTTTGTGTTATTTTTACCCCAGGAAAATATCATTGTAATCAGTACGACCTTACGATACGAGTGCTTTAGGTCAGGTATTGAGGACAACTAAGCCTCGCGGCCTCTTCAGTGTCCTTTCTGGGTTTTTATTATTATTAATACAAGACTGAGACAGTTAATATATTGTTAATGTTTATCATTTTGAGAATCTCAATTTTGCTTACCGTATAAGGCGACATTTTAAATTTTACACAAAATTTAGAATTATTTTTTTTACTGCATTAACAGTCATATTATAAGGCACAGGAGACTTAGTCCGGCAAAAAAGTATCGCCTTATAGTCCGAAAATATGGACTATTTTCCCTTATCAAGAAGTCAAGAGCAGTTTCTTTTTCAAACATAGGAAGCACTGTGGAATTGTGCAACTGTTGAGAATTCATTTGTTGCTTCAGAGTTCTTTTACATTTAACAAATGAGAACTGCATATGATTTAATTTAACAATTTTTGTATTTGTGAAATTATGGCTTACTGCTCAGAACACCTGTGGATCACACATTGTAGTTTCAGTCATAAATTGCGTGGCTATAAAGTCTCTCAATCCATATACAGTATTTCTACTCTTTTTTTCCTGAGTTTTGATCCAAGTACGAGCTGTACCGTACGGCTTACGTAAACTGAGGGAGAGTAATATCAAGAGACCAAATTATACTGTTTCAAATTTTCGGCAAAAAATATATATCATTACATATGCAAAAGATCTTTAGAAGATTGTGGCTCTATAACTTTTAATATTGGAAAACCCAACCCAGTTGCTGTTGATTACTGATTAGCTCAATTATACGCCAGCATGCATGTTTTTAAACTCTATGTGCATAACAATACAAACTCTAGGTACCAGATGAATATAAAAATAAATGAAAGTTTGAATTTTTTTTTGTATTGAGAACTGTCTGAGCATTTTCAACACACACACACGTGCACGTGTGTACAGCATTTTTATTACAAAATCCTTTTTTAATGAAAAACCACCCATCATATGCAACAAAAACTAAAAATGCTTAAAATGAAAGGCTGTATACAATCCTACTTATTCATTTATGTTTCTTTACATGGTTAGGCATATCATGCTAGAGGTTCAGATGGAAAAAAAAGTTTTAGTAACCCAATCAAAACAGACATTAACCCCCCTCTCACCTCCCTAATGCATAGCCTGATAGGTCACAATAATAATATGAACAATTCAAGAGAATGGAGAACCCCCCTTTAATTTCCTATTTTTTATTTTTATCAAAGCGCATTTATATTCTAGATTATTCAAAGCAAATATAATGTCAAAAATGAAAATATAGAACCAGTCTATAAGAAAACGTAGAAATAGAAAAGTCCTTCAGGAAAGAGACTAACAATAATCCATAGCAAAGTATTGTGACAAGGAAATGATCAACAAGTTAAAAGAGAACCACACACGCACACACCCACACTCATACACACAGTCATGTTAAACTATGATATGCATCATATAATGAAACACTTGCAAAAGCACTGCTTTGCCTATAAAGTATAATCATGAGATTTGATTCTATACATTCACAATCTTAGAAAAAATTAAACTGCCTTTGCCTATAAAGTATACTCATGAGATTTGATTCTATAGATACATTCACAATCTTACAAAAAATTAAACTGTACAAAAAACACTTAGCAAACAGTAATAGTTAAATCTATTTAGTATTAGTAAAACACACACAATACAACTTGTAATCATTTGACATTATTTTTTTAATATATATTTGTACACTTCAAACATCAACATTATATCCCATAAAACAAATCTAATAAAAGCTGCATATTCCAGATTGATGCAACTCTTTAAACGCATACTTCCATTAGGCTCTAAAATATTTACTGATGAACTCTCTTTTACTCAAAGGCCATTCATATTATGCTTCTTAATTTATAAAGAGAACAGCATAATGATGCTTTAAAAAAAAAAGGCTTTGTAATAGATAAATCTAATATTTGACTGTGGATAACTTTACAAAGTAACTCTCAACTACACAAACAGCCTGCATCAGATCTTAATACACTGTATGATTCTAAGGTTCATACAGCTAGCCAATAACTTCCTTATTAAAAATTCTTTAGTGTAGATTTTGCAATGGAAATATGGAAAATGGGTATGCACATATAAGTGTGTGTGTGTGTGTGTGTGTGTGTGCATCTGTGTGCATCTGTGAAAATGCATGTGCGCTTTAATAGGTAAATTAATTTTTTTTAAGATGATCAATCTTTTGCTTAAAGAAACAAGACTATATGGATGAATGAAACACATTGCCACTTCTGACAACTAATTTGCAAGTGTAATATTAGAATGTTATAATAGGAGGGAAATCAATAATCATGTTATAAATAACACATTTTTATGCAGAAAGAGTTTAATCAGATTTATAAAAAAATCAAGTTGTTTCTATAGTCTTTTAAACTTGAATTTGCTCCAACTTATTCTTGTTTAGAACAGATTAAATAATAGAAACAAGGAATAAACCAAGTATGCTGTAACGCATCATAAAACTTTATATCTTGCATTATCATCTGAAACAAAGGCACAGTTTTACTTTCATGCAGAATAAAGCATCCAGCTAATGTAATGAAATGGCAACAATGGAATGGAAATTATATACAAATGGAATGCAAGTTCACAACACAAAATACATTCTCATTAGATATGGAAATTGTAAGAGTGTTGAAAGGGCAGTACTATGCATTAGCCAACCATGTTGCATATTGGTCATTTGATATGTTTCGATAAAACTTTGACATTCATCACAACCATGATTAATGTGAAGAAGGGACAATTTCATATCCAAGCAGTGTCGTTTATGAAATGTTATTTGTGTACAAATATATTTTTTGACAGTTAAATGGGGTGGGGTAATACAAACAGATCATAGTAAAAAGACAGACACACATAGAAGCATGCTCTGATGATAACATCATGAAACAGATTCTGTACAGTCAAGTCTCATTTTCCACCTTTATGATTCCCACAAGACAATTTCCCCCACGTACTCACTTTTAAAACATTTTTAACAATTTTTTTCATAATCGGCATCCATGATATAAAAAAACAAACTCACATGAAACAACAGATAAAACTTTTTTCTTTTAACAGCAAATGTATGCTAACAAAAAGAGTGACATATTAATTTTTTTTTTTAATCAGCTATCTGTATCAAAGGAATGGGAATAGTATGGCATATAACCCTGTGAAGGATACACACAATAGTAAGAAGTTAAATGCTGAAAAAAATCAACCTGGATACTACTTCTGTGTTCCCACAACCTGAATACAAAACACAAACATTGATAGTCAAGAGCCTTTATCTGTTGTTTTATCTTTCTAAGCGTATTCATGAAATAGTGACATTACTAGTTACTGAAAACATTTGTGACCCAGCACCACGAAAGGGACATTAAGTCGCTGGGCTAGTTTCTCACAACAGGCTTGCAAAGTCAAAAATCTCATTTTCTGTCAATTTTGAGTTATGGGTATTTTTGTGTTCTCTAACATCTCATCTTTCATATTTATAAAGGACAATCTTTAATGTGGTCTCTAAATGGTCTTATAAGTGTTTTAAAACGAGTAGGTCAATGCATTTTCTTCAGCTAGGCTAGAATTTAGACTGTTTTCTCAAAATGGCTGACGCTCACCCTACTAACTTTAAATGCTCATAACTATGGAACAGAAAAAGATACAAGAATGGTTCTTGTATCATTAGAAAAAGAATTGTCTGAGGTTTTCAAATGAATAATTTTCTCAGAATGGTCAGTTTCACACTTAATGTCCCTTTCGTGGTGCTGGGTCACATTTGAGCCCATATCGTATGCAAAAAACAATGCTAACATAGCTCATATTCTCTCCAAATAGCGATCTTGATCATGCAAATAATGAAGGTGATGCTGACGGGATAAGGTAGAATGGTGAATGATGACAGGTTTCAGCCAGAAGTGTACCACTGTATCATCGCGCCAGCAGCCAGACACAGGCCAAAGCTCCCAGGAGAAGAGTTATACTCGACACCACACTGCTGCTTCCGAGCTGCAAAAACACAAGGGAAAAGACCAACAAATAAAATGATAAGTTAAAGTGTAACAAAGGAATTTGAAATTAAAATTAATACAAATGAACTATCAAGAATATACACCCCCACCCCCAAAAACAAACACAAAAGAAAACAAATTTGTATCAACTGAAAAATATTCCAAATTCACAATTTTTAGGGGTAACATTAAAACCTTGTGTTGAGTTAAAGACAGTTCAAGCATGTAATATGAGAGAATGACAGATGGTGTAAAATAATGTTTCCCTTTGCTTTTATTGATTTTAGTATTCTATAACCTTGAATAAAATCAGAATAATTATTGTTTAAGTTACCAAGTGAGGTCATCAAAGAAATGACCTCACACTAATTTGACATCACTATCGCATCATCAGTCCATGATCGATGAAGAGGGCTGGTTCCCTCAGAATATCTTGCTCTGTTTAAACAGTGGTTTTTGAATTTTTATATAATAATAATAATAATAATAATTAGCATTTATAGCGCCTAATCTTAAAAAAGCCCTAAGAGCTTACAATAATAAATGAATAAACCAGCAAGCAATATAAATAAAGAAACGACAAAAATATATTATACACACATGCGCGCGCACACACGCACGCACTAAACACAGACACACGCACGCACTAAACACACACACAAACACGAACCCACCACACACACACGCACCACACACAACACGCATGCACAAACATGTGACACAAACACACACAGATGGAAGGGGCACAGTACATTGAACAGAAATATAGAAGGCTATAAAATCAGAATAAGCATTTGCATCCTTATTATTAAGTCCTTTCAGACTACTTTCTTGACAAGCACAATAACTGTGTGTACTCAAAGATCAAAATAATTTTAAAGCTCATAACAAAATTAACTATGCAACAGAATGTATTTTCTATGAATGGATCAGTAACCATGAACAAGAGGGGAAAAAGGTCACATAAACATGTATACACAATTGACTTCAGCTTCAGTGATCTTCAGCTATTCAATTTTTTAAGAAACACTGGTAATTAATACAAACAAGCACTTACAGGTTCGCACACAAATCCACTACCGCATGCACACATACACAAAGAAAGAGTAAAACAACATAAACGACACAATGTAATCAAAAATTGTCAAATTTACTTATCTTCTTTTGATCATTGAAGTCACCGTTTTGTGACAATTTACAGAACAGAATACACAGACACACACACTCATACACATGTATGCTGACACAGACACACACACACTGAAACAAACACACACACACAGACTGCCCAAATCAGACGACTAAATGCATGTGCATTTTTATTATGGATCTATATGATCCACTGATACATGAAAACAATGAATGAAAGAAAAAGTAGACAACAAAACACACAAAAAGGATGAAAAGAAAAGTAGACTGTAAAAACTAAAAGTGGATATATTAGCTGGTTACAAAAGATAAACAGTGTCTACAGAATAAACAAAGAACTCGCTGTGACAGACAGGAAAACTAAGAGAGAAGTTTCACAATTCAAATGACTACAGGTCTCAGAATTCAATTTCTCACTCACCGTGACATAATAATTGCAGCGGTCTCCCTGGCAACACTCATAACAGTTCCAGTCTCTGTACCAATCTCTCATGCATGACAAACCCACAGTGCGTTTTAAGTGGTTGCACTCCGACGAAGTGGCACACCTCTTGCCAATGATGTGGATCTTTTCACTTCTGGGCGTCCAAAACTCTGGAGCTGCAAATGTATCACATCACATAATACAATACTACAGTGGAACCTCCCTTATAAGACCCCCTCCCACATAAGACCTACTTCTCTGAGACATTGCCTTTCTTTGAAAGTATTAAAATTAACTCCCTTATAAGACCTCATTTTGGATGATTTTTCAAGGTCTTATAAGGGAGGTTCCACTGTATTAAGTAAACAATTCATTGTACTTTTGTTGTTTTGATAAGACAGTACACACACATAAGTGAGCGCACGCAAACAGACACTTTTTCACCTCGCTTTAATTAATTTGTTTAACCTTTTTAAGTCTAATAGTAATATCACCATTGTTGTTAACAGACTTTAAATTAAATCAATCAATCAATCGTTTTGTTGTTTATTAGATTAATTGATAATTTGAAATCTAGTTTGGGGATTTGTGACAATCATTGAATTAACCCGCAGTTATTTCTGGCAGCCAAGGGCTTACCTTCAAGTACAGAAATAGGATTTATTTCAATCTTCACAAGCAGGAATCAACAAATTATGCTTACTTTTTAGTTTTAGAGAATAATCAGAGATTTATAGGCAAAACAAAAGCATAGATAACTCATTTCAACTTGAACAAAAAAAAACCATACTAGATGCCTGAATTTAAAAATGAACAGTAAATAAAAAGATAACAGGTCAGGTCAGGGTTAGGGTTAACAACTAAAACAAAACAAAAAACTCACATAAGCCGGCGCCACACACGCATAAAATTGTATGGGGATGCAATGTGATTGGGTCATGTGAGTCATGATTCACGTGAAATACTTCCGCTTAAAAATAATACTGCCATTTTTGCCCATTATATAGTAATAAAAAGTAATAGTATACTCAAGTAGACCCAATATTTCATATGAATCATGACTCACATAATCAAAATCCATCTCATTCAGTCTCAGATCCGAACTGTATGTGTATCAAGCCCTTTAGGGTACTCATTGGAAGAAAAAAAATCCCTGAAAATTAATCTATGTTGAATGAATCTGTTCACCCCTGCTGTTTTCTTCGTCTGAATTCCTTTGCAGAATTTTTTGGGGGGTGTACTTTTAAGTGTGTTTATCCTTCTGAAATCAGAAATTTGTTCACAAACATTAGGAGCTCTGCAACTTGCTCTGCGTTTACCTTTCCAGCGGATGTCAGTGAGGCAGGTATCTTGGTACTGCGTGCACTGCACACTGGACACGATGCATTTGCCCTTGTTGTCGAACTGGCCTGTACACACGTAGCATTCTAGGCCAGCAGCTGATGATGCAAAAACAAAAAAATGTCATCAAGTAACTTCGCAACAGTTCAGTCTTATTTGGTTTGAAACAAGAAAGGCAATATATTTCTGCCCCGAGGGGGAATAATCTGTTGACTGAAAAAACAACCGACAGCACTCTTTTCATTTGTCATAAAATTTTCTCCCCTTGGAGCAGAAATTATATTTGTTCATTTCTACAACAAAAGTCAACACACATTTGAAATTTTTTTCACAACTTAGTTGATATCAGTTTTGAGTCTCTCTTCTCACCATCCTTGTCTGACACAACTAGAAATTAGAAACCAAGAGGGGAAAGTACAAGTTCAATGGTTTAATACTAACAAACGAAAGCATTGTTTTAGTAACAGAGTTGCTAACTCCTGAAACTCACTGCCACCTGAACTAAAAAATGCACCATCTACTATTAGTACTAACGCCTTCAAAAATCTACTTGACAAAATTTTTAGTGAAATGTTTTATAATTATGATGATTGATATTGCAATCATGCAACCTTATTAGAGAAAACATTCTGGATGGGACATATAAGCCGCGAGGCATAGGCAGAAGCCAGTCCCTCTACTAGTACTACTACTACTACTACTACTATAGTACTACTACACATGTATTCTCTTGTAGGCATTGACAAACATTCCGTCAAAGCTAATATCCCCACTATTTTCCTTCAAACAACGT
>CM065680.1:72526146-72528646 GCA_017654935.2 Phymorhynchus buccinoides
CCTAATTACAAAATAATCCTTGAAAAAAAAAAGAATGTCTCCTTTCACCCACACACAGAGTTTAAAATGTTTGAGTTAAAATGATTACAGGGACATAATTATTAGTTGTTCAGTACTATTTTCGATTTCTATGCGTAAACGTTTATTGAAACAAATAAACAAGCACACAAACAAACAAACTCCCGCCCCCGACGACGAAAATGGTGTTTCACGTCCTCTTGGTCTGAATCAGACACATATGGGACATTTGTAAATACAAATATGGTGGGAACAATACTGGAGGCAATGCCCGGAGGCAGTACGAAACCAGTTAAGTCCCGATTTTTAAAAATTAATACAGATAGCTGTAGCGGTGACCACGCCTTGGTTAAACCTCATCGGCTATGGCACCGCCACAAGATTATAAGTAATCAGATTATAATTTGAAAACACCCGCCCCCCAAAAAAAAACACACACAAAAAAACCCAACAACTACCACTTTTGAAAATATTGTTTTGTCTGTGTATTTTGTCTTTATTATTTTTTGTATCATTTTGCAGGATTTCTTAACATTTTTAGTTTTATTTTCTGGATATTTTAGTTGTATATAATTGTTAAGTTTTTATTTGTTTTGTTTTTTAAGCAATAAATATGGTATTCCAAAACATTTAGACTTAGTCATAATTATACTCAAACAGAAAATCTTTGCCTTACATAGGACTGGAGTGTTTTTCATTGCAAAGCTGTGTGTGTGTGTGTGTGTGCGTGTGCGCGTGTGTGCACACATGTGCGTTTGTGTGTGTGTATGTGTGTTTGTGTTTGATGCAGTCAATGAGTTATTTTGGTACATATTATTATATATTGTATACATGCGTTGTGATGTGCACAGAGTTAACATGCTTGAATGGCTTTGAATATATATGATTTTTGCAAAATACAAATGTGTGCTTTTAAAGTTTGCAAAAGTAGAATTGTTTGGTAGGATAAAACTCAAATCTTAAATTAAAATGATTCATTATACATTGTGTGTGTGTGTGTGTGTGTGTGCGTGTGCGTGTGCGTGCGTGCGTGTGCGTGTGTGTGTGCGTGTGTGCGTGCGTGCGTGCGTGTGCGTGTGCGTGTGCGCGTGCGTGCGTGCGTGCGCCGGTGTGTGTGCGTGCGTGTGCATGTGTGCATGTGTGCGTTGTGTGTGTGTGTGTGTGTGTGTGTGTGTGTGTGTGTGTGTGTGTGATGACAAAATTCGTGATTCAATCTGCTCAAACAAGCGACTTCGATTTTGTTTATCAGGCTGAACAGAGAGAGAAAATGGAGTTTTACGTCCTCTTGGTCTGAATCAGACACATATGGGACATTTGTAAATACAAATATGGTGGGAACAATACTGGAGGCAATGCCCGGAGGCAGTACGAAACCAGTAAAGTCCCGATTTTTTTTTTATTAATGCAGATAGGTGTAGCGGTAACCACGCCTCGGTTAAACCTCATCGGCAATGGCACCGCTACAAGTATACAATTAATAAAAGCAGGCTGAACATGAATGAATGAAATCTGGATTTTACAAAAAAGCAAGCTGAACAAGTTGCGCAAGGTACTTAAATAGTGTTTTGCTGTTCCTAATAACTGCAGGGGTAGCTTCCCTTTGACCATTGCTAGGGGAAGACGGGGTAAAAAGCGCATGGGCGGGTAAGAAGCCCACCCCAATTATCTCATGAAAATAAAGAAAATTTCAGTCAAATTTGCCCATGAGACGAATGCTAGACATTAACGCTCGTCTCATGGGCAAAATGAGACTGAAATTTGCTTCATTTCATGAGCTAATTGGGGTGGGCTTCTTACCCGCCCATGCGCTTTTTAGCCCGTCTTCCCCTAGCTTTCCAGTCTTTGCCCAATAATGTATCCCTCTTTCTACTTTGTGAGTTTGTAGGTCTGCCTGTCTGTCTGCCTCGGCGTCAGTCTGATTGTCTGCCTGTCTGTCTGTCTGTCTGTCTCTCTCCTGTCTCTCTCTCTCTCTCTCTCTCTCTCTCTCTCTCTCTCTCTCTCTCTCTCTCTCTCTCTCTCTCTCTCTCTCTCTAATACTCTCTTTGCATAAAACAACTTACTTTGTTCAAGATCCAACAGCACCAAGACTAAAGTTTTGATGACATGAAACTATTTCAATACACACAAAAGGCATCATTCTGCATTAACCACGCATAATATAATGTGTCTGTCTCGCTCTGTTTCGATGCCTGTCTTTCTATCTCTGTTTTTCTGTCTGTGTATCTGTTTCTCTCGGTCTTTTTCTATGTCTCTGACAAACAGGCGGTTAGAAAAAAAGCACACAAGCACACACACACACACACACACACACACACACACACACACACACACACACACACACACACACACACACACACACACACACACACACACACTCACACACACACACACACACACACACACACACACACACACACACACACACACACACACACACACACACACACATACCAACAACATACAGTATTTATACGGCGCTGAA
>CM065680.1:72536146-72538646 GCA_017654935.2 Phymorhynchus buccinoides
TCTTCTCTCTCTCTCTCTCCTCCCCCCCTCTCTCTCTCTCTCTCTCTCTCTCTCTCTCTCTCTCTCTCTCTCTCTCTCTCTCTCTCTCTCTCTCTCTCTCTCTCTCTCTCTCTCTCTCTCTCTGAGGACCTGATGAAAAAAAAGCTCTGTTTGTGCTTATTCAGTTATCCTCAATAAACATTCGAGTCTCTCTCTCTCTGTCTCTCTCTGTCTCTCTCTGTCTCTCTCTGTCTCTCTCTCTCTCTCTCTCTCTCTCTCTCTCTCTCTCTCTCTCTCTCTCTCTCTCTCTCTCTCTCTCTCTCTCTCTCTCTCTCTCTCTCTCTCTCTCTCTCTCTCTCTCTCTCTCTCTCTGTCTTTCTCTCTCTCTCTCTGTCTCTCTCTCTCTCTCTCTCTCTCTCTCTCTCTCTCTCTCTCTCTCTCTCTCTCTCTCTCTCTCTCTCTCTCTCTTTCTCTCTCTCTCTCTCTTGTTTCTCTGTCTCTTTGTCTCTTTGTCTCTGTCTGTGTCTGTCTCTCTCTCTCAATCTGCCCCCGTCTCTCTCTCTCTCTCTCTCTCTCTCTCTCTCTCTCTCTCTCTCTCTCTCTCTCTCTCTCTCTCTCTCTCTCTCTCTCTCTCCTTGTTTCTCTGTCTCTGTCTCTCTGCCTCTCTCTCTCTCAGTCTCTGTCTCTCAGTCTCTCCCTCTCGCTCTGGTTGTTTGGTTGTGCTCGTCCAACCTCAGTGCTGTAGCCACCTGAGAATGTTGATGGGTGGAGTGAAGTAAGGACTCAAACTTCTCACACCTGAACACATACGTACGTTTGCAGATGGTTTTTCAGCTTTCATTTTAAGCACTCTGCCACACACTGCATGCCTGTATTTTCTGTTGGGTTTGCGCGCGCGCGCGCATTTGTGCGTGTGTATTCGTGCACGTGTATGTGTGTATGCCTATGCATAGTGTGTGTGTGCGCGCGGTATACATATATGTGTCAGCAGGGCCTATTTATGAATAGGCATGTGCGCATGCATGATTAATGTGGTTAATTGTGTTTTTTGTTCCTTCGAACGAAACATGGGAGTCACATGCACACGTAATTATTATCAGTAAGCTATTCGGGGCACAGAAAACTCACATCTGACTGCATCATGTTTCAGAATGTCAAACACCACACACACAGAGACACAAACACAAACACGCAGAGAAACAGACAGGTCGAGAGACAGACAGACAGACAGACAGACACACACACACACACACACACACACACACACACACACACACACACACACACACACACACACACACACACACACACACACACACACACACACACACACACACACACACACACACACACACACACACACACACACACACACACACACACACACACACACACACTCTCTCTCTCTCTCTCTCTCTCTCTCTCTCTCTCTCTCTCTCTCTCTCTCTCTCTCTCTCTCTCTCTCTCTCTCTCTCTCTCTCTCTCTCATGAAAATGTTTTTGACTTATACGTGGGAGCGGTCAGACTTACCATGGAGTATGCCTCAACCTCATGGGGAACAGCCTCCCAAACCAACAAAAGCAGGCTGGACAAGATCCAAAACATAGGACGTCGCCTCATTCTTGGTGCCATGAGGTCAACACCAATCCATTAGATGGAGAAGTCTGCCAATCTCGAGCCGCTGGGAAGTAGACGCGACCGGAAGGTCCTGATGCAGGGTGAAAAACTGCGAAGATTGCCTTCACGTTGCCTTCATGACAGACTACAGCAGCCCACCAAGAACCGCCTCAAACGCCAGAGCCTCAACCACCAGTACAAGGCTCTCAGAGCACACTACAGCGACATCCTCCCAGAAGAACAACCCTGTACGCATCTCACCCTGCCTGCCTGGAGGCTTGACCAAGAGGTGAAGGCCGCTATCAGCCTCAGTGTTCCTGGCATCACTGTCAAAAAGCAACAAACAGCCGCGCTCAAGTCCCTGACTCTGGCCATGATAGATGTCAGCTATCCTGCCAGCTCCTGGACCCATGTCTACACAGATGGATCAGCGGAGGGTGCCACACGCAATAGTGGAAGTGGAGGCCAGTCCAGTATGTAGACGGAGACTGCAGAGGAAAACTCTGCTCCAGCTTCAGAGCCGAAGTGCTGGCCATCAAAACAGCAGCAGACTTCCTCTCCACCTGCGAAAAGCCTCTCGGCAACGTCTCCATCTTCACGGACTCAATGTCCACTCTTCAGGCACTTGCGTTTGCTGATCCAGACCCACTAGTACAAGCCCTCAAGGCCTACCTTGCCCTTCCTTCTTTTCCTACCTTGCCACACTGACCCAAAAGGCTTCAACAACTCTCCAGTGGGTGCCTGCTCATGTCGGCCCTTCGGGAAATGAGCGTGTAGATCGCCTTGCAAAGGAAGGTAGCCAGCTCACCCAGTCTGATGTCCCTGCTACGTATGAGGAAGTCAAGACTCTCATCCGTGGCAGGTTCAAAGTGGACTGGCTTCACCCAAACAACGGCTACCAGGC
>CM065680.1:72561146-72563646 GCA_017654935.2 Phymorhynchus buccinoides
ACAATCACATATTGCTTAGACAAATCCCACCTGTCCTTTTCTTCTCATTCTTTAACAAAAAAATATTACTTCCTTCTCCTGTTCTTTTTTCTTCGTCAAAATAATCAATCAATCAACCAATCAGTCAACTTACCAGCCAATCGATCGATTCATTGACCAACCAACCAACCAACCAGCCAACCGACCATCCATCCATTCATACAGCCAACCAACCAACCAATCCAACCAACCAACCAATCAACCAGCCTGTCAACCAACCAACCAGCCAGCCAAACAACCAGTCATCCAGCTAGCCAACCAACCAACCAATCAACCAGCCAACCAACCAGCCATCCAGCTAGCCAACCAGCCAACCAATCAACCAGCCAGCCAACCAGCCAACCAACCAACCAACCATTCAGCTAGCCAACCAGCCAACCAACCAACCAAACATCCAGCTAGCCAACCAACGAACTATCCAGCTAGCCAACCAGCCAACCAACCAACCATCCAGCCAGCCAATCAGCCAACCAACCAACCATCCAGCTAGCCAACCAGTCAACCAACAAACCAGCCAGCTAGCCAACCAACCAACAAACCAGCCAACTAACCAACCAACCGACCATCCATCCATCCATCCATCAATGAATGAATGAACGAATCAATCAATCAATCCATATTTGGAGATGTGTTCATATTCACGCTATCCATTGTTTAAGGCACACAATCCCTTGCGATTCATCACCCATCCACGTATTGACCTCAACTATAAGATATAAACCAGAAGGAAGATTCACCATGTCCAGTTCGTTCATTGTTCACTTTTTGTGAACGTGCAGATAACCAGCAGTCTGAGGATTTAAGCGATGAACAGGGGCATTAAAGCGGAACAGTGCTGCTGACAAGCACGTGCAAACGTTATGTGACAACTCTGGTGCGTGCCGCTGTCCCCCAATCAAATCACAGTAAGAGACCAGCCGAGAGATAAGCTGGAGTGTTATGCTCAGTTGTGGGGGAAGTTTTGTGTTTGGTGCTGTAGTGCTATTAAAATGAATGTTCTTGAGATTACGATTATTCTGAACGACTACCAGGTTAGCTATGTCTTATCTCATTTGTTTGGGGGGTGGGGTGGGGATGGGGTTTGAAATAACTCTTGTTGATGGCGGTTGAGCGGATTAGATGGTAGTAAGCCTACATTGTAGTGAGTCATATGTCAATCTCTCTCTCTCTCTCTCTCTCTCTCTCTCTCTCTCTCTCTCTCTCTCTCTCTCTCCTCTCATCTCTCTCTCTCTCTCTCTCTCTCTCTCTCTCATCTCTCTCTCTCTCCTCTCTCTCTCTCTCTCTCTCTCTCTCTCTCTCTCTCTCTCTCTCTCTCTCTCTCTCTCTCTCTCTCTCTCTCTCTCTCTCTCTCTCTCTCTCTCTCTCTCTCTCTCTCTCTCTCTCTCTCTCTCAAGGACAGATTGTAAGAATAGGCATCGCCTAAAATCTTTATCCTTGTTAAATAAAGTTTTCGTTAGCGTGTCTTTGCTTATGCATGTATTTGAACATTTGCTGATCTTATTTCTTTCTGTGTGTCATTATCATGTTCACAGTAGCCCAATCATGAGGGGCTGTGGCCTTAATGATTAAAATTTCCGAATTCTCTCTCTCTCTCTCATCCGTCTCTCTCTCTCTCTCTCTCTCTCTCCTCCTCTCTCCTCTCTCTCTCTCGCTCCTCTCTCTCTCTCTCTCTCTCTCTTCTCTCTCTCATCTCTCTCTCTCTCTCTCTCTCAAGGACAGATTGCAAGAATAGGCATTGCCTAAAATCTTCATCCTTGTTAAATAAAGTTTTTCAGTGTTCAGTGCTCTCTCTCTCTCTCTCTCTCTCTCTCTCTCTCTCTCTCTCTCTCTCTCTCTCTCTCTCTCTCTCTCTCTCTCTCTCTCTCTCTCTCTCTCTCTCTCTCTCTCTCTCCTCTCTCTCTCTCTCTCTCTCTCTCTCTCTCTCCTCTCTCTCTCTCTCTCTCGGCCACCTGACAAATATCAAAGACGTGCCGCTTCTCTGATAATAATCCCCATTCCAATCCTCCTCTCCACTGCTTCTTGGATACCCGCATAAAAAACAACACCAAGCGATATCGAGTTGCGTCAATGACCCCCACACAGTCACGTTTTTCTACAAAGCTTCAGCGTGCAAAACATGCATAGCAAACAAAACTTGCAACGCAAAACATACGAAAGAAAGAAGAAAGCAAAAAACAAAATGCAGACACGCTAACAAACAGCCCTCCCCCCCCACCCCACCCACCCAAAAAAAAGAAGAAGAAGAAAAAGACGGCTAATGGGTATTGTTTGTTTCGTATTTTGCTTCTTTATTTGCTGTTGTTGTTCAATATTCGAAATGATCTACTATATCACAAAGTGACATAAGAGCTGCGTGACCTTCAAAAACTAAAATATAATGAAAATGGGGTGGCCAGGGACTTTACGTTAGCTGTTCGAATCGTTGAGTTTAGTTGATGAGTTTTTGCAACGAATAGGCCTA
>CM065680.1:72571146-72578646 GCA_017654935.2 Phymorhynchus buccinoides
GCCACCCAATGTTTTTTCCCCATGCGATTCCTGTGTGACTGATGAGGAATGAGAGGGGGGGGGGGGGGGGGGGTAAATTTTGACCAAATTACAACTGTTTCGTTGCCACTGGGCTTAACGCGTATGCTAAGTGCATGGGCACACGGGATCTGGGGTGATGGATTTAAGCCTAAGCAGGTTTGGTGTCATCCAGGGAATGTTTTTGCAAAAATGATACTCTATTGCCATGCCGCTACAGGGATTTTGTTTTAACACAAAAGTCCAACAATAACCCCCAAATCGAAAATTATCTCCCCTGAATTTCACTGTAACCGTGAGTACATTGAATCATAGCCTGTGCCCTGGTTACCAGCCGCGAACGAAGATTCTGTTCCTGACTATCTGACTAAACCGCCAAACAGCTAAGTGAAAGAACTGTTGCTGTGCTACCCTTCCATCCGCACAACCTGGCGGTCAGCAAAATTCTGCGCCACAACTTCAAAGTCCTGCAGAACGACCCTAAACTTCAGGAGACTTTCTCCCGTCCACCTCTCATCGCATTCCGCAGGGACACGAGTCTGGGGGACCTCCTGGTTCGCAGCTCCACCAACACAGCACCCCAACATTCCCCTGCTGCTTTTGGAAACAAACAGTGCCAACTGAAAAAACCCTGCAAAACCTGCCCCTTCCTGAACCCCACTACCACGTTCACTGGCCCCTGTGGAAAGTTTACAATCCAATCACAGTTCAACTGCCAATCCTCAGATTTGATTTACATTGTCCAATGCCTTCTATGCCATAAACTCTATGTTGGTGAAACATACCGTACTCTTGGTGAGCGGTTCTCGGAGCACCTGCGGTCCATGCGTCTCAACTACCAAAACCCCATCGGGACACACTTTAATAGCCCGGGACATTCCCTCACTCACGCAACAGTGGCTGCGGTGTGGAAGAGTAGGGGAGGCATGGTCCGTAGGAAGTTCCAAGAGTCCTGGCTCATCAAACGCCTTGGAACCACTACGCCAGCAGGACTGAACACTAAACTCTAACTTCAAAGTCCACCCTCAAGCCATCATTTTTTTAACTTTGGACATTCACATCCTTAGTGCGCATGTTCATGTGCATGTGTGTCTTTATACACGTATAGCTACTATCTGCTGAAAACATTACTACTAACTGCTGAAAAAAATAGTAGCATTTTCATGGGTTAGTAGTAATACTAAGATTTTCAGCAGATAGTAGCTTGGCTTTACGACTATCTAGTGAAATGATTCCTGTGGGAAATTATGTCCCCCCCCTCTCTCTCTCTCTCTCTCTCTCTCTCTCTCTCTCTCTCTCTCTCTCTCTCTCTCTCTCTCTCTCTCTCTCTCTCTCTCTCTCTCTCTCTCTCTCTCTCTCTCTCTCTCTCTCCTCTCTCTCTCTCTCTCTCTCTCTCTCTCTCTCTCTCTCTCTCTCTCTCTCTCTCTCTCTCTCTCTCTCTCTCTCTCTCTCTCTCTCTCTCTCTCTCTCGCTCTGTCTAACCACTGACACTGGTCACTTTGGCCTAATTTTACCGTTTGAATGCTAATTAGTGTATTAGGAGATCATATGAACAATTGTTGATGTGGTTGACCAGTGGTCAGTGTCACTGACCAGTGGTCAATTTGGCCTATTTTCACTGTTTGACTGCAAATTAGTGCATTAGGAGTTCAAATGAACAAGGTTGGCACATCTTTACCTTTACCAAGGTTTGATGCGGTTGACCAGTGGTCAGTGTCACTGACCAGTGGTCACTTTGGCCTATTTTTACTGTTTGACAGCTAATTAGTGTATTAGGAGTTCAATTGAACAATTTTTAATGTGGTTGACCACTGGTCAGTGACACTGACCACTGGTCAACCACATCAGACCTTGTTCATTTGAACTCGACTAACTGCTGAAAAAAAATAGTAGTCTTTTCATGGGTTAGTACTATTAGTAAGGTTTTCAGCAAATAGTAGCTTGACACACGTAGTCATGTGTGTGTGTGTGTGTGTGTGTGTGTGTGTGTGTGTGTGTGTGTGTGTGTGTGTGTGTGTGTGTGTGTGTGTGTGTGTGTGTGTGTGTGTGTGTGTGTGTGTGTGTGTGTGTGTGTGTAGGTGTGTAGTGTGTGAGGTGTGTGTGAGTGTGTGTGTATGTGTGTGTATGTGTGCGTGTGCTTGCGGGTGTGTGTTCGCGTGTGTGTTTATTTGTATGAATGCGCGCGGGTGGATGTACAATGTAACAGTCTCATAATAGATATGTTTGTGTTGATGTGCCATTTCACATATTTGTGTGCATGCTCATGTATAATTTGTGATTGTGTATGTGTGTGTGTGTACGCATGTGTGTATATGTGTGGTTGTATGTGTGTGTGTGTGTGTGTGTGCTTGTGTGCGTCCGCACGCGTGTATGTGTGTGTGTGTATATATGTGTGTGTGTGTGTGCGTGTGTGTGTGTGCGTGTGTGTGCGTGCGTGTGTCTGTGTCTGTGTGGATATGTTTGCATGTCTGTATGCTCATGCATGCGCGTATGTGTGTGCATTTATCATTTTGTGTGTGCGTTAATATCTACTCACATCGTTTGCCCTAGTTGTCTTAAGGTAGAGAGTTTCGTGGATTTTCCCTTTTTCTCTTTTTTTCTGAATATGTGTTCACTCTTCACTTTTTATATTCTCTCTCTCTCTCTCTCTCTCTCTCTCTCTCTCTCTCTCTCTCTCTCTCTCTCTCTCTCTCTCTCTCTCTCTCTCTCTCTCGTCTCTCTCTCTCTCTCTCTCTCTCTCTCTCTCTCTCTCTCTCTCTCTCTCTCTCTCTCTCTCTCTCTCTCTCTCTCTCTCTCTCTCTCTCTCTCTCTCTCTCTCTCTTTCAGGTTCCTTGCTCTGATTTCTACTCAGTGTCTTTACCCTTATTCCTCATTTTTTGTCACTTTTTCATCACATTGAAAAAAGAGCTAAGCTCTGAAACGTCTGTGTTATCTTCAATAAAGGACCTATACCGAACCTACAGCTTTTGTGTTTTTCCATATCTGACTATCTATCTACCTGAGTATGCTAACACGATAACGTTTGCACAGAGGGATCTAGGACGCTCAAAGTTTGCATGCGGATAGGCACTAAGAATACCTAGGCCAAGTTCGAAAACAAAGGTCATAGGTAAAACGTCAAGGTCACTGGACCCAAAAATGCTGCCGAGCACCTGGCTCAATAACGTTTGAACGCAGGGACCTAGGACACTCAACTATTGCTTGCAGATAGGTACTAAGGGTATCTAGATCAATATCGAAAATCAAGGTCATAGATCGAAGGTCAAGGTCACTGGACCCGAAAATGCTGCCGCGGGACTGGTAGTCTAGCGTTTTGCGCTTCAGTTGAATCGTGTGTTTGATGTCTGCATCTAATGGGCTTTATACTAGTCAAAGTGGGGCTGTCTTTCTTCATGGTGGCTTGCATTTTGCCAGTCGTATTCTACACTTAGATAGTTGCCAATGCTTGGTCTGAGACTAATCGTGTATCCCTGCCTTTAGACTGTTACTTCCTGCAGTGGCGGATGCAAAGCATCGTGTCAGATCAGAAGGCATGGCAGCACGTGAAATCCCCCGTGAATATCCAGCCAGCCAATGAAAACACAGCAGGGCAGGTGCTGGACCCCACTTCCTTTCCAGCTGCACTATGGGAGTTAGCTTTGGCAAAGTGTCCATATTCTATGATCATAGAAAAGTTGGGGTGGTGGTGGTGGCTGCGATAATAATTGGACATTCTTTCTGATTCTGCGTTCCCATGCCATATTATTATGGCCATGACATTGGGCAAAATAGGTATATATCCTGTTTTCATCTTTTACTGTTCTCGCTCTTGTTACATTTAACCAACACATTCCGATTGTTTGAGGAGACTTCCAATTTCTGCTCGAATTCAGTACAAGGTCGCATGCCTCATATCACCTTCAACTCTATTAATGGATCTGCCCCTTGTACAAACCTACACTCCCACCCGACATCTCAGATCTTCCTCCGACTCATACCTGCTCTCCACTCCCCGTATTAAAACTAAATCCTTCGGTGAATCTTCTTTCTCGTACTCTGCTCCCTCGGTCTGGAATAGCTTACCACACAGCGTTCGCCACTCTTCCTCTGTCCAGTCTTTCAAAACTCATCTGAAAACTCATCTTTTTGAAACCTCATACCCTCACCTCTAATTCATGTAGTCCTTGATGATATGAACCTGCAGTGTGTGTGTGTGTGTGTGTGTGTGTGTGTGTGTGTGTGTGTGTGTGTGTGTGTGTGTTGTGTGTGTGTGTGTGTGTGTGTGTGTGTGTGTGTGTGTGTGTGTGTGTGTGTGTTTGTGCGTGTGTGCGCGCGTGTGTGTGTGTGTGTGTGTGTAGGGGGGGGAGGTGGGAGGGGGGAGGGGGGAGGGGGGGAGGGAGGAGGGGGGGGGGGGGGGCAAGAGAGATTAATACATGTATTTTGTATTAACAGTTTCACTTATGTTTAATGTTTATATTCATTGATACTTGTCTTCATGTTGATTATTCTTGGCTTGTCTTTAATGTGTATGTTTATCTGTATGTTAGTGTTTAGGCTTTTGTTCAGCGCTTTGAGCTCCCTGCAAAGGGAGTTAAGCGCTCTATAAATAACCATTATTAGTATTATTATTATTATAATGTGTCACATTATTCGCCCTTCTATCTCGATCTATCTTCTCCCTCCCTTTCATTCATTCAAAGCGTAGTAGCGGATACTCGGTATACACATCTGTATTGTTAACAATTCGGGACTTTCCTGGTGTTGCACTGCCTCCGGGCATTGCCTCCAGGATCGTTCCCACCATCTTTATATCTACTAATGTCCCACATGTGTCTGTTCCAGACCAGAGGACGTTAAGCAGAATTTCATCATCATCGAAATATAGTATCTGTTCTTATCAGCTTAATATCTGATACACCCCCTATCCAGGGGCTTCAATGTTAAACTGATTTTTTTGAAACAAGGCGAAGTGTCAGGGGCTTGCTCCACCTTCACCACATGTTGGCCTGGTATTGAAATTTTAACAAGGGCGTCGCCGAGCGGCAGACATGTCCGTCACCAGCAATGCCACGCACTTGCGACACCCCGTAGAGTGTCACATCCTGACACAAAATTGGAAGGGATTCTGTCTTCTAGTTCACGAGATACAGCTTGAAGAAGAAACATATAGCGCAAAGAAGGAAATTTCGGTTTTCAAGGTCACACTTCAAGGTCAAGGTCAGCATGGTGATAATTTATGCTCGGGTGTTTTCTTCTCTAGGGTATACAGTACCACACACAATCTGAAGCGCTTCTGTCAAGTACCAATGTGGACAATATGGCTTAAAACACAATGTGTAGACCCCTACCACTTTCAAGGCCTACTGATCGCCCGGTCCGTGACCTTGACCTTGATCGGTATGCCACCATCAGAACGGGCATAAGCCAAAGTACCTTCATGCCAAATTTGAAGACTCTAACACTAACGGTGTGGGAGTTATGGCCCCTGAAAGATTTTCGGTTTTCAAGGTCGTACGCCAAGGTCAAGGTCACGACGGCAAAATGGTTTGCGCGGATGCCTTCCTCTCATGGTGACACACCAGCACACAAAATGTGACGTGATTCTGTCAACCCGTTCGAAAGATATCCTTGGGACAGACAGAAGGAGAAAAAAATGACCCTCCGATTTTCAGGCTCCAGCGATCTTTTTGACCTTGACCTTGACCTTGATCGGTATGCCCTCATCAGAACGGGCATAAGCCAAACCACCTTCATACCAAGTTTCAATATCCTATGTTGATCGGTGCCCGAGATATGGCTAAAAATAGATTTTCGGTTTTCAAGGTCGTACGTCAAGGTCAAGGTCACGACGGCAAAATGGTTTGCGCCGATCTCTTCCTATTAAGAAGGCACACCTTCACACAAAATTTGACGCGATTCGGTTCAGCGGTTCGGGAGATATCCTTGGGACAGACAGAAAAGAAAAAAAAATAACAAAAAAAAATAACAGACAAACCAGACGATCGCAATAGTCCGTCTTGGTGACGGACTAATTAAAAGATGCTTAGGAGTAAGGCTTACACTGTCCTTAAGAGGTAATGCCTAATAAGACATTAGTTGCCACTGTTTAGTTTCATTGACAACAAAAAGCCCTGATTACACCAAGGCATGTTTCTTTTTAGCATTAGCGTTAGCCCACTTAGCCTCCCTTCTATCTCTATCTCCTCCCAAGCCGCTCGAGGTAGCGACTTGGGATTTGGGGTGTGGATGGCGGTTGGAGTCCTTACCAGATTCTGCTCGGTGAGGTCCCCCCAGTCATCGTTAAGGGTGGCGTTTACACGAAATGTACATTTCCTGTGGGAGGCAAATGGAACAGCCGCCGTGAGAACACTTGCGGAGCACGGGTATAGCTAGTTATTAGTTATTTAGAGAGGAAAAATTGGATGGTAGCACAGAAAATAGGCTTTTACGTTTTGCGGATTGATTTTATGATTGCATAACAAAATCACACATATAGTCCGCATTTCCCACTCCATTTATATCGCCACTTGTCTAGGGCCTATTGCTACAAAAAATAGGGGGCACACTAAAAACGCACACTATCCAAAGGCGCACGGCAAAATGCGCACCATTTTACCGTCCAAAGGCGCACACTTCAACCGTTCAAAACTTGAGCTCATTCTGCTGAGCATTTGTATCATTGCAAGTCTGCGTACCCAGGTATTCCTTGTTTTTCAGATAGGTTAGGGATAGGGTTAGGGATAGTTAAGGATATGCTTAGGGATAGGGTTAGGGTTAAGAATAGGGTTAGGGATAGGGTTAGGGATAGGGTTAGGGGTAGGGTTAGGAATAGGGTTAGGGATAGGGTTAGGGATAGGTTTAGTCCTAGTCCACCCGTCTCAAAAACAACTGTGCGCTTTCGGATTGTAAATATCGTGCGCTTTTCTACCATAAATATGTGCGCCTTTTGACGGCTGTGCGCGTTTGGGGAAAAGCAATATTGTGCGCTTTTCGACTGTTGCCAAAAATTAGTCCTACTCACAAGAGACCACAGAGGACACTGTGTTTGCTGGAATTGATAAGACAGGCACATATTCGAGAAAGTGCATGCGGGAATGTCTTATTAAATCGACGCAGGTGTTAATTTATTGGATCTCAAGAAATAAAGAAAGCGGTTGGCAGGAATTCAAAGAACAAAGTGTATAAATTATGTTCCTGTTCCAGTCCACTTTGATTCGGGCATGTTTGTTTTAACTGTTTATCTTTGGTTGGTAGAAAATGGTGTGTGTGTGTGTGCGTGTGCGTGTGTGTGTGTGTGTGTGTGTGTGTGTGCGTGTGTGCGTGTGTGCGTGTGCGTGTGCGTGTGCGTGTGCGTGTGCGTGTGCGTGTGTGTGTGTGTGCGCGTGCGCGCGCGCGCGTGTGTGTGTGTGTGTGTGTGTGTGTGTGTGTGTGTGCCTGCGCGCGCGTGTGTGTGTATGTGTGTGTGTTTTCACCAGTGGTCTTTGTGACTTGTCTGTACATAGA
>CM065680.1:72601146-72608646 GCA_017654935.2 Phymorhynchus buccinoides
TATACAGGATAGAGTAGAGTCAGGATAGAGGTAAGGTATGTTGATACAGGGTTATAGGTGAGTGTGTGTGTGTGTGTGTGTGTGTGTGTGTGTGTGTGTGTGTGTGTGTGTGTGTGTGTGTGTGTGTGTGTGTGTGTGTGTGTGTGTGTGTGTGTGTGTGTGTGTGTGTGTGTGTGTGTGTGTGTGTGTGTGTGTGTGTGTGTGTGTGACTGTGTGTTAAGCGGAGACAGATTTGAGCGTCCCTGGGTACCATAATAACGAGAAACAGGCTGCAGATCATACAACGTCTTCATAACTTAGTTGATATTCAAATTTACATTTGCTGATATCGAAAAGAGAAAGGCAAGGGAAATTGAGGTAAAAATTTGTACCTGGATACCTCATCGGGGAAAGCATTGTGCATGTGGGGGAGTGTGATAGAGGGGGGGTGGGGGTGGCAAGCATCTATGGCATATCTCTCTCGGCTCTCTCGGCTCTCTCTCTCTCTCTCTCTCTCTCTCTCTCTCTCTCTCTCTCTCTCTCTCTCTCTCTCTCTCTCTCTCTCTCTCTCTCTCATCCTCTTTTCATCCATCGCCTATTATACTGTACAACCTTTTGGCTTCAATAAGGATTCAGCTGTTGATTGCAGCGTACAGGCAGGTAGTGAGTGGGCTAAGTCAGTAATTGGGTCCGGCTGTCGCTCAGGAAATAGCCACATCTTGGAGCCAGATCATCCAGAACCCCCCCCCCCCCCCCCCCCCCCCCCCCCCCCATTTCCCCCTTTCCACCATTTCGCCCTTATATTACCACATTCATACAGATCTACTTACTATACGTTTTTTGCATTCCCAGTGTTCTGTGACTATGGGAGTATACAACGAGTTGTGTGCGTTTCTCTGTCTGTACGTGTGTGTGTGTGTGTCTATATGTCAGTGTGTGCGAAACGTTTTACGCGCCTAAACTTCTGAACTGATCTTAGCAAACCTTTGCAGAACACTGCAGGACCGCATGTCCTGACTTGAATGCTGAGCGTTACGGTAGTTTCACCAAGGCGCAAGGCATTTATTATATTCACAGTTTCCCCAGTATTGCCAGTTTTGTTTTTAAAACAATGAGTATTTTCAAATTTATAGAACCAATCAAGGTTGCTCATCTCCCTCCCTCCGACCTCCCCCCCCCTGCTCTTTGTTTGTTTTTGTCTCTCGTTCTGTGTATGGATCTATATAAACACCCCCTCTACCCCCTCACCTTTGTCTTTCTCTTACTGTCTGTCTGTCTCTCTTTCTTCCTCCCTTTCTCTAACTCTCCCTGTCTCTGTATCTATGTTTGTCTGTCTGTCTGTTTCGGCTCTCTCTCTCTCTCTCTCTCTCTCTCTCTCTCTCTCTCTCTCTCTCTCTCTCTCTCTCTCTCTCTCTCTCTCTCTCTGTCTTCCTCCCTGAGTATATATCTAAGCAACCCTTCTAACTCTACCTCCCCTTTCCTCGTCTTTCTCCTCCCGAGCCACGTGTTGGTTTGGCAGTCAGTCAGTGGCTTTATTAGTTTATTCTTCTCACACATTGTGGCCCTGAGGAGTTTTGGAAGTCTTCTCTGGTTACCGCTCCATTTCTTGCTCATCCTTTTTTGAATGTTTTTGTTTTTGTCTGTCTCGTGTCTATTGTTTTTTCTTTATTCTTTAAAAAAACAATTCTCATAGTTTACTCACGTCACTTTGAAATCTTTATCTCAGTAATTGGTGTGTTGTTACTATGTCAATACAAAAATAATAAAAATTTAGATTCTTAGTAAAAACATTATCAATTGAAACAAGTGCAACACCGAGCGGCTGCGAAGTCCCCTCGCAGCATCGCCGAGCTACTCCAAAATCGGAATGTGTCGGCTGTACACATACATAAAAACGCATCAAAACAGCATGTAACTGAATAGTTTTTTATATATAGCCTTGGGGTTCGGACCCGTGATTTGAGCGCGCGCGATCATGCGCAAACGTGCGCACAGAAAAATTCATGACAACTGTGTTATAGACCTTCATCAAGAAATGTTGTGACAAACTTCGCGAGATATTAGCGATTATGTGTTTCGGGGTTTGAACCCCGTAACTGGCGCGACCTTGACCTTAATGTAAAACTAAATACATCAGTGGATAGCTTTCATCTTGGCAAACTAGTATACCAAATTTGATGATGATAGACTGAATAGTTTTTGAGAAAAACGGACGAATAGCCGGACGGACGGAGGCACGCCGGACGGACACCGGACGGAAGGACCAGACAAAAACAATAGCTCCCCGAACCTTCGGCTCGGGGACTAAAAATTAAAAAATTAAGTTGATTCTTAGTATAATTTTTTTTAAATAAATAGGTTTATTGTTAACCGTTATAGTAATTAATGAATGTTTGTATTTTACTTCCACTTTCTGTCAGTGTTTTTGTTGTAATTTTCATCAACGGATGGGAAGAGGTGAGAACCAAGTGGATTGAGGGAGTTGGGGTGGGGGTGGTGGGTTTATTAGAGAACCAGGGAGGAGAGAGAGAGAGAGAGAGAGAGAGAGAGAGAGAGAGAGAGAGAGAGAGAGAGAGAGAGAGAGAGAGAGAGAGAGAGAACACTGAACACTGAAAAACTTTATGTAACAAGGATACAGATTTTAGGGGAGAGAGAGAGAGAGAGAGAGAGAGAGAGAGAGAGAGAGAGAGAGAGAGAGAGAGAGAGAGAGAGAGAGAGAGAGAGAGAGAGAGAGAGAGAGAGAGAGAGAGAGAGAGAAAGAGAGAGAGAGAGAGAGAGAGAGAGAGAGAGAGAGAGAGAGAGAGAGAGAGAGAGAGAGAGAGAGAGAGAGAGAGACAGAGACACAGAGAGAGAGAAACATAGAGAGGGAACAGACTGTAGTTTGTTCTTCATGTTTCTGATGATATCTGGAACGGTATTGGTTATCCTCTCACTGTCAGGTTATCGTGATGCGGGAAGAAAGACTCCGCCTCACTAAAAGTGCAGTTCACTTCTAAGCTATCACTGACATTTCTGTACAGACCCAACTTTTTTTTTATATATAGAAGACCTGTATTAAAACAACCAAGATTACATTGTGTTGCTAAGACGGTTGCTCTTTGTGTGTCTGTCTCTCTTAATCTACCTTCTGCCTGACATGTTGTGATGATGCTATTTTGTCATATCCCCTACCCATCCACTTCATTCTTTGAGAGAGAAAGCTGAAAAAAACAACAGCATGCATGTGCTTATTTACTAGGGGAAGACGGGGTAAAAAGCGCATGGGCGGGTAAGAAGCCCACCCCAATTATCTCACGAAATAAAGCAAATTTCAGTCTCATTTTGCCCATGAGACGAGCGTTTGGGCGGGTAAGAAGCCCACCCCAATTATCTCATGAAATGAAGCAAATTTCAGTCTCATTTTGCCCATGAGACGAGCGTTAATGTCTAGCATTCGTCTCATGGGCAAATTTGACTGAAATTTTCTTTATTTCGTGAGATAATTGGGGTGGGCTACTTACCCGCCCATGCGCTTTTTACCCCGTCTTCCCCTACCTTCAGGAGAAAAGAATAGTACTTGTCCCTTATCTGTATCGCTCCCTTTCCCCTCCTCCCCCACCTCCCCGCCTTCTTTCGTGTTACTCTCCCCCTTAATCCCTCTCTCTGTGTCTCTCTTTTGCACGTGCAAATGTCAGCATCTTGTGAATAAAATTCTGCTTAAAGATCCACCAGATCACGTGTCAAAATCACGGTTTTCACATGTTTTCCCTCTTATAACTGGAAATAAATCTTGTTTTGACCAAGTCTGACTCCCATATAAATGGCCCCAAATTCAACCCGACACATCAGTTTAAAGAGCAGCCTCAATTTGAATATGGGGAAATGTGTATGTGGGTCACAGCAACCCAGAAAAAACCAAGGGACTTAATCGTGGTGCGTCACTGGGTCTTTAACGTCCTCTGGTCTGGAACAGACACATATGGGACATTAGTAGATATAAAGATGGTGGGGACGATCCTGGAGGCAAAGCCCGGAGGCAGTGCAACACCAGGAAAATCCCGATTTTTTAACAATACAGATGCATTATAGCATAATAATGTTTGTACACATTTCAGCATCTTCAAATTGTAGCTAGAGCTCATTCGATCGAACGTTTCTGATAAAGCTGGGTGTTCCCGAAATCAGCAACAAAAGAGCACATCTTCATTTGTCGATTTGTTTACAAACACTATTCTCCCTATCAATGTTGCTGTGAACAGTGGGTGAAGGTCGTGATATAGGCAAATATGCAACACACTTTTTAAAAAAAAGACCCACTGACCCGGCTGGATTAAGTCCCTTGTTGTTTTTCTGGGTCGGTGTGGCCCACAGACTTTCCTCATATAGGTTAATTATGCTTTTCGTCCTCTCGGCCGAAGCCATATGGGACATTACGTTCTACTTTTAGTTATTTGGAAATGGGGGGAAGGGGAAGAGAAAAAAGATGTTTTATTTTACTTTATATATTTGTTTTACTATTTATAATTGTTTATCTCTTGAATAAAGGTCAAGATTCCTCATATACGATCGGTGCTGCTCTTTAAAGACCCACCCGATCACGTGTCCAAATCACGGGTTTCACATGTTTTCCCTCTTATAGCTGGTAAGAAATCTTGTTTTGACCAGGTTTGTCTCCCATAGAAATGCCCTCAAATTCAAACCGAAACATCATTTTAAAGAGCAGCCTCAATTTGAAGTTGGGGACATTTGTATGTGGGTCACAGCTACCCAGAAAAAACCCCAAGGGACTTAATCGTGGTGCGTCAGTTTGTATTTTTAAAGTGATGATCTCGTTTTCGCGCATGAGGAAATTTATATGGGAGCCACACTTGGTCAAAATAAGATTTCTTACCAGCGAGAGAGGGAAGCACGTGAAAACCGTGATTTTCACTCACGGACCTGGTGGGTCTTTATAAGGATGATGCTGGGTTTGGTCCCCCCCCCCCCCCCCCCTTGGCTCTTGTTCATGCAGAGCTAGGCGGAAGAGGGCGTCGTAAGCGGCTTTTGGTAGAGGGGAGTTAATTTAAGGAGAGTTATCTATATTTGTATATATTTTCACTGTCTCCCTCCATCTCCTTGCCTCGCGGTTTTAATTTGAGAGTCGGCTTATAGGTGATTAGATGGGGGGAAGAGGAAGGAAGGAATGGGGGGCGGGGGGGGGGGGGGGGGGGGGGGGGGGGGGGGGGGGAGTTGAAAAGAACGAATTCCTGAGCAGCGGAAAGGGGGTGGGATGGATGGTTGGTTGGTTGGTGGGTGGGGGTAGGTGTCTCTCTTCATCACCATACCCCCCTCGGGGCTCCCGACTCTGTGTCGCGACAGAAGTTGGAAGAGCGACAGTCAGACCAACACCTTTTACTAGGGAAGAGTTGCGAGTGGAGTCGACAAGACCACGAGACCTGGGGTCCGTTTCAGAAGGGCTAACGTTACGTAGCGCGAGCGCAAATCGGCATAAATGGTACTAAGAAACTCCACTTGAGTCTTTTGCCGACGTTTGCCGAAAACGTTTTGTGGCTAGTCCCAAAGTATCTCTTGGCGAACTATCAGGTGACTTGCATGGAGTGAATACATTTCCTGTTGTTGATTGGTCCATTAAAGTTTGGTTCAAATAATACTATTTTTGGTAAAGGTCAAGATGTGCCACCCCCCCTACATTTCTCGGTTAATTGTATTTTTCCCTTTTTGCCTTTCTTACCATACATAAAGCTGTATTTTAGGAACCTTTTTTTTAGCCAATAACCTTTTTGGAATACTAACCCTATCCCTAACCCTAACCCTATAAGACGGAAAAACGCAACGAACCAAAACTGTGACAAATCGCGGTGTACTGCAGTACATAGTGGGGGGTAGGGTTAGGTTTAGGGCTAGGGTTAGGGTTAGTATTCCAGAACGAGAATTAGCTGAAAATGTTCCTAAAATACAGCTTTATGTATGGTAAGAAAGGTAAAAACGGAAAAATACAATTCACCGAGAAATGCAAGGGGGGTGGCACATCTTTACCTTTACCTTTTTTTCTTTTTACCAATCACACACGAGCTTGTGATATTTTCTGCCAACGTTTTCTAAAGTGTTTCTTAGACCCCTTTTGGCGTAACAGTTATGCGCGCGGCGACCATCGTCTGGAGAAACTCGACCCACGACTCTGTATAAAGCCCACTTTGTGCCGCTGAACGTAATTCGGATCCTGTCGGCGACGCCAATTTTTTGAACTTATTATAATGTTCAATGTTCAATCGATACTGATCGCTTCTCGGCCTTTTGGCTAAGACAGTGATTCAGGAACATAAATTGTTGTTTATACCGTGTTTGGTTTGTTCAGCCCGTCGCACATGGCGAAAGCCGATACGCGACGTTAAACTGAACTTCCATCCTGAAAACGTAAGTCTTGGCTTCATGAAGCTCGGTGTGAGAAGAATAGAACCTGCCCCCTTCTAGTGTTAGAGGTGGGGTGGAATGAGTAATAATTGAAGGGGGTGGGGGTGAGGAGGGGGGGGGGGGGGATGTGGAGGGGGGTCAATTAACCGGATTGAAATCTTGTGTGTGTGTGTGTGTGTGTGTGTGCGTGCGTGCGTGTGCGTGCGTGTGTGTGTGTGTGTGTGTGTGCGTGTGTGTGTGTGTGTGTGTGAGTGTGTGTGTGTATGTGTGTGTGTCATTGTCTGTCATGGCGTGTCTGTGTGTCACTGTGCGCGCGTACGTGTGTGTGTGTGCGTGTGTGTGTGTGTGTGTGTGTGTGTGTGTGTGTGTGTGTGTGTGTATGTGTGTGTGTGTGTGTGTGTGTCATTGTCTGTCATGTGTGTGTCTGTGTGTCACTGTGCGCGCGTACGTGTGTGTGTGCGCGCGCGCGCGCGCGCGCGCGCGCGCGTGTGTGTGTGTGTGTGTGTGTGTGTGTGTGTGTGTGTGTGTGTGTGTGTGTGTGTGTGTGTGTGTGATCATATGCCAGTGTGAGTTAGGGTTGTTTTTGTTTTGTTTGTTTTAATAAAAAGAAGAGCTTAGAAGAGACCAGTGGAGAAAGCTAGGGGTGGAGGTGTAAATACAAAGGTAACGGATGGGGAATATTAAACGATGGGGTAGCTATTTGTTCGATCAGTTGTTTCTCTGAGAGACATTTTTGTTTGTGGCACAAGCCACAAACCTATAACTCACTTTGTCGGTCGGTCGGTCGGTCCACAATTGTCGCACATATTGTAAAAGAGAAAGAAAAGCGTGCCACAAACGATTGCGAATCCGCGCTTGTTTATGATCTAATCTTATCTGGGAGAAAAAAAATCATCATTCATTCATTCATTCGGTATTTATTCTAGGACAAATTTCTTTGAAACAAGAACTTGCTTGCAGCGGGGAAAAAAACACGTATATACAAAGAAAAATGAAAAGAAAAAGTTACACTCGCCGAAGAAGTCTTAGTTTAGTTTGTTTAAACATCTAGAGGGAACGTATTATGCTCTACAAACAAAACATTACTTTTTTTTTTAATGTAGGCCTACTAGTCGCTTGCTAAACTAGCTT
>CM065680.1:72621146-72641146 GCA_017654935.2 Phymorhynchus buccinoides
TGCATTTCCTACATAATCATATAGCTTTTGCACACACGCACGCACGCACGCACACACACACACACACACACGCACACACACACATATCTCTCTCTCTCTCTCTCTCTCTCTCTCTCTCTCTCTCTCTCTCTCTCTCTCTCTCTGCCTGGTATTTGTCTGTCTTTAATGAATATAGAGAGGCAAATGAAATGTTATATGACAAAATTAAGATTTTGTATTTCTGATATCTGTGTAGGGGAAGACGGGGTAAAAAGCGCATGGGCGGGTAAGAAGCCCACCCCAATTATCTCATGAAATGAAGCAAATTTCAGTCTCATTTTGCCCATGAGACGAGCGTTAATGTCTAGCATTCGTCTCATGGGCAAATGTGACTGAAATGTTCTTTATTTCATGAGATAATTGGGGTGGGCTTCTTACCCGCCCATGCGCTTTTTACCCCGTCTTCCCCTACATTCTAATCGCTATGTACAGGTCTGTTGATGATGGCAACTTTTGTTGCCCAATTTGTTGTAAATGTGAGGAAAACGAGACTCGTTTTGTAGTGTCCTGGTTTACTAAATATTAGAGGTCGACTAATACCTCTGAAATACTCTGAGTAACCTTGTTTGCTCAGATTAGTTTTACTAACGACATCAACAGAGAGAGAGAGAGAGGAGAGAGAGGAGAGAGAGAGAGAGAGAGAGAGAGAGAGAGAGAGAGAGAGAGAGAGAGGGAGGGAGGGAGGGGGAGGGAGAGAGAGATGAGGGGAGAGAGGGGAGAGGAGAGGAGAGGAGAGTAGAGAGAGAGAGAGAGAGGCCATGCATAGCTCTTTGTTCCCATTCCAATATAGCCTAATGAAAATATTGTCAGTCAATTGTCTTTTATAGAGAGAGAGATATATAAAGCGAGAGAGAGAGAGAGAGAGAGAGAGAGAGCGAGAGGGAGAGAGAGAGAGAGAGAGGGGAGGGGAGATAAACGGCCATGCATAGCTCTTTGTTCCCATTCCAATATAGCCTAATGAAAATATTGTCAGTCAATTGTCTTTATATAAAGCATTCAAAATCCGTAAAGGTAATATGAATGCAAATTGACCCATTTTTGTAATGAAATATGTGACATGTCGTTTGTTATATATATAATTATGTACCCCCTTCTAAGGGGCTATGGCCTTTAAGAATAAAATGTCTGCGTCTGCGTCTGGTATTTGTCTGTTCGTGTCGGCTGTGTCTCTCTTGATCGGCAATGGTGACTGATAATTCTTGGTGAATGATGCAGGGATGATCCCAAAATGGAACAAAGTCCATCATCTAAGAGACTATGAGACTATTCCATTTATTGATAGTTTTGGGACTGTGTTCGTGTGTTTGGTATTTAGTATTTAGTATATTCTAGTCATAGAAGCTTATCTCTGTGAAATTTGGGCTGCTCTCCCCCGGAGAGTGCGTCGCCGCAAGTGCAGCGCCTACCTTTTTTTTTGGGGGGGGGGGGGGGGCACAGGGTGAGGAGGGTGTGTGGGCACACTTGAAAAACCTAGCTATCAATTTGGCCATACCAGGCAGCGGGATTTCTCCCTGCTCTTACCGACTTTCAACTGTCGTTGGATTTTTACGTGCGTAAAGCGCACGGGTCAGACTAGCGTTAAGTCCCCCATCCGAAGGACTCGACGTTCAGTTCGATGTCCTGTCGAACTAGAAAGAAAGGGCGAGGCCGGGATTCGAACCCGTGCCACTCACGTTGCAGTCACGCATTATATTTGGCAGGCGAACGTCTTAACCACTCTGCCACCTTTCTCTTTGCAAACTTATGTGTTGTTGAGAGGACGCATGATGTTGCACACACACACACATGAATCAGATATCAGAATATTAATATCCAGCGAAATGGAGAGGGAATTCGGGGGATAGGGGATAGAAATGGAGAAGGAGGGGGGGAAGTGAGACAGAAGCATGGGTGAGGGTGGTGGTGGTGGATGATTGACTCTCCCATTTCTGGATCGTCCCTGGTCCTATTTTATAATGGAGCATCAATGGGAATTGTTCGGAAATAATTAAGGGGAGTAATTTCATGGTGTGTGTGTGAGTGATCTTGCCTAATTCAGTCGGTCAAACAGGGGAAGTCACTCTACCTTCAGCTCTCGTAGCCTATCGACTCGTGTGTTTGAGCAGACATACAGCACTCAGAACACCGTGCGTCATTCTAAAAAAATATGTCATTTATATTGTTACGTCACATTATGCAAGTGTTATCAGTTTGTGGCTACTGGCCACCCCTAATTGTTCCAAACAAAAATACTAGTCGCTGACTCGCATCCTACGGCTTCAAGCTTCGACGTCATAGTTGCATTGTTGCTGTGGCATTTGACCGAGTAATGGAGGTAAGCAACTCTAATTTTCACAAAGTGCTCTCCCCTAGTTTTTTTCTTCCGACAATCGTCTATTGTGTGGTGTGGACAGAGGTCTGGGACTGGGTCCATTTTGGTATGCCTTGTTTATATATTCCTCTCTTTCTAACTTGTCACTGGGAGAAAAGTCTAATCTTTCAAAGTGAGGTTAGCTGTCATAGTCGTGGCCACACACACATGTGATAACTATTTTTGGATTGAAATATTTGACGTTGCCTTCTTCAACATCTTTTAGCAGAATGTCAGAAAAAACGCACACACCGGAATTTCATAGAGGGAGTGTCGGAATGGACCTACTAGGAGGGGGAGGGGGGGGGGGGGGAGATTTCAAGAGGAGAAAATTGCTGGGGAGGGGGTATTAGATGATTGACCGTATCCCATTTTTTGGTCGTCCCTGTTCATTCGAGGATCAATGGCGGTCTGTTGACAGGAGCCTGGGAATGGGTCAAATATTGCATTGGGTTTCCTTGTTTACCTCGCCCCCCTCTCTCCTCCCTCCCTCGTAATCTGACACTGGGGGGGGGGGGGGGGGGGGGATTTCTAATATTTGTAAGTGAAGCTAGCTGTCACAGCCGCGCACTCACAAAATAATGTGAGGATAGAGATGTATACTGACCGGCAAAAGAAACTACACACGTGCATTTTATATGCGCATTATAAACGAACGGCTCATTCAAATCAAATAATGTTTTGCAGACGTCTAATTCAATTATCTGTGTGTACCCAAAATGCTATTTAAAGTTTAATGGCATTCGTGCGAATAGTTTCGATACGATAGCTCAACAAACAATACCACCCCAAATTTGAAAATCACAAAAGCGTGGCTACACAACAAGTATGTAAATTGGGTTGTCCACTGGAAGGCCAAATTAGTTCACGATGTGTCATGAATGTGTCCAGAAAGCCCCGAGAAACTGCTACTCACACAGTTAAAGTTATTGCTGCTTGGGTAGACATACCCAATTTTGACGTTTTGAGCAGCATTGTTTTGTTATGTTAAACTTAGGGGTTTGCGTTAGTTGTTGAGCTATAAGTTTCGAAACGGATAATACGAATGCAATGACATTTTAGGATCTGGTGTACAGATAACTGACGTAAATGTGTGTACAATATGAAATGATTTGGTGCATCCATTGTGATTTTGCAGTCTTGTGAAGAAGATTTACTTAACTTTTGTTGATCTCTGTATGCGTATCATAATTAGGCAAGTTTTGCACATACACTTACGTTTGCTCCTGTAGACATCCGAAGGATTGTATGCTGAGCAATAACATATAGGGACTGTTTTGTAACTTCATGGACTTTCAAAAGCCCATGTATTTCAAAAGTCCACGATTTTATCAAAATGGTCCTTGTATTTTATTCCTCAGTATGCAAGCCTCGAGATGTCTGCAGAAGAAAATGTACGTGCATGTGCAAACCAACACGTCTAGTCACCGGATTTGCTCATTTTCGTGTCTAATTATGATACGCATACAGAGATCAACAAACGTTAAGGATCACTTTTTCTTAAGAGCACAGAACAAAAATGGCCTAGTCATATCCTTTGATATTTTACATATCATTAATTAATTTATGTACACATCCGCCCCTAAAATGTCATTGCATTCGTGTTATTAGTTTTGAAGCCAAAGCTCAACAAATAACGGCACCCGTGGTATTGTGGTATTGTGGTATTGTTTGTTGAGCTATTGTATCGAAGCTAATCCCTGTGACCTCTTGTTTTGCGGGACGATTGGGGGCCATGGATCTGTTCCCGGAACGGTGCCTTTTTTAAAATAGGACTTTATTTCTGTGATTTTCGAATCCGTAGTTTCCAATCAACTAAGTAATTGAGTAACCCCCCACCCCCACCCACCTCCACACACATACACATACATACACACACGCATGCGCGCGCGCGAACGCGTGGGACCCCCCCCCCCCCCACCCCTCACACACACACATACCTACACATTGTTACACTTAGGCCTACACTGTTACACGGTCCACACAAAAAAAGGGGCAAAAAACCCTAAACCCAAACAAAACAAACAAACCTACTAACAGAAGCAGCGAAAACAACAATTCTATAAATGCAAAGAAAACAAAAAATCAAAACACAAAATAATTTTCAAAAATAAAATAAGACGACTTACGTCAGATCTGGAGATATTTTCGAAAGTGAAGAAGGAAAAATGATGGTTCAAGAGAATAAGGGAGGAAAACAAAACAGGCCAGGGGGAGATCGTGGATGCGAAGGAAACCCGAACGGTTAGGAACCAGTTAGGGAAAGGGGGGTGGGGGTGGAGACGGGGTGGTGGGGGTGGAGGTGGGGTGGGTGGGTAAGAAGCACAGAGACTGGGGAAGAAGAGGGGTGGTGGTGGTGGTGGTGGGTTGAAGTTGAAAAACCCCCAAATTGAGGTCTCCTGAAAGAGTGGGTTGGTGCTGTGGAGGAAAGGGTGTGGGGAGGGTTGGAGGGGGGGGGGGGGGGGGGCACAACCTAGAGTCTTGGTGACGCCTTCGGCAAGAGCCTTATCTGAGCTGCACAGCCCTATGTTGTTTGTAAACAGCTTCTTTACAGTACGTATAGATTATTTTCTACAGTAATAAAAATAGTAATGAAGAAGGCTTATACAGTATAGCGCATAATCTTGCTAAGCAAGCTCAATGAGCACTCGCCATTCATGCTATCAGCAACAAGATGCACGTGATTATACAAACATTTTAAAACGACTAGCGTGTTATCACCATAGATCTCTACGAAATTAATACATAACAGAATGACTAGCATTAATATCGAAAAAACACCGCATGTAAACATGACACAACCCACTGTCCCTTGCCCACCACTCCCTCCCCACCCCCTCCACTCCCCCTCCCCCTTCTCCCTCCCCCCCCCCCCATCCTCCCTCCCCTCTCCTCCCCTCCCCCCCAATACACACATAGAAAATCATGGTACAACTTAGGCGCTTGTGGAAGACTATGACTCTCAAACGAGGGGTCCTTGGCACCGGCTCCAGTGCTGCAGTCAAAGGGATTGGTTGGCCTTTGGGGACCTTCCCCAACGCAAGCATTCCTCTGATCCCTTTGGCCGAG
The DNA here is from genome assembly GCA_017654935.2 of Phymorhynchus buccinoides. Classification (NCBI taxonomy): domain Eukaryota; kingdom Metazoa; phylum Mollusca; class Gastropoda; order Neogastropoda; family Raphitomidae; genus Phymorhynchus; species Phymorhynchus buccinoides. The sequence continues at coordinate 72,626,605 of CM065680.1, forward strand.
AGAGAGTGGGGATGCACCCTGCCTGGGCAAGGCATCTCCACTGTAAACAAATTCAAGCCCAGCCCGCCGGAATAGCGTCTGCTGCCCCCCCCCCCCCCCCCCCCCCCCCCCCCACCACCCCTCTGCTATCTGGCACTTATGGCCAGAAACGACTGACCGGCATACATTTTTTTTTGTTGTGTGTGTGTGTGTGTGTGTGTGTGTGTGTGTGTGTGTGTGTGTGTGTGTGTGTGTGTGTGTGTGTGTGTGTGTGTCCATTTTGTCTGTTTTACCTCTATGTCTCGCATTGTCTCTGTCTTCCTGTGTTCTCTGCTCCCCCCTCTCTCTGTCTGTCTCTCATCTCTTTGCAATAATTATACTATTACAGTGTTCTTTCTCTATCACCTTCTTTCTCTCTGTAGTAGTGTATGCGTCCCTTTTTGTTTCTCTGTCTCCCTTTCTCCGTCTACTCTCTCTCTCTCTCTATCACCTCTCTCTCTGTAGTAGTCTCTCTCTCTCTGTCTCTCTCTCTCTGCTCTCTACTCTCTCTCTCTCTCTCTCTATCACCTATCTCTCTCTCTCTCTCTCTCTCTTATTCTCTCTCTCTCTTTCTCTCTCTCTCTCTCTCTCTCTCTCTCTCTCTCTCTCTCTCTCTCTCTCTCTCTCTCTCTCTCTCTCTCTCTCTCTCTCTCTCTCTCTCTCTCTCTCTCTCTCTCTCTCTCTCTCCCTGTCTCACCCTCTCCTACCTTTTTATCTCTATCTCTGTCTGTCTCTAAAGGGCCCGCAGCACTACATACGATTATGTGTCAATGCGATGCGATTGTGACGATGCGAGTCATGATTCACGCTGAATTCATGTATTGGGTCTATATTATTTGTTGAGTATATAGAGCGAAAGTAGTAGAATTATTTTTAGACGGAAGTATTTCACGCGAATCGCATTGACACAGAATGGCATGTAGTGTAGCAGTCTCTTGTGAATTCAGGGCTCCCAGGGACCCACATTTGGGGGGTCTATGAAGCACTAAAATTCTAAAGGACCCTCTAAAAGAATGTGCAGGGGGTCCCAGGGATGCACTAGAACAATTCGTTTTCGCATTCGCAATGCCACTGGGACCCTCTATCCCGCCTCTAGGACCAACTATCCTGTACGTGAAGGAGTCCCTGGGACCCCTTGTTTTGCGGGACGATTGGGAGCCCTGGAATGTCTCGTGAATCACGACTCCCATCGTCACAATCGCATCGCAATGACACATAATAGTGTGTAGGTAGATCTCCAAGAACAAATTTGATTGGCGCATCGAGACCACGTGATCGAATCGTATCGTACAGTCGTGCGATGTTAGTGGACGTGTGGCTGGCCCTTTGTTGCATAGCAGGCCCTTTGCGCTACACTATCAGTATCACTCATTCCGGTCTGGCATTCTCAAAATGGATTTGTTCTCAACATGTCTGCGCATGTGCGAAATCGATCATGACGTACCATCAAATTTTATATTTCGTGTATTCGACACTACATTGACCCTAAACATATCCCTGACCCTATCCCTAATCCTATTCCAAACCCTAACGCTAACCCTAAGCCTATCCCTAAGCCTAACCATAACCCTAAACGTTAAACCTATCCCAAAGGCCGGGTTCACAGTAGACGCGTAAGTTCCGTACGGAAAACCCTAAATAAGTGGAAGAAAGAAGGATACAAATGTACGCATACAGGGGAAATTCGGACACGTGCGCAATTCTTTTCCCTTCTTTGTTTCACTTATTTTTGGATTGCGCACGGGTTTCCGCTCGGAATATCCGCTTATGTGTGCACACGGCCTAACTCTTCGCACATGCGCACGCATGTTGAGAACAAATCCATTTGGAGAATGCCACACCGGTTTGTAGTACGTTCGCCTAGTAGGGCCACGCTGATCCCTGTAAGGCTCATGCACACGTCCTTCTTGTAGACTGCCTGGAGCCGTGCGGTCTGCTGAGGGGATCAGCCTCGTCAGGCTCCTGGAGGGGGCCCTTCCTTTATCTCTCCCCAACACCCCTGTATTCATGACAGACTGGCCCACACTCACTGTCTTGTCTTATGTCTGCCTATGATGGTACTTACTACTATCGAGCGCAGTATCTCTGATGTGTAAAAAACACCACCACTATGTGTATGACTTATGCATACCAGAATGCAGTTTGATCGCGGGTATTTCTATGCCACTTCCATTATCTGCTCTACACTCTTGACTACAAACTTTACTCATGTCTTCCGTCTGTCTGTCTGTCTGTGTGCAGACACGTGTATAAGTTATGAATCTCAGCTAGTAGTATACAGTATGATGATTGCGGGTACTTCCATTATCTACTAGACACTCTTGACTACAAACTTTCGTGTCTTCTGTCTGTCTGTCTGTGTGCAGACGCGTGTATAAGTTATGAATCTCAGCTAGTAGTATACAGTATGATGATTGCGGGTACTTCCATTATCTACTCAACAACACTCTTGACCTACCCTACTGTCTTGTCTTCTGTCTGCCTATGATGGTACTTAATACTATCGAGCGCAGTATCTCTGATGTGTAATAAACACCAACTATGTGTATGACTTATGTATATCAGTTAGCAGTTTGATTGCGGGTATTTCCGTATCACTTCCACTATCTACTCTACACCATTGGCTACAAACTTTCATGTCTTCTGTCTGTCTGTCTGTCTGTCTGTCTGTCTGCAGACACGTGCATAAGTTATCGGAATCTCAGCTCGATGGCTTGGAATCAAAACGCACTATGTTTAGATAGTCCATTGACATATTATTGAACTTATTACGAAAACTAATAACTTGTATAAAAAAAAGACTGCTGAAGTATAAAAAAAGCAAAACAAACCTTTTATAGTTCTGCAGTCACTGTTTGATACAAGTTATTATTGTTGGTAATAAATCCAATAATATGTCAATGGACTATCTAAAGATAGTCCGTTTTGACTCCAAGCCATATTATTTAGTCTGCTAGTATACAGTATGATGATCGCCGGTACTTCCATTATCTACTCAACAACACTCTTGACCCTACCCTACTGTCTTGTCTTCTGTCTTTCTGTGTAGAGACATGTATATACATGAGTTATGCATATCAGTGCACGCTTTGATCACAGACATTATTGGTATGATTGCGAGGCCATTGTCTCCCCCATCACTCCTGACGTACCTGTCTTGTCTTCTGTTGGTCAACCTGTGTACTACAGACATGACATTGTATTTGGTATTTCGTATTTGGAATATTCAAGTCACAGAGACTTATCTGTGTGCAATTCGGGCTGCTCTCCCCTGGAGAGCGCGTCGCCACAATCGCAGCGCCTACCCAATTTTGTGTGTGTGGGGGGGATAGGGTGAGGAGGGGATGTGGGCAGACTTGGGAAACCTAGCTGTCAGTTTGGCTATACCAGGCAGCGGGATTTCTCCCTGCTCGTACCGACTTTCAACTGCCGTGGGATTTTTACGTGCGTAAAGCGCACGGGTCAGACTAGCTTTAAGTCCCCATCCGAAGGACTGGACGTTCAGTTCGATTTTTCGGTCGAACTAGAAAGAAAGGGCGAGGCCGGGATTAGAGCCCGGGTCACTCACGCTGCAGTCACGCATTACATTTGGCAGGCGAGCGTCTTAACCACTCTGCCACCTTTCTCCCTGCATGAGTATGAGTTGTGTATGAGTTGAATAAACGTATCGGTATACAGTATGATATATTACGGGTATACAATGGTATATTATTGGTATTGCCAACACCCCAGACGTCTGTCTTCAATTCTGTCTGTTGATCTCTCTCAGTAGCTGTGTACAGACATATATGGATGAGTTAAATATGCGTATCGATATACAGCATAATACATTATGGGTACGTGGGTAGATAAACAGACAGAAAGGAGACGGAGGAAGAAGAGGGGGACGCATATATAGAGAAGGGGGAAGAAGAGAAGGAAGCTGGGGTGGAGAAGAAGAGTGAGGAGAGAAAAAAAGACATTGACGATGATGATGGCGGCAACAACCACGGTGACGACAAAGGAAGATGGTGGCGACATGGGTGACGACGATGACAATGACAACAACGTTGACGACGAAGAAGAAAAGAAGAAGAGGAAGAGGAGGGGGCAGATGAGGAAGAGGAGGAGGAGGAGGAGGAGGACAAAAAACAAACAAACAAACACACAAAAACAAACGCACAAACAGATACATAACATATGTATGTATGTACATGTATGTAAATTTTGAAATGGTCAAATTTAGGGATGTACTGGAGAGAGAGAGAGAGAGAGAGAGAGAGAGAGAGAGAGAGAGAGAGAGAGAGAGAGAGAGAGAGAGAGAGAGAGAGAGAGAGAGAGAGAGAGAGAGAGAGAGAGAGAGAGAGAGAGAGAGAGAGAGAACGAGAGAGAGAGAGAGAGTACGCTCGGGCGTGCGTGTGTGTGCACGCACGCGTTCTCCTTCGCTATTTGACTAAAGTTGTACATGTTTTGTGAAGGACGCAGAATAGCTTTGCTTTCACAAATCCTTTGAAACCATTTATGCGTTACGATCGCTTTTTTTGTAGGCTGAAAAAGAAAGAAATAACCTAAGATTTATTCTCGATTTTCAATAAATAATGAACTAATTAACAAATTTCATCAAGTTAGGGAAATAAAGACAATGACTATGCAAATAATTAAATCGTCAATAAATGTCCTCAAGGAAAATGAAGACAAAGTGTGTCCGTCTTTTAATAAAGTACATGATGTTTCAGTTGCTCAGCATGAAAAACAAGTTGTTCAGCATTAAAGACACACTGACGCACCACGATTAAGTCCCTTGTTTTTTTCTGGGTAGTTGTGACCCACATACAAATGTCCGCAACTTAAATCGAGGCTGCTCTTTAAAATGATGTTTCGTTTTCAATTTGGGGACATTTGTATGGGAGTTAAACCTGGTCAAAACAAGGTTTATTACCAGCTATAAGAGGGAAAACCCGTGAAACCCGTGATTTTGATACGTGACCTGGTGGGTCTTTAAATCAAAACGATGGATTTTGTTTTCTTTTTTTGCATAGTTAAGTAAGACAAGTGTTCTTGTATAAAATGCTAACATAATAGAAGAATCCAAGATCAAGTTCTTTACGTTCTTCAATGTCATGAATGTTCGAGTGAAGTGGTGTTAAATCTCAACACGGTGAAAACCTCGACTGACGATGCTAGGGACGAGACCGGAGCAGCAACAACATTCAAACAGGAATTGTAAAAACAAAACATGATCTTCCACGTGTTTTTCTTAACGACGCTTTGCGAACCCTTCATTTTGTTTGTAAAGATCCACCAGATCGCGTGTCAAAATCACGGGTTTCACGTGTTTCTCCTCTTTTAACTGGAAATAAATCTTGTTTTGACCAAGTTTGACTCCCATATAAATGGCCCCAAATTCAAACCGAAACATCAGTTTAAAGAGAAGCCTCAATTTCAAGTTGGGGACATTTGGATGTGGGTCACAGCTACCCAGAAACAAAACCAAGGGGCTTAATCGTGGTGCATCACTGGGTCTTTAATAGCAATATGGAAATCAAGGGTGCTGGTGGAGTAGGCGGGGGCAGGGAACGATGAAGGAGACGGTATAAAGGGGGCAGGGGAAAAGGGGAGGAGGGAAACATGCGCGTAAAAACACATTAGTAATGGAGCGCACGTGAGAACTATATAGCCCACAACAACAACAAAAAACCATAGCCCACAAACCCAGCAGCTGCATAAGCATGAGCGGAAAGAAAGAAAAAAAAAAAAAAAAAAAAAGTTGAAAAAAATAAGCCTAATTGCAAAACATTTAAAGGCGAATAAGATCATCAGAAAGGACGGAGGAATAGGCTAGAGGTTGCAGTAATGAGTAAGGGTAGGTAACATTGCAATACCAAAAAAGATAGACAAAAATGGACAAAATGAAAGCCAGATACCGGCGCAGCCATATTGTTTTCAAGGTGACGCTGCTAAGCTGTGTGTGTGTGTGTGTGTGTGTGTGTGTGTGTGTGTGTGTGTGTGTGTGTGTGTGTGTGTGTGTGTGTGTGTGTGTGTGTGTGTGTGTGTGTGTGTGTGTCTGTCTATAAAAACACTATTCGACAAGATTACAGAGTTGTATTTTTAATATAATCATACTATGTGGTGACTTTATTTAGATGGAACAAAGATATTTTATCCACAATTCCATGCTAGGTTTTATTTATTTTTGATAATTTGTTTTAACAAAGCGATGACACTGTGCATCTTGAAGTCGAAGAGTAGTAAGAAGAAAATCTGAGAAAGTGGATTATTACGATGATGATTGCCTAAACGTACTATAGCAAAAGGAACAAAGAAGGGCGATAGTACGTTTAGGCAATTCGAATTTAACAAGAAAGTTATATTAGGGCAGCAGCAGCAACAGCTAAGAACAAGGCCTACCGATCTCCTTGACCTTACCCTTGACCTTGACCACTTTACCATCATCAGATTCGTCACACACCAATGCACTTACATGCCACATTTCAAGACTCTTAAGTCCAACGGCGTAGAAGTTATGGCCCTTTACAGATTTTAGGTTTTCAAGGTCATACGCCAATGTCAAGGTCACGCTTGCGATAATGTGTACGCGGATGCCTTCCTCTCTTGGTGACACACCACCACACAAAATTTGAAGCGATTCTGTCAAGAGGTTCGGGAGTAAACGCGGCCGGACGGACGCACAAACGGACGGACGGATGAAACAAAAACAATCCTTCCCGAAACTTCGCTCGGGATCTAATAACCATTACGACACACAAATGATACATTCATCTCACAAACAAAACGCTTTGAAATTGGAGTAGTAATGCTTCCTTCGAGTGCTTTCCCGTGCCTAATTTTATGAAGTTCTACTAAAGCTTAAGTGGGAAACTAAACGTTGTTGCTTTCTAAATTAAGTAAGTCGTTTTTACTTTCTAAATTAAGTAAATCGGTTTACTTAATTTAGAAAGCAAATGTTAAGATCAGCTCCCTCCGCTGTTCCAGGGTGAAGTTGGCCAATCAGCTTAACGGAAAAGGTCAATCGGAGGGAGCTGATTGGCCAACTTCACCCTGGAACAGCGGAGAGAGCTGATCTTAACATTAGCCAGAAATGTGCAAATGTTAAGATCAGCTCCCTCCGCTGAATCTGTTCATGTTCCCATAAATATAAATTATTAGTGTAGTCTTTGTTTTTCTCTCACCACCTATACATTTGTCTTTTGTGATGTTCATGTTTTCATTGATGTATTTTCTTTATTATTTTCTTAGTCATTTTCATTTCTTTTTATGCCATAAATAATTGTGACCCAGCACCGCGAAAGGGACATTAAGTCGCTGAGCTACTTTCTTACAACAAAGTCAAAAATCTCATTTTGGGGGTCAATTTTGAGTTATTGGTATTTTTTGTGTTCTCGAACATCATAATTATCACATAGTATATTCAGGCATGGGAATTGTCAGTCTTTTGGCTGATTTCAGCTTTTTTGATGGTCCTCTTCAGTCTTTTTTTGTGCAAGTTTCAGCTTTTTTGATGGTCCAAGAGGACATTTATGAGATAAAAAAAGAAGCCCAATGAGTAAAACTTAAGTTATTGGTTATAAATGAATGCAAAATGAACTAAATATATCAGTCTTATCTCTAATACTGTTTTTAAGGCTTAGATAACTCAGAAGAAGCTTCATTTTCTGGGGGCTGTATCCCAACACACACGGTTTTCAGTTGGTTTGCTTTTTAATTCCTTGTTCCTATGCCTGATTCCAGACCCCAATTTTCAGTCTTTTTTGTCTTCTCTAATTCCCATGCCTGGTATTGTTAACTCCAAAAGCTAAACGGTACTTTGTCTTCAGTTTCCGTCACAATGTGCCGTTGTACGTGCCTTTGATAGGGCTTTATGTAAGTCTTCTTGTTGCCCTATTGCACTATTGTTTTAATTTGTGACATTGGGAAAGAAAAACGCTATTTAACCCTTTTTAGTGTATCAGACATGTTATAGTAATTCGTACACGTTTGGGGTCTAATTATGAGTATTTGGTTGTAACGAAAACGGTAGGGTTATTCGTGTGACGGAAATCTTCACGCGAGTATTGTGAACCAAAACGGTAGGGTTATTGACGGAATTATAGTTCATCATCCATGACTCACAGACATCGTCACGATCGGATCGCATCGTATGTATGCAGTGTGTCTGCCCCTTTCGACTTGCTTAAAGACCCACTGACCCACCACGATTAAGGTCCCTCTCGGCTGCTTTCTATGGGCCGGGGTAGCTGTGACCCACATGCATATGTCCCCAACTTCAAATCGAGGCTGCACTTTAAAATGATGTTTCGTTTTCAATTTGGGGACATTTGTATGGGAGTCAAACCTGGTCAAAACGCAAATTCTTACCAGCTATAAGAGCGGAAAACACGTGAAAACCCGTGATTTTTGACACGTGACTTGGTGGGTCTTTAAAAAAACAAAAAAACACCGAAAAAAACCAAATGCCTTTTCAATGCCAAACGGGTGGTGATCTAGCAACGCTAGTTTGGCTTCAGCGACAAAGCTGTGAAAATGAAGACACCCCCCCTCAGACGAGGGGTGTTGGGACACGGGTCATTAGGGAAACCTGCCGCTGGGAAGCCGTCTGTCGGATTCCTTTCACCGACACTGGCATTGGCTTATGCAGCAAGGAAACCTTCTAGTCACGCTTCCATTTTCTTGTCCTTTTTACTTGTCTAATTGGCGGTTTGGACTTTAAAAAAAATAAATAAAATGTTTAGGGGTTTTTTGGGGGGTCGTCAAACTCCTCGGTTTTGTTTTGTTGTGTGTGCTTTTCTATTGTATGAGTTTCTGATCACATAAGTGTAATTTTTATTATTTTTTGTTTTTGCTCTTTTTATTTATTCAACTTGAGTTAAGTTAAGTATGTCTTTCAAATAATCATCAACATTGCAGGCACTCACAGTTCAGTTCAACTCATGCCGCCTGTCTGTCTGACTGAACCTCTGTGTCTGTCCGTCATTCGCTCTCTTGTAGTTGTGCCCGCTCACCATGTATATGTCTGTCCTTCTGTCGGCCTCTCTCATCTTGTCTCTCTCTCTATCTCTCTCTCTTCTTCTCTCTCTCTCTCTATCCTCTATATTATATATATATAATATATATAATATATATATATCTCATTCTCTCTCTCACACACTACAAACACGACACTAAGCACACACGACACTTAAGCACACAAACATACTAAGCATAGCACACACAGCGACACACTAAGCACACACACACACACAGCACACACTAAGCACACCACTAAGGCACAGCGACACACTAAGCACACACACACTAAGCACACTAAGGCACACATCACACACTACGCACATACTAAGCACACTAAGAAACCACACACAGAACACAGAGTGTGCACATACACATACACAACACACACACATACACACACACATCACACACACTAATCACATCACACTAAGCTCACACACACCCACTAAGCACACACACTAATGCACACACTAAGCACAACACACACACACACACACACACACACACTTCCCACACCACACACACAAGCACACACACACACACCACAAAACACACACACACACAGACATTTTTCACACACACACACACACACAACAAGAGACACACCACACAACCACAAAGAGACACACACACATCGCAGCACAAATAAGCGTCATGATTCAGTTTAAAATGTAAAAGAAAAGTACAAAACACTCGCTGATCCAAAAGACCCGAATATTGAAAGTTCCGATGATCCATACAAATTCATAGCGCTGGCATCCGGCGCATTCTACACGTCTCTGTTCAAGGTCTTTTAATCTGCATGTTAATTGAATTTTGCATCCGTCTTCAAGTTTGATTGCATTCCGATTCGTCTTGTTTTTGTGATTTGTGGTGTGGAGTGCTGTGCATGCGCGCGCGTGTGTGTGTATGTGTGTGTGTGTGTGTGTGTGTGTGTGTGTGTGTGTGTGTGTGTGTGTGTGTGTATGTGTGCGCGCGCGTGCGAGTGTGCGTGCGAAGTGTGGTGCGTGTGCATGTAAGTGCTCAATGCACGTGTCTGTGTGTTTTGTGTGTTGCGGGCGCGTGCGATGTGTATGTGTTTCTTCTTCTGCGCGCGCGTGTGTATGTATGTGTGTCTGTGCGCGCGCGCTGTTTATGTATATCTCTGTCTGCGCGCGCGTGTGCGTATTTATTGTTTTGTGAGTTTATGCTATTCCAGTTTCATTTAAAGAACGGGCTACTCGTAAATAAAATCATTAAGGTGAAATAAAAGACCAATGGAATGTCGAACCTGCTTTTCTCTTCAAAATGGATCTGTGTTGATGGTTCTGATGTAGTGGTGTAGCAATGAAAACATATATTTTCATTGTTTGCAACGTGTCACACTATATCGCTTTGACCTAATTTTTTGTTTTTCTTTTTTCTTTTTTAAACCAGCGTGCCAACCTCTGATGCGGTGTAACTATTTTGTTGTACTTCACTTGAATGCCCCCCCCACCTCCCCCCACGGACCACACATTATACAAATGTTTACCGCACATGAAGGGCCACCCTGACGGATGATTGTTTCCCAGAAACACGTCCGAGATCACAAGGACAAACACCCTTTACAGAGATTGCAACAAATCACTCACTTTCCTTATGAGTTCCTAGAAAATCAAACCGTCAAATCGGCGATTCATCCTTCGGCGGGGGTGCTGGAAGTCAAATTATGTCATCCAAAGAGAAGGCGTGTGCCGCGCTCTCTTTCTAATAGGCCTAGCCTGCACCAACGTTTAGACAAAAATTTCGATTTAGCACGAAACGTTTCGCAATACAAGCTCTTTTTTTTCTAAAAAAGAACAAATTTTTTTGATACAGATTATCTAAAGGAGTTTCGCTCACAAACAAAGGAAATAGCTCCTTTGTTTTTTTTTTTTTTACTGCTCTACAAAAACCCCCACCAACCGCTTCAACCACAATGAGTGACCTTCCACCCACCCCATCCAAAATGGCTAAACTCTCCGGCATCTCCGCCAAGGAGGAATCGCCGTTTTGACTGTTTTGACGGTGTCCTAGGATTTCTATGAAACAAAAGAGCAAAGTGAGTGTTCCGATCATTTGAAAAGGGCTGTCTTTATGGTGATCTCGACAGTGTTTCATGGAAAACCTAATCCGTCAGGGTCCGACCATTAACAGACTGGAAAGAAACCCCACTTAACAAACTGAAAGGAATAAAGATGAAACCAGAGAAGTAAGAAAGAAACAAATAGACGAGTAGGGAAATTCTGTTCAATGCAAACAACATCATCTGCTGTTTGAGGTTTTTGTCGAGTAAACAAACTAAGTGACGGCAGATGAGCAGTTTTTGTTGTTGTAGTTGAATCTTTTACTTAAGTTTGTTGCGTGTGTGGTGTATTTTTTCTTCTCTTTTTGTTTTCCGCTAGAGTGCTGTGCTTTTTGTAACCTTATCCGAAATATATCATTGTGCAAGTCTTTGAACAGGTGCAATAGGTAGACAGGATTCCTGCGTTTTATGTCTGATCTTGAGAGCCTTGCTTTTTCTGAAATAACAAAGGATTTCTGTCTCACTGTCTTTTGTTTTTGCCACCCCACCCCAACCCCCTCTGGGGTTTTTTCTAAGCATAATAGCCGCAACCCCTCATCTCTCTGTCTCTGTCCATGTCTCTCTATCTTACGTTCTCATCTATCTCTCTCTCATGTCATCTCTTCTCTCTCTCTCTCTCTCGCTCTCTATCATCACACTCCTCTCTCTCTGTCTCGCTCTCTCTCTATCCCTCTCTCCCCTCTCTCTCTCTGTGGTGTGCGCCTGTGTGTGTATGTGTGTTGTGTGTGTGTGTGTGTGTGTGTGTGTGTGTCTGTGTGTCTGTGTGCGTGTGTGGTGTGTGTGTGTTGTGTGTGTGTGTGTGTTTGTGTGTTGTGTGTGTGTGTGGGTGTGTGTGTGTGTGTGTGTGTGTGTGTGTGTGTTTGCCAGTGTGTGTGTGTGTGTGTGTGAGTGTGTGTGACTTTTGTTTTTGTGTGTGTGTGTTGTGTGTGTGTGGTGTGTGTGTGTGGATGTGCCATATGTGTGTGTGCGTGTGTGCGTGCGTGTGTATGTGTGTGCCTCTGTGTGTGTGTGTGTTGTGTGTGTGTTTGTTGTGTGTGGGTGTGTGTTGTGTGGTGTGTGTGTTTGTGTGTGTGTGTGTGTGAGATGAGAGAGAGAGATAGAGAGAGATAGAAAGAGGGGGGTTGAGGTTACCTGAACCCTTTCATCTTTGTTCTCTGCCATGACAAAGTCACAAACTGCTATTTCTATTTACATTTTTAATTTAGGCTTATCATTCACCATATCAATTGATTATGCTTTTTTTTAAAGGATGCATAATCATTCAAAAATGTAGAAATAAAAATCTATTCCTTTTCTATGAGTTGACTGAATTTAATATAGAAATTGAACACCATGCTATGTCGGCTGCATAAAAGGAAGTTATGAGATGTTGGGCTGCATTGACGAGTGGAATTTTTAATGATACTTCAAAAGGTTATGTGAATTATTGAATTTGTCACCAGGTGTAAGGACCCTGTGACTTTCACTGATCCTTTGAATTGAGTGAGATGAAAAGGGAGGGTTAGAGAGAGTGGAGAACGAGCGAGAGAGAGAGAGAGACGAGAGAGAGATATGAGACGGGAGAAAGAGAGAGGAGAGAGAGCTTGAGAAGGAGGAGAGAGATTGGAGCATTCTCTCCCCCCCCCCACCCCCCCCCCCCCCCCCGTTTGCATTCATAGTTAGGGGACTTCCAACTCATGCAATATAGTAGGTATTAGATATTTATTAGATATTAGGTACTTTATAGTCACAGGAGGCGTCTCTGTGAAATTCGGGTTGCTCCCACCTGGAGAGCGCGTCGCATCCAGAGGCGCGCCACCCAATTTGTGTTTATACGTGCGTGGATATGCGTGGATACATGTGAAACAAGACAGATAGAGACAGACAGACCCACATATGCATACATGCAGACACTCACAAACACAGACCACACGAAAGTATGCGTACGACACAGTGTGTGTGTATGTGTGTGTGCGTGCGTGTGTGTGTGCGTGTTTGTGTGGGTGCTGTGTGTGTGTTGTGTGTGTGTGTGGTGTGTGTGTGGTGGGTGTGTGTGTGTGTGTGTGTGTGAGGAGAGAGGAGAGACAGAGACAGAGACAGAGAGAGAGACAGAGAAGACATGTGGCAGAGGTAGAGACACACAAACAGAGAGCTTGTGTGGTAAGGTAGGGCTAATAAAAAAAATCCTCATAGCTTTGGAAGTTGTTCTGTCACGATCCTATAAGACTGAAAGGAAAAAAAAGGGCCTTTTCACGGGGTTTCACTTTTAATAAAATTCTCGTCAATTCTCTCTCTCATATGACTTCCAAGAGACAAAAAAGAGAGACCTCAGCTTTTTCTTGATAAGGGAAATAGGGTTTGTGTCAGAAAGGGAGAGGGGTTGGATATATTAGGGGTTGGGTATGGGGTTGGGGGGGTATATGGGAGAGAATACGTGGACATTGTGTGTGTATGTGTGTGTGTGTGTGTTTGTGTGTGTGTGTGTGTTGTCAAGTCAAAGTCAAAGTCAAAAATATCTTAATTGAGGGTTAAAGAATAAGCTGACAAAGCTTTTGTGCATCCTCTGGGTCTGTGTGTGTGTGTGTGCGTGTGCGTGATGTCTGGGTGTGTGTGTGTGTGTGCGTGTGCGCAAGTCGTGTGTGTTAAGTCAGGTCAAAATGGATCTTTATTGAAGGTTACAGAATAAGCTAAAAAAGGCTTCTTTCATCCTCTCATCTGTGTGTGTGTGGTGGTGTGGTGTGTGTGTGTGTGTTGTGTGTAGTGTGTGTGTGTGTATGTGTGTGTTGTGTGTGTGTGTGTGTGTGTGTGTATGTGTGTGTTGTGTGTGTGTGTGTGTGCGCGCGAGCGCGCGCGCGAAGAGAGGAGGACAGAGGAGAGAGAGAGATGAGAGAGAGAGAGAGAGAGAGAGAGAGAGAGAGAGACAGAACAACAGACAGACAGACAGACAGACAGAGACAGACAGAACACACACACAAGACAGAGAAGACAGGTAACATTAGCAGAGACAAAGTTGAGAGTGGGGGATAAACTGCGGACATAATTTAATAGGGAGATGAAGCTAGGGGACGTGGAGGCAGGGATCCAACGACAATGTCTTGTTTTCTCCCTTTGGCGACAGGCTGTCTTTTTGCTACCCAAAAAATTCCTGTTGTTAGGGCACCTCCCACCCGGCAGCTATATTTTCAGACCCACTCACAATTGATTGTGAATATGGCGTCTTTCTAACCGCTGCTATGTGCTGTGTGTGTGTTTTTTTTCTTGTTTGGTGTTTTGACACACAACACACACACACACACAGCAGCTGGTAGAAAAACGCACATAGCACAATCAATTGTGGATGGGGCTTGAAAAATATAGCTGCCGGGGGGGAGGTGCCCTAACAACAGGAATTTTTTGGGTAGCAAAAAGACAGCCTGTCGCCAAAGGGAGAAAACAAGACATTGTCGGTGGATC
>CM065680.1:72643646-72662601 GCA_017654935.2 Phymorhynchus buccinoides
AGAGAGAGACAGGGACAGAGACAGAGAGATGAGGGGGGTATATTATGCTTAGAAAAAACCCCAGAGGGGGTTGGGGTGGGGTGGCAAAAACAAAAGACAGTGAGACAGAAATCCTTTGTTATTTCAGAAAAAGCAAGGCTCTCAAGATCAGACATAAAACGCAGGAATCCTGTCTACCTATTGCACCTGTTCAAAGACTTGCACAATGATATATTTCGGATAAGGTTACAAAAAGCACAGCACTCTAGCGGAAAACAAAAAGAGAAGAAAAAATACACCACACACGCAACAAACTTAAGTAAAAGATTCAACTACAACAACAAAAACTGCTCATCTGCCGTCACTTAGTTTGTTTACTCGACAAAAACCTCAAACAGCAGATGATGTTGTTTGCATTGAACAGAATTTCCCTACTCGTCTATTTGTTTCTTTCTTACTTCTCTGGTTTCATCTTTATTCCTTTCAGTTTGTTAAGTGGGGTTTCTTTCCAGTCTGTTAAAGGTGGACCCCTGACGGATGAGTTTTTTTGCTAAGAAACACGTCGAGATCACCAGAAAGACAGCCTTTTCAAGGATCGGAACACTCACTTTGTTTCCTGGTTTCCTAGACAATTCCCCTTCCGTCAAAACGGCTGTCAAAATGGCGATTCCTCCTTGGCGGAGATGCCGGAGGAGAGGAGAGAGTAGCCATTTTGGACGGGGTGGGTGTGGAGGTCACTCATTGTGGTTGAAGCGTTGGTGGGGGTTTTTGTAGTGCAGTAAAAAAAAAAAACAATTGGAGCTATTTCCTTTGTTGTGAGCGAAACTCCTTTAGATAATCTGTATATTTTTTTTTCTTTTTTAAGAAGAAAAAAGGCTTGTATTGCGAAGCGTTCGTGCAAACGATTTTGTCTAAACGCTCAGATTAGGGGGATTTCTTTTTTCGTTTCTCGTTTGTTTTTTTGTTTGTTCCTCATTTTCATTGGAATAGAGACGGCACACTGCCTTCTCTTTGGATGAAAGAATTCGACTTCCATTATCAGCACCGGTCTTCGCCAAGGAGGAATCGCCGTTTTTACCGTTGGATTTCTAGGAAACCAGAGGAAAGTGAGTGTTGTCACATATTCCTGCTCTGTTATAACGGTGTTTGTCCGTGTTATTTCTTCGGTGTTAGCTTACAAACCCTCATCCGTCAGTGTGTTTTTTCTTTCTGTGAACTTACAAACACTCATCCGTCAGGGGGGCCCTGAATGCTTCTGTAAATTGATAATGTGTGGGGGGGTGGGGGGGGGGGTGGGGGCATCATTCATGCTGCACGCCTTGCTCTAGGTAACCTCACACAGGACCAGCTCCACAAATGTGTTTTCAGTTGCTCTACATAACTCAAAACCATCAACAGTCAAAACCATCAAAACAGGGAGTCCATTTTGAAGAGACACCAGCCCGGTTCGAACATTCCATTTGTCTTTTTATATTTCACCTTAATGATTTTATTTACGAGTAGGCTCCGTTCTTAAAAATGAAACTGGAATAGCAATAAAATCACAAAAACAATAAATACGCACACGCGCGCGCAGACGGAGAGATACATACACAGCGCGCGCGCACAGACACATCATACACACACGCGACGCGCCAGAAAACACATACATACCACACGAGAGAACACTCACACGCTCATTACACACATGACACGTGGCCTGAGCACTTACATGGCAAAGCACGGACACATCTCACGCATCACCCGAACGACGCGCACGCGCGACACACACACACAACAAACACACACACCCACACACACACAACACACACACACACATACAACACACACTGCCCCCCCCCCCGCCCCCGCGCATGCACATGCACTCCACACCCCACAATTTCACAAAAACAAGACGAATCGGAATGCAATCAAACTTGAAGACGGATGCAAAATTCAATTAACATGCGAGATTAAAAAGACCTTGAACAGAGACGTGTAGAATGCGCCGGATTGCCAACGCTATGAATTTGTATGGATCATCGGAACTTTCAATATTCGGGTTCTTTTGGATCAGCGAGTGTTTTTGTACTTTTCTTTTACATTTTAAAACTGAATCATGACGCTTATTTTGTTCTCCGAGTGTGTGTGATCTCTGTGTGGAGTGTGGTCTTGTGTCTGTTGGTGTGGTGTCGTGTAGTGGTTTGTGTGTGTGGTGTGTGGGGGTGTGCGATGGTGTGGTGTGTGTGTGTGTGTGTGTGGTTGGGTGGTGTGCTTAGGGTGATTAGTGGTGTGCTGCTTACGCGCGGTGTCGTGTTGTGCTAGTGTGTGGCTAGTGTGTGTGTAGTGTGTTATTGTGTGGTTAGTGTGTATGGTGTGTGTTTAGTGTGTCCGCTTTAGTCGTTGGTCTTGCTTTTTAGGGTTTACCTTTTTTTTTTTTCTTCTATGGGTTCCTTGTGTGTGTGCTTAGTGTGTGTGGGTGTGTTGTGTGTATGTTTGCGTGTAGTGCGTTCGTGTGTGAGTGTCTGTGTGTGTGTGTTTAGTGTGTGCTTAGTGTGTGGATGTGTGTGTGTGCTGAGTAGTGGTGTTTTTTTCTCTCTTCTCCTCGTCCCTCTTCTTTCTTTTTTCTTTTCTTTTTCTTCTTCTTCTTCCGTGCTGTGTGTGTGTGCGTAGTGTGTGTGGGCTTAGTGGTCTGTGTGCTTACGTGGGTTGGGTGTGTGTGTTTGCGTGATTTGTACGAGATTAGAGAGATAATATAATATATATATATAAATATTATATATATAGAGAGGAGAGAGAGAGAGAGAGAGCGAACAGAGATGAGAGCAGAGAGAGAGAGAGAGGAGGACAGACGAGACAAACAGACATGGTGAGGGGCACAACTACAAGAGAGCGAATGACGGACAGACACAGAGGTTCAGTCAGACAGACAGGCGGCATGAGTTGAACTGAACTGTGAGTGCCTGCAATGTTGATGATTATTTGAAAGACATACTTAACTTAACTCAAGTTGAATAAATAAAAAGAGCAAAAACAAAAAATAATAAAAATTACACTTATGTGATCAGAAACTCATACAATAGAAAAGCACACACAACAAAACAAAACCGAGGAGTTTGACGACCCCCCAAAAAACCCCTAAACATTTTATTTATTTTTTTTAAAGTCCAAACCGCCAATTAGACAAGTAAAAAGGACAAGAAAATGGAAGCGTGACTAGAAGGTTTCCTTGCTGCATAAGCCAATGCCAGTGTCGGTGAAAGGAATCCGACAGACGGCTTCCCAGCGGCAGGTTTCCCTAATGACCCGTGTCCCAACACCCCTCGTCTGAGGGGGGGTGTCTTCATTTTCACAGCTTTGTCGCTGAAGCCAAACTAGCGTTGCTAGATCACCACCCGTTTGGCATTGAAAAGGCATTTGGTTTGTTTTGTTTCGGTGTTTTTTTGTTTTTTTAAAGACCCACCAAGTCACGTGTCAAAAATCACGGGTTTTCACGTGTTGTCCATCTTATAGCTGGTAAGAATTTTCTAGTTTCAACCAGGTTTGACTCCCGTTCAATTGCACCCCAAATTGAAAACGAAACCATCATTTAAAAGAGCAGCCTCGATTCGAAGTTGGGGACATAGTGCATGTGGGTCACAGCTACCCAGAAGAAAAAACAAGGGACTTAATCGTGGTGGTGGGTCAGTGGGTCTTTAAGCAAGTCGAAAGGGGCAGACACACTGCATACGATACGATGCGATCCGATCGTTCGATCGATTCTGGACGAGTCTGTGAGTCCTGGAGGATTCGCGTTGAAACTACTTCCGTCTAAAAAAAACCTAAACCGTATTGTGTATCGTCAACTGTACTCGTGTAGACCCCGAGATACGACTTAAAATCAAATGCAACGGTAGAATTTCGCGAGAATCATGCCTCACCAAATGTCACAGTCGGATCGCATCGTACTCGTTGGTCCTCTGCCCCGTAAACTAGAGTCTATTATTGTTGTGTTACTGGATGTCTTCTATGTAGGGGCACGTTGATAAAACGATATGTTGATGTCCTTGTGCGTGTCTTTCGCTTTAACCCTTTCACCGCCATGCCATATTTCGAGCCGAACACTTTCCATTACATTTACCTTGGTAGAGAACACAATCCATATGCAGTATTGGGACTCTCCATGTGATATATACTGTTCTCCAAAAAGTTAGGGCCGGCTTAGTTCTTCAGGTAGTGATACCTATTTATTGTACACTAGACAACAATGAGAAAATGGAAAACTTAGGCTACTCAGTAACTTTCCTTACCTGTTGCACGTGCCTGAAACCAGTTTTGCAGAATGCAGTACGCAAACAGCGTCTTGACAGGTAAGCTTAAAAATGTGGCCAATTCACGAGAATTTCACGAAAGTTTGGTCTCGTTTCGCTGAAGGAATCAGGGCTGATGCAGGTTTCTTGCTATTGCAGTGCAAGGCATGACTATAGTGAACACTGCCTGAGCAAAAGTGAGACACGAGATGTGTATTGATAGCGGCAGAACCAGAGCTTCAATAAGCATAGCCTCCAAGACAGAAGAGAGGGAAATCGTCTTCCGCCCTTAAATTTTGGAGACAGTATAATAATATAAAATAAGGTCCTATCCTTACTTCCCCAACACTAAGACAATAGGGCCTTTAGATAATAGACCCCCAATTTGATGCTGTTTGGAGACATAGGTGTTAAATCACTGTGCTGCTAAAATGACGACTTTGGACGGTGAAAGGGTACAACCCTGTCATCGCCACTGTCGCCTCCTGGCACCACAAGATTTTAACACCCCATGTCACTAAAAGGCATCAAATGGAGGGTCTGGCATCCAAGACCTTAATAAGTTCTTAATTTTGGGAGGTAGGATAGGCCCTATTTTTTATGCATATGATTTTCCCCCAAAAAGAAATCCTCAATAGTGATTGCAGACACATTTGCTCTCTACCCAGGTCATTTTATGGAAGTTTTGGTTCAAAAATGAGTTAGCATTGAAAGGGTGTAAATAGCGTTTTCTTCCCAATATGGTCACAAATTAAAACAATAGTTGCAACTAGGGCAACAGAAGGACTTTACAAAAGACCCTACAAAGGCACGTACAAACGGCACATTGTGACGGGGAAAACTGAAGACAAAGTAACCGTTTAGCCACTTTTGGATGTTAACCATATATCCAGGCTTATCGGAATATAGAAAGACAAAAAAGACTGAAAATTGGGGTCTGGAATCAGCATAAGGAACAAGGAATTAACAACAAACCCAACTGAACCACGTGTTGTAGTTGGGATACAATCCCCCCAGAAAATGAAGCTTCTCTGATGTGTATAAGCCTTAAACAATATTAGAGATAGACTGATATATTTTAGTCATTTGCATCATATATAACCATAAACTTAAAGTTTACTCATGGGCTTCTTTTTATATCTCATAAATGTCCTCGGAGTGACACAAAAAAGCTGAATACTTTGCCACAAAAAAAAAGACTGAAGAGGACCATCAAAAAAGCTGAAATCAGCCAACAAGACTGAAAATTCCCATGTCCTGAATATACTATGTGATAATTATGATGTTCGAGAAAACACAAAAGAACTACCAATACTCAAAATTGACCCCCAAAAGAGATTATTGGACTTGTTGTAAGAAAGTAGCTCACAGCGACTTAATGTCCCTTTCGCGGTGACTGGGTCACAATTATTTATGGCAATAAGAAAGAAATGAAAATGACTAAGAAAATATAATAAAGAAACTATACATCATGAAAACATGAACATCACAAAGAAGAAAATGTATAGGTGGTTGAGAGAAAAACAAAGACTACAGATAATCATTTATATTTATGGGAACAGAAAGATTCAGCGGAGGGAGCTGATCTTAACCATTTTGCACATTTATCTGGCTAATGTTGAAGATCGAGATCTCTCGCTGTTCCAGGGGGTGAAGTTGGCCCAATCAGCTTCCTCGATTGACCTTTTACCGTTAAGCTAGCACTTGGCACAACTTATTCACTCCCTGGAACAGACGAGAGGGAGCTGATCTTAAACCACTCGCGGCTTCACCTTATAGTCTTTTTTGCCTTTCTAAATTAAGTAAACCGTTTACTTAATTTATAGAAAGTAAAAACGATCCTACTTAATCTTAGAAAGCAACAATCAGTTTAGTTTCCCACTTAAGGCTTAGTAGTAAATTCATAAAATTAGGCACGGGAAAGCACTCGAAGGAAGCCGATTACCTTACTCAATATTCAAGCGTTTGTTTGTGAGATGAATGTGAATCATATATGTGAGTGGTCGTTAATGGTTATTACGATCCGAGCGAAGTATTCGGGAAGGATTGGTTTGCGAGTTTCATCCGTCCGGTGTCCGTTGTGCGTCACACCGGTCCGGCCGCACGGGTTACCCCGAACCTCTTGACAGAATCGCTTCAAAACTGATTTTGCGTGCCCGGTGGTGTGTCACCAAGGAGAGGAAGCTATCGCAGGCTACCAACATGTTTCTCGCAAGCGTGGACCTTGACATTGGCGTATGAACCGTGAAACCTAAAATCGGTGTTAAAAGGGCCTATAACTTCATATCGCCGGTTAGGACTAAGATGTCTCTTGAAATGGAGCATGTAAAGTGCATTGGTGGTGACGAATGCTGATGGCATGGTAAAGTAAGGGTCCTAAGGTCAAGGGTCAGCTCAAGGAGATCGGTAGGCCTGTTCTTAGCTGTTGCTGCTGCTGCCCTATATAAGCACTTTTGTCAGTGTTTAAATTCGAATTAGCCTAAACGAACTATCGCCTCTCTGTTCCTTTTGCTATAGTCGTTTGGGCAATCGTAATTCGTAATCATCCACTTGCCTCAGATGTTCTCTTACTACTCTTCGACTTCAAGTATGCACGAAGTTGTCAATCGCTATTGTTAAGATACACAATTATCCCAAAAATAAATAAAACTTTTAGCAGTGGAATTCGTGGGATAAAATATCTTTGTTCAACTTCAACTAAATAAAGTCACCACATAAAAGATGACTGCTTATATTAAAAATACAACATCTGTAATCTTGGCATCGAATAAGCTGTTCTTATAGACAGACACACACACACACACACAACACACACACACACACACACACACACCACACACACACACACACACACACAAACACACACACACCACACACACATCACACACCACCGCCTGAGCAGCGTCATCCTTGTGAATCAACAATATGAGCACTGCGCGCGTCATCGGACTTTCATTATGTCACCCACTTTTTGATCTATCTTTGTTTGGTATATTGCAATGTTACCTAACATGTCGCCTCAAGCAATATGTTTTTAAATGACCAATCCTATGCACAGTTACTGCATAACCTCATGTAGACTATTTCCTCCGTCCTTCTGATGATCTTATTCCGACCTTTTAACTGTTTATGCCCAAACATTATACCGGGCTCTATTATTTAGTATCAACTTTTTGTTCTTATTTTTTTTTTTCTCCTGTTACACGGCTACGAGGCTTATGCAGCTGACTGGGGTTTGGGGGACTATGGATTTTTTTTTTGTTGTTGTGGGCTACATCAGTTCTCATCACGCTGCGCTACCCATTACATAATGTGGTTTTTACACGCGAATGTTACCCTCCTCCCCCGCTTTTTCCCCTAGCCACCGTTCACATCTTATAACAGTTCCTTCATCGTTCCATACCCCGCACTGCCACCTCAGCGACCACCTTGGATTCTCTCAGATTGCTATTAACAAATCAGTACCCAGTGGAGATGACGTGCACACGATTAACGCCCACCTTGGTTTTGTTCTGGGTAGCAGAGTAACCCCAATAATTCCAGAATTTTGCCCCAACTTGAAAGAACACACAGGCTACCTGGTACTGTAAAACTGAGCTTAGTCCACGCGTGTTGAATTAGGGGCCATTTATTCGGGGAGTGCAAACTTGGTCAAAACAAGATTTATTCGCAGTTAAAAGAGGAGAAACACGTGAAAACCCGGATTTGACACGGATCTGGTGCGATCTTATAAAAACAAATGACGGGCTTCGCAAAGCGTCGTTAAGAAAAAACCACGTGGGAAGATCATGTTTGTTTTCTACAATTCCCTGGATTTGAATGTTGTTGCTGCCCACTCTGTAGGTCTCTGTCCCTAGCAATTACGTCATCGAGTTGTGTTCACACGTGTTGAGATTTAACACAACTTCACTCGAAACATTCAGACATAAGAACGTAAAAGAACTTCGATTCTTGGATCTCTTGTCTATTATTCGTAGACATTGTTATAGACACAAGAACACTTGTGCTTACTTAACTATGCAAAAACAAAAAAGGAAAAAAAAGAATCGCAGTCGTTTGATTAACGACCCACCAGGTCACGTCATCACAAAACTCCAGGGAGTAGTTTCACGGGATATGTTCTGCCTCTTATAGGCTTTGGTAAGTAAACCATGGTATTTGAACCGAGGTTTAGTGAACTCCACCAAGTACGAATAATAGATCCCCAAATTGAAAACGAAACATTGTCATTTTAAAGAGCAGCCTGATTTAAGTTGCGGGACTTTTGTATGTGGGTCACAACTACCAAGAAAAAAACAAGGACTAATTCGTGGTCGGTCAGTGTGTCCTTTAATGCTGAACAACTTGTATCTTCCATGCTGAGAGCACACCTGATACAACAGTCACAGGACTTTATTAAAAGACGGACAACTTTGTCGTTCACTTTATCCGTGTGGCGGACACTGTATTGACGATTCTTATAATATCGTGCATAGTCATTGGTCTTTATTTTCCCACTAATTAGAGAATATTACTTGCTTAATGAGTTCATTATTATTGAAATCGAGAGAATAAATCTTAGGTTATTTACTTTCCTGCTTCAGCTACAAAAAAAGCGATCGCTAACGCATAAATGTGGTTTCAAAGGATTTGTGAAAGCAAAGCTTAGTTCTGCGTCCTTCGACAAAACATGTACAACTTTAGCAAATAGTCGAAGGAGAACACGCCGTTGACCCGTGCACACAGCCACACGCACGACACACCGAGCGTACGCTCTCTCTCTCTCTGTCCGTTTCTCTGCTCTCTCTCTCTCTCTCTCTCATCCTCCTTCTCTCTCCGTCTCTCTCTCTCCTCTCTACTCTCTCTCTCTCTCTCTCTCCCTAGTACATACACCATAAATTTGACCCATTTACAAAAACTAACATACATGAATACTGATACCATACACTCATGGTTATGTATCTCTATGTGTATTGGCGGCAGCTCCTGTGTTTTTTGTGTGTTTGTTTGTTGTTTTTGGTCCTCCTCCTGCCTTCCCTCCTCCTCAACCATCCTCATCTTCCCCTCCTCTTCCTCTTCTTCTTTTCTTCTTCGTCTGTCTAAACGTTGTGGTCCATGTCATCGTCGTACCCACATGTCTGCCACATCTTCCTTTGGTACGTCACGCGTGGTTGGTTGCCGCAATCCTCATTCTCAGTTCAATGTTCTTTTATCTTTGTCTCTCCTCACAACTCTTCTTCTCCACCCACACAGTACACTCTCTTCTTCCCGCCCTTGTCTCTATATATGCGTCCGCCCTCTTCTTCCATCCGTCCCTTCTCCTGTCGGTTTTATTACCCACCGTAACCCATAATGTATTGGACGGCTGTATACGATAAGCCATATTTCAAACACTCATTCACCATATATGTCTGTACACAGTACTGAGAGAGATCAACAGACAGAATTGAAGACCAGTACGCTTTCGCGGTGTTATGAGCCCAATAACACATATAACTATTACCATTGAGTATTACCCGTTAAAGTACTATCATAACTGTATACCGATACGTTTATCAACTCACGGACACCAACACATCATAATCATGAGGGAGAAAGGTGGCAGAACCGTGGTTAAGAACGCTCGCTATTTTTTTCTGCCAAATGTAATGCTGTGACTGGACAGCTACGATGAGTGACCCGGGCTCTTAATCCCGGCCTCGCCCTTTCTTCTAAGTCGACCGAAAATCAACTTTGAAACGTCCAGTCCTTCGGATGGGCGGACTTAAAGAGTGTCAGTTCCCGGACCACATGCGCTTTACGCCACGTAAAAATCCACGGCAGTTGAAAGTCCACGGTTACGAGCAGGGGGAAATCGCATGTGCCCTGGAATAGCCAAATGAAGCTAGAGTTATCCCAAGTTGCACAACAATCCCATCCTCACCCTATCCCCCCCAACCACACACAAATTTGGGTAGGCGCTGCGATTGTTCGGCGCACGCGCTCTCTCAGGGGAAGAGAGCAGACCAACGAACTGCACACAAGATAAGTACTCTCGTGACGGTAGGAATATTCAAATACACGAAATATCATTCCACATACAAGTCCAACCACCCTGTCTGTAGTACACAGGTTGACCAACAAGAAGACACAAGGACAGGTACGTCAGGTGTATCCAGGATGTGGGGGAGACCAATGAGAGGCCTCGCAATCTATAATACCAATATTGTATCTGTTGATCTAAAGCTGTGACACTGATAGTTGCATGCTGCGAAATTTCAGTGTTACTATACATGTCTCCTACAAAGAAAGACAGAAAGACAAGACACAGATCTAGGATGTAGGAGTCAAGAGTGTTGGTGAGTAGATATATGGACAGTACGGCCGCATCATCCTTTCTGAACATATAACTTAGCATGGACTAAAAATATATATGGCTTGGATCAGTCCAAACTACACGGACTATTCTTTAGATAGTCCATTTGACAATATATTGGATTTCTCATTAACCAACAAATAATCAACTTAGTATCAAACACAGTGACTGCGAACTATGAAAAGGTTTGATTTGCTTGTGTATTTTTTTATACTTCAGCAGTCTTATTTTTATACACCAAGTTACTATGTTTCGTAATAAGTCAATGTAATATGTCAATGGACTATCTAAACACTGATAGTGCGTTTGTTCGATTCCCCAGCCATCACGTACGCTGAGATATTCACGATGAAACTTATGCACGTGTTACTGAAGAAGCAAAGAAGCAGAAGGCAGACAGACAGACAGAAGGACATGAAAGTTTGTGTAGCAGCTCGGTGTAGGAGGTAGATAGTGGAACTAGTGATACAACCGAGCGAAATACCCGCAATCACGAAAGTAACTGCAACCCTGATATACATAAGTCATAAACATAGTTGGGTGTCTTATTACCAATCAGAGGATACTGCGCTCGATAGTATTAAGTACCATCATAGGCAGACAGAAGACAAGAACACGAGTAGGCAGCTGTAGGTCAGGAGTGTTTGATTGAGGTAGATAATGGAGAAGACCCGACAATACATTCTACTGCCCTGTATACGCGTTCACTAGCATGAGAGATCATAACATACTACACGGTCTGCACCACAGACAGGACAGACAGAAGACACGAAATGTTTGTAAGTCAAGACCGTGGTGTCTAGTAGAAATGGACTAAGTATCCAAGTACCCGCAATCATTCACTACTGCATAATACGAGCTGAGATTCATAACTTATACACGTGTCTGCACACATAGACAGACCAGACAGACGGAAGCTGACATGAGTAAAGTTTGTAGTCAAGAGGACTAGAGCACAGTATGGAGTACTGAGTAAGCTAGGCATAGAAATACCCTCACGATAAACTGCAATTTTGGTATCGCATAAAGTCATACACCAATTATGGTGGTGGTTTTTGGATTCACACATCAGAGAGTACTGCGCTCATTAGATTTAGTAAGTACCATCTGCTAGGCAGGACACTAGATGTACCAAGACAGGTGATAGGGCGAGGCCAGTCTGTCATGAATACAGGGGTGTTGGGGAGAGATAAAGGAACGGGCCTCCCTCCCAGGAGCGCTGACGAGGGCTGATCCCTCGACAGCCGAGTACCCCACTCTCGGCCCACCGGCAGGAGTCTACAAGAAGCGCACCTGTGGCCTGCATAGCAGCCTTACAGTGAGGCTTCTAGCGGTGGCTAGGCAGGAACGGTAAGATATGCAAAACACTTATGGGTGTATCTGTGGCATCACACAGTGGATTAGGTATCTTCAACATGCGTAGAGCATGTGCGAAGGAGTTACGAGCACCGTGTGCAACACATAAGCGAGATATCCGATGACGGAAACACCCCATCGTGCGCAACAAAAAAATAAGTGAAAAAAAAAGGGAAAAGAAATTGCGCAGCGAGTGTTTTCCGAACATTTCCGAGAGTGTATGCTTTATACTAGCTTGTATACCTTCTTTCCACTCTCCAAGTTATTTAGGGTGTGCGTGCACACAACGTACAGGAAACTTGATATACCGCGTATTCTATGTGAACCGGCCTTTGGGGATAGGTTTAACGTTGTTGAGGGCTAGTCTATGGTTGAGGCTGTAGGGATAGGCCTTAGAAGGGTTAGCGTTAGGGTGTTTGGAATAGGATTATGGATAGGGGTCAGGATATGTTTATAGGGTCAATTTAGTGTCGCATACACGAAAATAAAATGTGATGGTACGTCGGATGACACACATCGGATTTCACACCTACATGCGCAGACATGTTGAGAACAAATCCATGTTTTGAGAACATAGCACCCAGACCGTCTGGAGAATGAAGTGATATGTAATAGTGTAGCGCAAAGGCCTGCTATGCAACAATAGGGCCACACGTCCACACGACACACAGCTAACAATCGCACACATCGACATGTACGATACCGATTCACGATGTCACGTCGGTCTCGATGCGCCAATCAAAGTTGATATTGGAGTGCGATCTACCTACACACTTAGTAATTCCCTTGGTGTTGTACATTGCGCAATGCGAGGATGTGACGATGGAGAGTCGTTGATTCACGAGAGACACTCCAGGGCTCCAATCGTCCCGCAAAACAAGGGTCCCAGGGACCTCACATTCACGATACAGGATAGTTGGTCTCCTAAGAGGCGCGGATAGAGCGGTCCCAGGGCTTTGCGAATGCACAGAAGCAACGAAATTGTTATAATCACTACCCCGTGACATCCCCTGGGACCTCCACACCTGCACATTCCTTACTTAGAGGTTCCTTAGAATTTGTAGTAGCATTCATCAGACCCCCAAATTGTGGGTATACCCTGAGGAGCCCCTGAATCACTAAAGAACTGCTACACTTACATGCACATCACATGTGTCAATGCGTGTCACGCCGTGAAATACTTGCCCACGTTATCTAAATAAAATATATTCGCACTACTTCGTCGTATATACTCAACAAATAATATAGACCCCACAGTTACAGGATTCACAGCACACGGTGAATCATGGATCGCATCTTACATCGCCATCTGCATTGAACACATAATAACGTATGTATCAGTGCTGCCGTGGCCCTTTAGAGGACAGACAGGAGATAGAGATAAAAAGGTAGGAGAGGGTGAGAGCACAAGTCGAGAGAGCGAGAGGAGAGCAAGAAGAGAGAAGGTGAGAGAGAGGAAGTAGGACGAGGACGAAGACCGAGATGATTGAGAGAGAGAATAGACGAGAGAGAACGTGCAGACGACCAGAACGAGTAGAGAGAATCGGAGAGAGATAGAGAGATGAGAGGAGATAAATAGAGAGAGATAGAGGTAGAGAGAGAGATAAATAGAGGAGAGAACGAGAGAGAGAGAGAGAGAGAGCGCGTAGAAGAGATCCTATATGAGAAGGACCAGAGTACCTCGAGAGACGAGAGAGAGGAGGACCTTGAGATCCGAGAGAGGAAGACGAGGAATCGAGAGAGAGAGACGGAGAAAGGGAGACAGTAGAAACAAAACAGGGACGCATACACTACTACAGAGAGAAAGAGACCCAGGTGGATCTAGAGCAAACTCATCGAACCACTGTAATAGTATATCAAACATATGCAACAGAGGATGTAGAGCACTAGACAGAGAGATGGGGGCGAGCAGTCCAGGACACACAGTGGAAGACAGAGACCAATGCGAGACATAGCAGGTAAAACAGACCGTAACAAAAATGGACACAAACACACACCACCAACACCACACACACACACAACACACACACACACACACACACACACAACACACCACACACACCACACATAAAAAAAACTTGTACGTTATGCCGGTCAAGCTCGTTCTGGCATAAGGTGCCTAGATAGCACGAGGCGCCTGGTGGTGGAGAGAGGGGGGGGGGGGGGCAGACCCTGCTATTTCCGGCGGGCTGGGCTTGAAATTTGGTACCCCAGGGAGATTGCCTTGCCCAGGCAGGATGCATCCCGCAACACTCTCTCTCGGCCTAAAGGAGATCAGAAGCGAATGCTTGCTTTGGGGACATCGGTCCCCACACAAGGCCAACAAATCACCCCCTTTGTTTTGACTGGCAGCTACTGGAGCCACAGGTGCAAGGACCCATCGTATTGTGAGAGTATCATAGTAACTTCCACAAACGCGCCTAAGTAAGTGTACATGAATTTTCTAGTGTGTATTCGGGGGGGGGAAGGGGAGGACGAGGGGAGGGAGGATGGGGGGAGGAGAAGGGGAGAGGGGGCTTAGAGTGGAGGGGGATGGGGAGGGAGTGGTGCGCAAGGGACAGTGGGTTGTGTCATAGTTTAAATGTCGGTGTTTTTTCGATATTAATGCTAGTCACTAATGTTATGTATTAATTTCGTAGAGATGCTATGGTGATAACACGCTAGTCGTTTTAAAATGTTGTATAATCACGTGCATCTTGTTGACTGGATAGCATGAATGGAGAGAGTGCTCATTGAGCTTGCTTAGCAAAGATTATGCGGCTATACTGATAAGCCTTCTTTCATTACTATTTTTATTACACTGTATACGAAAAGAAACAATCTATACGTAAGATGTAAAGAAGCTGTTTACAAGATACAACAGAGGGACTGTGCAGCCAGAATAAATGGCACTCTTGCCGAAGGCGTCACCAAGACTCATGTTAGGTTGTGCCCCCCCCCCCCCCCCTCCAAACATCCCCACACCCTTTCTCCAACACGCGCAACTCAACCCACTATTACTAGGAGACCTACAATTTGGGGTTTTTCAACTTGTCCAACCCCTATCACACACCACCACCACCCTCTTCGATTTCCCCAGTCTCTGTTGCTTACTTACCCACCCAACCCCCACCTAGTCCACCTACCACCACCCCGTCCTCCACCCCCACCCCCCTTTCCCTAGGTTTCCTAACCCGTCCCCCAATTCGGGTTTCCCTTCCGCATCCACGATCTCCCCCCTAGCCTGTTTGTATTCATCCCTTATTCTCTTGAACACATACGATTTTTTCCTTCTTCCACACTTTACGAAACATATACTCCAGATCTGACGTAAGTCGTTTATTTATTTTTGGAAAATTATTTGTGTTTTGATTCTTTTTGTTTCTTTGCAATTTATACGAATTGTTGTTTTACGATGTTCTGTTCGTCGGTTTGTTTGTTTTGTTTTCGTGGTTAGGGTTTTTTGCCCCTTTTTTCGTGTGGACCGTGTAACAGTTGCTAGGCATAAGTGTAACAATGTGTAGGTAGGGTGTGTGTGAGGGGTGGGGGGGGGGGGCCGGTTGGTCCCACGCGTTCGCCTCACGCGCGGCGCATAGCGTTGATGTGTAGGCTCATGTGTATGTGTGTGGAGGTCGGGTGGGGGGTGGCGGGGTTACTCAATACTAGTTGATTGGAAACTACTGATTCGATAATCAAGGAAATAAAAGTCCTATTTTAAAAAGGGTCACCGTTTCCGGAAAGATCCCTATGGCCCCCATCGTCCCCGCAAAACCAGAGGGTCACAGGGACTTAGCTTCGATACAATAGCTCAACAAAACAATACCACAATACCACCAATACACGGCGTTCCGTTATATTGTTGAGCTTTGGCTTCAAAACTATCAACAAACGAATGCAATGACATTTTAGAGGCGGATGTGTACATTAATTATCATGCTATGTAAAATATCAAAGGGATATGACTAGGCATTTTTGTTCGTGCTCTTAAGAGAAAAAGGATCTTAACGTTTGTTGATCCTGTATGCGTATCATAATTAGATCACGAAAATGAGCAAATCCGGTGACTTAGACGTTGTGGGTTTGCACATGCACGTACATTTTCTTGCAGACATCTCGAGGCTTGCATACTGAGGAATAAAAATACAAGGACCAATTTTGATAAAAAATCGTGACTTTTTGAAATACATGGCTTTTGAAAGTCCATGAAGTTACAAAACAGTCCTATATGTTATTGCTCAGGGGCATACAATCCTTCGGATTGTCACAGGAGCAAACGTAAGTGTTATGTGCAAAACTTGCCTAATTATGATGACGAAACAGAGATCTAACAAAAGTTAAGTAAATACTTCTTTCACAAGGACTTGCAAAAATCAACAATGGATGCACCAAATCATTTCATATTGTACACACATTTACGTCAGTTATCTGACACCAGATCCTAAAATTCATTGCACTTATATCGTTTCGAAAATTATAGCTCAACAACACGCAAACCCTAAGTTTAACATAACAAAAAATGCTGCTCAAAAACGTCAAAAATTGGGTATGTCTACCCAAGCAGCAATAACCTTTAAACTGTGTGGAGTAGCAGTTCTCGGGGTTCTGGACAAATTCATGACACATCGTGAACTAATTTGCCCTTCCAGTGGACAACCCAATTACATACTGTTGTGTGCCACGCTTTTGTGATTTCAAATTTGGGGGGTGGTATGTTTGTTGAGCTATCGTATCGAAAACTATTCGCACGAATGCCAATTAAACTTTAAGCTTTATCCCCCCGCTCAGAAATCGCTCTTTCCTTTGTTCTTGGTACACACCCAGGCCCCACCACACCCCGATATTTAGACGCTTCCGCAAAAACATTATTTGATCCTGAATGAGCGTTCGTTTATAATGCGCATATAAACTGCACGTGTGTAGTTCTTTTGCCGCGTCAGTATACATCTCTATCCTAACATTATTTTGACTTGCGCGGCGTGGACAGCTACTTCACTTACAAATATTAGAAATCCCCCCCCCCCCCCCGTCCCCCCCCCCCCCCCCCCAGTGTCAGATTACGAGGGAGGGAGGAGAGAGGGGGGACGAGTAAACAAGGAAACCCAATGCAATATTTGACCCATTCCGGCTCCTGTCAACAGACCGCCATGATCCTCGAAGAACAGGGACGACAAAAATGGGATACGGTCAATCATCTAATACCCCCTCCCAGCAATTTTCTCCTCTGAAATCCCCCCCACCCCCTCCCCCTCCTAGTAGGTCCCATTCCGACACTCCCTCTATGAAATCGGTGTGTTTGCGTTTTTTCACATTCTGCTAAAAGATGCTTGAAGAAGGCAACGTCAAATATTCAATCCAAAAAAGTTAGCACATGTGTGTGGGGCACGGACTATGCACAGCTAACCTCACTTGAAAGATTAGACTTTTTCTCCCCAGTGACAAGTTAGAAAGAGAGGAATATATAAAAAAAGGCCATACCAAAAGGACCCAGTCCCAGACCTCTGTCCACACCACAAATAGACGATGTCGGAAGACAACCAAAAATAGGGGAGAGCACTTGTGAAAATGGGTAGAGTTGGCTACCTCCATACTCGGGTCAAAGCCACAGCAACAATGAACTATGACGTCGAAGCTGAAGCCGTTAGGATTGCGATGTCAGCGACTAGATTTTTGTTTGGAACAATTAGGGGTGGCCAGTAGCCACAAACTGATAACACTTGCATAATGTGACGTAACAATATAAAATGCACATATTTTTTTAGAATGACGCACGGGTCTGAGTGCTGTATGGTCTGCTTCAAACACACGAGTCGATAGGCTACGAGAGCTGAAAGTTTAGAAGGACTTCCCCTGCTGACCGACTGAATTAGGCAAGAGTCACTCAACACACACACATGCAATTACTCCCTTAATTATTCCGAACAATTCCCATTGATGCTCATTATAAAATAGGACCAGGGGGGACGACCAGAAAAATGGGGAGTCACACAAAACATTCACAAACCGACACCACCACCACCCTCACATGCTTCGTCTCACTCCCCACATCCTTCGCCATTTCTATCCCATATCCCACGAATACCTCTCCATTTCGCTGGATATTAATATTCTGATATCTGATTCATGTGTGTGCCTGTGCTGGTGTGCAACATCATGCGTCCTCTCAACAACACATAAGTTTGCAAAAGAGAAAAGGTGCAGAGTGGTTAAGGACGTTAAGCCTGCCAAATCATGCGTGACTGCAACCGTGAGTGGCCGGGTTCGACATCCGGGCCTCGCCCTTTCTTTCTAGTTCGACAGGACATAGAACTGAACGTCGAGTCCTTTGGATGGGGGACTTAACGCTAGTCTTGACCCGTGCGCTTTACGCACGTAAAAAATCCAAAGACAGTTGAAAGTCACACGGTAAGAGCAGGGAGAACTCCCGCTGCCGAGTTATGGCAAATTGCCTAGCTAGGTTTTTCAAGTGTGCCCCCCACCCCTACTCACCCTGTGCCCCCCCCCCCCCCCCCCCCAAAAAAAAGGGTGGTAGGCGCTGCACTTGCGGCGACGCACTTCTCGGGGGAGAGCAGCCCAAAATTTCACTAGATAAGATCTATGACTAGAATATACTAAAATCTAAATACCAAACACACGAACACAGTCCAAAACTATCAATAAATGGAAAATGTCTCATAGTCTCCTTAGATGATGGACTTTGTTACATTTTGGATCATCCCTGCATCACGCACCAAGAATTATCGTCACCATTGCGATCAAGAGAGACACAGCCGACACCGAAAGACAAATCCAGACGCAGACGCAGACATTTTATTCTTAAAGGCCATAGCCCCTTAGAGGGGGTAACATAATTATAATATTAACAAACGACATATTTCATTACAAAAATGGGTCCATTTGCATTCATATTACTTTAAGGATTTTGAATGCTTAAATATGCATTTAATATAAAAGACAATGACTGGACAATATTTTCATTAGGCTATATGGAAAATGGAACAAAGAGCATGCATTGGCCGTTATCTCACTCCGCCTTCACCCC
>CM065680.1:72663101-72670601 GCA_017654935.2 Phymorhynchus buccinoides
GTCCCCTCCCCCATCACTCTCCTGACGTACCTGTCTGTCTTCTGTTGGTCAACCTGTGTACTACAGAACATGACATTGTATTTGGTATTTTCGTATTTGGAATATTCAAGTCAAAGAGACTTATCTGTGTGGCAATTCGGTCTCTCCTCCCTGAGAGGCGCGTCGCGACAATCGCAGCGCCTACCCAATTTTGTGTGTGTGGGGTGGATATGGTGAGGAGGGGATGTGTGCAGACTGGGAAACCTACTGTCAGTTTTGGCTAACATACCAGGCAGCGGGATTTCCTCCCCTGCTCGTACCGCCTTTCAACTGCGGTGGATTTTTACGTGCGTAAAGCGCACGGGTGGTCAGAACTAGCTTAAAGTCCCCATCCGAAGGACTGTACGTTCCGTTTCGATTTTCGGTCGAACTAGAAGAAAGGGCGGAGGCGGATTAGGCCCGGGTCACTCACGCTGCAGTCCACGCATTAACATTTGGCAGTGGCAGGCGAGCGTCTAAACACACTCTGCCACCTTTCTCTCCCTGCATGAGTATGAGTTTGTATGATTTTGAATAAACGTATCGGTATACAGTATTATATCTTACGGGTATACCAAAATGGTATATTATTGTATTGCCAACACCCCAGCCGTCTTGTCTTCAATTCTGTCTGTTATCTCTCTCAGTAGCTGTGTACAGACATTATGGATGAGTGAATATGCGTATCGATATACAGCATATACATATGGTACGTGGGTAGATAAACAGGACAGAAAGGAGACGGAGGAAGAAGAGGGGGACGCATATATAGAGAAGGGGGAAGAGAGAAGGAAGCTGGGGTGGCGAAGAAGAGTGAGAGAGAAAAAAGACATTGCGATGAATGATAGGCGGCCAACAACACGGTGACGACAAAGGAAGATGGTGCGACATGGTGACGACGTGACATGACACAACGTTACAGACGACGAAGAAAAGAGAGAGGAGAGAGGGGGCAATGAGGAGAGGAGGAAGGAGGAGGAGGACAAAAAACAAACAAACCACCACAAAACAAACGCACAAACGATACATAACATATGTATGTATGTACATGTTGTAAAATTTTGAAATGGTCAAATTTAGGGATGTACTGAGAGAGAGAGAGAGGAGAAGAGAGAGAGAAAGAGGAGAGAGAGAGAGAGAGAGAGAGAGAGAGAGAGAGAGAGGAGAGAGAGAACGAGAGAGAGAGAGAGAGTACCTCGGGCGTGCGTGTGTGTGCACGACACGCGTTCTCCTTAGCTATTACTAAAGTTTACATGTTTTGTGAAGGACGCAGAGAGCTTTGCTTTCACAAATCCTTGAAACCATTTTAGGCGTTACGATCGCGCTTTTTTTTTGTAGCTGAAAAAGAAAGAATACCTAAGATTTCTTCTCGATTTCATAAATAATGAACTAATTAACAAATTTCATCAGTTGAGGGAAATAAAGACAATGACTATGCAATAATTAATCGTCCATAAATGTCCTCAGAAAATGAAACAAAGTGTGTCCCCGTCTTTTAATAAAGTACATTATGTTCAGTTGCTCAGCATGAAAAAACAAGTTGTTCAGCATTAAGACACACTGACGCACGCGATGAGTCCCTTTGTTTTTTTCTGGGTAGTTGTGCCCACCACATGACAAATGTCCGCAACTTAATCGAGCTTGCTCTTTAAAATGATGTTTTCGTTTTCGTTTGGGGACATTTTTATGGGAGTTGAACCTGGTCAAGCAGGTTTATTACCACTAAAGAGGGAAAACCGTGAAACCCCGTGATTTTGATACGTGCCTGGTTGGGTCTTTAAAATCAAAACGATGGATTTTGTTTTTCCTTTTTTGCATAGTTAAGTCAAGATCAAGTGTTCTTGTATGAAAATGCTAACATAATAGAAAATCCAGATCAATTCTTTACGTTCTTCATGTCATTGAATGTTCGAGTGAAGTGGTGTTAATCGCAACCGGTGAAAACCTCGCTGACGATGCTAGGGACAGACCGAGCAAGCAACAGCATTCAAACAGGAATGTAAAACAAAACATGATCTTCCACGTGTTTTTCTTACGACGCCTTTGCGAACCCTTCTTTTGTTGTAACAGTCCGACCAAATTCGCGGTCAAATCACGGTTTCACAGTGTTTCTCCTCTTTTAACTGGAAATAAATCTGTTTTGACCAAGTTTTGAACTCCCCTATAAATGGCCCAAAATTCACACCAAGCATCAGTTTAAGAGGACCTGAATTTTCAAGTTGGGGACGTTTGGATGTGGGTCACAGCTACACCCGAAACAAAACCAAGGGCTTAATCTTGGTGCATCACTGGAGGTCGTATGGCAATATGAAATCAAAGGGTGCTGGGTGGAGTAGCGGGGGTAGGGACTATGAAGGAGACGGTATACGGGGGCAGGGAAAAGGGGAGGAGGGTAACTTGCCGTAAAAACCATTAGTAATGTGAGCGCACGTGAGAACTATATAGCCCACAACACAACAAAAAAACCATAGTCAAAACCCATCAGCTGCATAAGCATGAAGCGGAAAGAAAAAAAAAAAAAAAAAAAGTTGAAAAAATACTATTGCAAAACATTTAAGGCGAATACGATCATCAGAATGAGAGGAATAGGCTAAGGTTGCAGTAATGAGTAAGGGTAGGTAACATTGCAAATACCACAAAGATAGACAAATGGACAAATTAAAGCGGATCCGTCGCACCATATTGTTTTCAAGGTGACGCTGCTAAGCTGTGTGTGTTGTGTGTGGTGTGGTGTGTGTGTGTGTGTGTTGTGTGTGTGTGTGTGTGTGTGTGTGTGTGTGGGTGTTGTGTGTGTGTGTTCTTCGATAAAACACTATTCGACAGATTACCGAGTTTGTATTTTAATATAATCATACTATGTGTTGACTTTTTTAGATGGAACAAAGATATTTTAATCCACAATTCCTGCTAGGTTTTATTTATTTTGATATTTGTTTTAACAAAGCGATTGACAATGTGCATCTTGAAGTCGAAGAGTAGTAAGAAGAAAATTCTGCCAAGTGGGTTATTCGATGACATTGCCCAAACGTACTTTAAGCAAAAGGAACAGAAGGCGTGTACGTTTAGCAATTCGAATTTTACAAGAAAGTTATATTAGGTCAGCAGCAGCAACGGCTAAGACAAGGCTCCCCCTACTCGATCTCCTTGACCTTACCCTTGACCTTACCACTTTACCATCATCAATCGTCACACACCATGCACTTACATGCCACTTCAGACTCTAAGTCCAACGGCGTAGAAGTTATGGCCCCTTTACAGATTTAAGTTTTCAGGTCATACGCCAATGTCAAGGTCCGCTTTGCGATAATGTGGTACGCGGATGCCTTCCTCTCTTGGTGACACACCGACCACGCAAAGTTGAAGCGATTCTGTCAAGAGTTCGGATACACGCGGCCGCCGCGCACAAACGGAACGGGACGTATGAAACAATAACAATCCTTCCCGAAACTTCGCTCGGGAATCTAATGCCATTACTACACCCAAATGATACATTCATTACTCAGAAACAAAACGCCTTTGAAATTTCAGGATAGTAATCGCTTCCTGTCGAGTGCTTTCCGTTCGGCCTAATTTTATAAAGTTTTACTAAGCTTAAGTGGGAAACTAAACGTTGTTGCTTTATAAATTAAGTAAGTCGTTTTTACTTTCTAAATTAAGTAAATCGGTTTACTTAATTTAGAAAGCAAATGTTAAGATCAGCTCCCTCCGCTGTTCCAGGGTGAAGTTGGCCAATCAGCTTAACGGAACAGGTAAATCGGAGGGAGCTGATTGGCCAACTTCACCCTGGAACAGCGGAGAGAGCTGATCTTAACATTAGCCAGAAATGTGCAAATGTTAAGATCAGCTCCCTCCCGCTGGAAATCGGTCATTGGTTTCCATATAAATATAATTATTAGTGTACGTCTTTCGTTTTTACCATCTCACCACCTATACATTTGTCTTTTGTGATTTTTGTTCAGGTTTTCATTGATGTATTTTCTTTATTAACCTTTCTAGTTTCTATCATTTTCTACTTGCTTTTATATGCCATTATCTCTCAATACATTGTGGGACCTCACGCAACCGCGAAATAGGGACATTTAAGTCAGTGAGCTAACTTTCGTACAACCAACAGTCAAAATTCTCTTTATTTCTTTGGGGGGTTTCCAATTTTGAGTTTTAATTGTACTTTTCTTTTTTGTGTTCTCCTGAACATATATGAATTATCACATATAGTATATTAAGGCATGGGACGGACTAAGATAATTGTCAGTTCTTTTGGCTGAATTATTTCAGCTTTTTTGATGGTCCGCACAGTCAGTTCTTTTCTGTTTGTGTTTGCAAGGAGCATACTGGTCAAGATTTTTCGAGATTTTTGATTGGTTCCCAAGAGGACACTTGATGGAGATAAAGAAAAAGAAAGCCCCACTGAGCTTTTATTAACAAAACTTTAGTTATTGGTTATAAATGAATGCAACATGAATTGAATATATCAGTCTTATCTCTAATACTTTGTTTTTAAGGCTTAGATAACAGAAGAAGAAGCTTCATTTTCTGGGGGCTGTATCCCAACACACATGGTTTTCAGTTCAGTTTTTTTATTCCTTGTTCCTGGTGCCTGCCTTCCAGACCCAATGACAATTTTCAGTCTTTTTTTGTCTTCTCTAATTCCCATGCCTGCCTGTTTTGTTAACTCAAAAAGCTAAACGGTACTTTGTCTTCAGTTTCCGTCACAATGTGCCGTTGTACGTGCCTTTGATAGGGCTTTATGTAAGTCTTCTTGTTGCCCTATTGCACTATTGTATTAATTTGTGACATATGGGAAGAAGAAACGCTATTTAAAAAAATAAAAACACCCTTTCAACACCAAACCATCTTGCAGCACAAAATTTTCCATTTAACTTACCTGGGTAGAGAGCAAAATGTGTCTGCAATCACTATTGAGGATTTCTTTTTGATCATATGCATAAAAATAGGGCCGATCCTTACCTCCCAAAATTAAGAACATTTTAAGCGTCAATGGATACCAGACCCTCATTTGATGCCTTGCTAGTGACATGGGTGTTAAATCATTGTGGTGCCAAGAGGGCGACAGTGGCGATGACAGGCGTTTTAAGACCCTTTCAAACGCCAAAGTCGCATGTTAGCAGAGACAGTGAATTTAACACCTATGGTCTCCAAAAAGCGCATCAAATGGGGGTCCTATTATTCAAAGACCCTATTCGTCTTCTTGTTCTTGCGAAAGTATGAGTTGAATAGACCTTAATATTATATTTCATATACTGGTCTCCAAAATTTAAGGGCCGGAAGAACGACTCTTCTCTCTTCTGTCTTGGAGGCATGCTTATTTAGAGCTCTGGTTGCTCGCCCTTAAATAAACATTCGTGTCTAACTTTTGCTCAGCAGTGTTCACTATAGTCATGCCTTGCACGTGCAATAGGCGAAGAAACCTGCCAACTCTTCATGTCTCACCCTCACTCACCTCTTGATTCTTCAGCGAAAAGTGAACAAACTTTCGTGACATTCTCGTGAACTTGCCACATTTTAAGCGTACCTGAAAACGCTGTTGCTGTACTGCAATGTCGGCAAAACTGGTTCAGGCACGTGCAACAGGAAGGAAAGTTACTTGAGTAGCCTAAGTTTAGCCATTTTCTTCATTGTTGTCATAGTGTACAATAAATAGATATCTTAAGCTACTGAAAACAGAAGCCGGCCCATAACTTTTGGAGACCAGTATATATCACAGGAGAGTCCCCAATAATGCAGATGGATTGTGTATGTTCTCTACCACGGTACATGTTAATAGAAAGTGTTGGCTGAAATCAATGCATGCGGTGAAATAGGTTAAAGCGACAGACAACGCACGAGGACATCAACATCGTTTATAACGTGCCCAACAACATCCAGTAACACAACCATAATGACTCGAGTTAAGGGGCAGAGACCACTGTGTACGATGCGATCCGACTGTGACATTTGTGAGGCATGATTCTCGTGAAATGCTACCGTTTCATTTGATTTGATTCGTATCTCGGGGTCTACACGAGTACAGTGAACGAAAACAGTAGAATTGTTTTTTAGACGGAAGTATTTCACGCGAATCCTCCATGACTCACAGACATCGTCACAATTCGGATCGCAGTCGGATCGCATCGGTATGCAGTGTGTCTGATCACCCCTTTCGAATTGCGTAAAGACCCACTGACGCTCCACGATTAAGTCACTTGGTGGGGGTGTTGTTGTTTCTGGGTAGCTGTGACCTACAATACACCAATTCCCCCAACTTCAAATCGAGGCTGCTCTGTAAAAATGATGTTTCGTTTTCAATTGGCGGACATTTGTGTGGGAAAGTCAAAACCTGGTTGAAATACAAAAATTCCTTACTAGCTATAAGAGGGAAGACACGTGAAACCCGTGATTTTGACACGTTACTTGGTGGTGTCTTTAAAAAAAACAAAAAAAACCCGAAAACTGCCCCAATGCCTTTTCAATGCCAAACGGGTGGTGATCTAGCAACGCTAGTTTGGCTTCAGCGACAAAGCTGTGAAAATGAAGACACCCCCCCTCAGACGAGGGGTGTTGGGACACGGGTCATTAGGGAAACCTGCCGCTGGGAAGCCGTCTGTCGGATTCCTTTCACCGACTGTGTATTGGCATTGGCTTATGCAGCAAGGAAACCTTCTAGTCACGCTTCCATTTTCTTGTCCTTTTTGCTTTGTCTAATTGGCGGTTTGGACTTTAAAAATAAATTTTTTTTTTTTGGGGGGGTCGTCAAACTCCTCGGTTTTGTTTTGTTGTGTGTGCTTTTCTATTGTATGAGTTTCTGATCACATAAGTGTAATTTTTATTATTTTTTGTTTTTGCTCTTTTTATTTATTCAACTTGAGTTAAGTTAAGTATGTCTTTCAAATAATCATCAACATTGCAGGCACTCACAGTTCAGTTCAACTCATGCCGCCTGTCTGTCTGACTGAACCTCT
Organism: Phymorhynchus buccinoides; assembly: GCA_017654935.2. Lineage (NCBI taxonomy): Eukaryota > Metazoa > Mollusca > Gastropoda > Neogastropoda > Raphitomidae > Phymorhynchus > Phymorhynchus buccinoides. Next base: position 72,670,079 of record CM065680.1, read on the forward strand.
GTGTCTGTCCGTCATTCGCTCTCTTGTAGTTGTGCCCCTCACCATGTCTGTTTGTCTGTCTGTCTGCCTATCTCTCTCTCTCTCTCTCTCTCTCCTTCGTCTCTCTCTCTTCTCCTCTCTCTCATCTCTCACCCACACTCACCACACACAACGCACCGCACGCGCCACGGCACACACACACACACACACAATCACACACAAAGCACAAGCACAACACACACACTACACACACACACACACACTACGCACACACACACCCACACACACACACACACACACACACACACACTAAGCAGTAATCACACATTACACACCCACCACGCAACACAATAACTAAGCACACACACACACAAACACAACACACACACACACACACCCGCACCACACACACGCACAAACGCACGCCACGCACACACACACACACACCACACACACACACACACACACCACACGTGTACACAAACACACACACACCACACACACACACAAGAACACACACACACACACATTACACACACAAACA
>CM065680.1:72690601-72703101 GCA_017654935.2 Phymorhynchus buccinoides
ATGTGTTCTACCAGTACCCACAACACGAAAGACAATTTTGAATGATTTCTTTGTTTATTTGATTGTTTTCTAAATCAAGTCAATAGAAACAAAGAGGCAAAATTGTATCTTCTATGCCTGATTTCTGCAAAATGATCTATTTCGAATGCCAAACTTCAAATAATTATAAAATGAAAACTAGACAAGATAACTCAGTTCGGTTTTCTGTATGCTAAAAAGGAATCTTTGCTTCACCATGAAAATGTTAAATCTCAATTTATGCCGAAATTCCATTATGTCTGTTTTTCCCATGCACAATCATATTATTATAAATAGTGATGCATCAGAGTAGAAAAGTCATTCGACAAACTGTCCTGATAGAAGAAAATCAATAGGACAAAAAAAGTCCTCGATCATGCATAAATCAACAGGACAACTCTGTCAGTGTTAAACTGATTTCGATCAGAGATTTGTGACCCAGCACCACCGAAAGGGACATTAAGTCGCTGGGCTAGTTTCTCACAACAGACTTGCAAAGTCAAAATCTCATTTTTGTCAATTTTGAGTTATGGATAGTTTTGCGTTCTCAAACATCTTATCTTTTATATTTATGAAGGATACTCTTTACTATGGTCTCTAAATGGTATTATAAGTGTTTTAAATTGACTAGGTTAATGCATGTTCTACAGCTAGTCTAGACGTTAGACTATGTTTCCTCAAAACGGCCGACGCTCACCCTACTAACTTTAAATGCTCATAACTTTGGAACGAAAAATGATACAAGTATGGTTCTTGTATTATTTGATAGAGAATTGTCTGCCGTTTTCAATTGTGTAATGTTCTCAGAATGGTCAGTTTGACACTTAATGTCCCTTTCCTGGTGCTGGGTCACATATGTTCTGACGGGGGAACACCATACTAGGAGATTTTCATCTATCATCTACTTCCCACTGAAATGTTACCGATGTTCAAAGGATATATAATTTGCGGGTTCTCTTTTTGCAAAAGAAAGCTTACCGGCAGTTATTTAATATGCTTGCTATAGTGTTTTTTTGTGTGTGTGACGACTTCGAGCTTATTGCAACACAGCTAGTCAGGGATATAATACTTTCTTTGGTACCTGCTACTGTTGGGCTTATAAGCCGCTATAATATCTGGGTGAACCCTGGTTGCCCTCCAATTTTCGCAACGATTGTGAAAATATATGGTGACCTGCTATAGCCAAAAATGCTCTCTTGCACCGATGATGTTTGTTTTTATCTTAATAGACGATTTTCGGAACAAACAACTAGGGGAGAGCACCTCGTGAAAATTAGAGTAGTTTACCTCCATTACTCGGTCAAATACCATAGCAACAATGCAACAATGGCGTCGAAGATTGAAACCGCTGGATGCGAGTCAGCGACTTGCAAACATTTTTTTTATATAGAAACGTTAGGGATGGCCAGTGGCCACAAACTGATAAACTTGCAAAATGTGACGTGAAAATATACTTTTAGAATGACGCATGATGTTCTAAGTGCTGTATGTTCTGCTCAAGCACACGAGTCGATAGGCTACGAGAGATGATGGTAGAGTGACTTCCCCTGTTTGACCGATTGAATTAGGCAAGATCACTCCCACACACCATGAAATTACTCCCCTTAATTATTTCCGAACAATTCCTATTGGAGGGGGCCTGTTAGAGCCGGACGTTCTCTTCCGCAACATGATTATTATTTTGTGTGTGTGGTAAAGTGTTATTTGTCTGCCTGTGTGTCTGTGTCTATGTGCGTGTCTGTAATGTTGGACTGATTATCAGTCTCCCTGTCTCTGTGTGCTTAACTTTAATTTAAAGACCCACTGACCCACCACGATTAAATCCCTTGTTTTTTTCTTTCTAAGTAGCTGTGACCCACATACAAATATCCCCAACTTCAAATTGAGGCTGCTCTTTAAACTGATGTTTCGTTTTCAATTTGGGGACATTTGTATGGGAGTCAAACCTGGTCAAAACAAGATTTGTTACCAGCTATAAGAGGGGCAACACGGGAAACCCGTGATTTTGACACGTGACCTGGTGGGTCTTTACATTTATATGTGCGGATTGTTTTCATATTTCGGGGATGATTATCTCCCCAAAGGATAGGCGTTAAAGTCAGGAGATTATGGTCACCATTAATTTACTGAAATCTGATTTTATTGTATACCAAGACGGGGTAAAAAGATGGGCGGGTAAAAGCCCACCCCAATTATCTCATGAAATGAAGCAAATTTCAGTCTCATTTTGCCCATGAGACGAGCGTTAATGTCTAGCATTCACAAATTTGACTGAAATTTTCTTTATTTCATGAGATAATTGGGGTGGGCTTCTTACCCCCCATGCGCTTTTTACCCCGTCTTCCCCTATGTGGTTTTTGTTTGTGGTTCAAGCCACAAACCTATAAATCACTTTGTCGGTCGGTCGGTCTCTGTCTGTCTGTCGGTCGGTCGGTCCAAAATTGTCGCACTTCAAATCGAGGCTACACTTCAAATTGAGGCCGCTCTTTAAAATGATGTGTTTTAAAAGCGTACAAAATAATAAACATACGTAATACAGACACTACAACAGACACGACGAGTATGCGGTGCTTCTTTCGATGAGTATAAGTAGGATACATAGTTTTAAATGTTTTCCAAAAGATATAAAAAGTTACGAAATGGTGCAGAGATAGCATTCTGGTTTACAGATTAAAATTATTGAAAAGCCAGGGGAGGTGACTCATGATTGGAGTGGTAAAAATAGACCGCGTGCCACAAACTATTGCGATTTCGCGCTTGTTTTATTATTAGGTAGAAGGATTAATCCATTCATTTTGCATGTTTAGACGGTGATTGTGATGATATTTTGAAACAATGGAAAGGTGTTGACTATACGTGTATTCCCTGGAAGTGTGTCCAGAAAGGTCGACAAAGGTGTACTTTAGACTAATGTTTGCGACTCTCGATCTCAAAGTCTGGTTCTTCCAGTTTCATGACATCAACCCTGGGCTTTTTATCCTAACCCTATACCTTTCCCGAGAATGGTAGAATGTTCCTGGGTGAATGATTGGGTAACAGTAGTTTGTGAATGAATGAACTGAATGAATGAATAAATTTGAATGAATGAATTGAATTAATTGAATGAATGAATGAATGAATGAATGAATGAATGAATCAATGAATGAATCAATGAATGAATCAATGAATCAATGAATGAATGAATGAATCAATGAACGAATGAATGAATGAATGAATGAATCAATGAATGAATTGAATGAATGAATCAATCAATCAATCAATGAATGAATCAATGAATGAATGAATGAATTAATCAATGAATGAATGAATGAATGAATGAATCAATGAATGAATGAATGAATGAATCAATGAATGAATGAATGAATGAATGAATCAATGAATGAATCAATGAATGAATGAATCAATCAATGAATTAATCTTTTATTTAACGTGTGTTCACTTCACAGTGATATTACACGAACAAAATTAAAATCAACAACAACAAAAATTTCGAAAAGAAGAATAAACAAACAAACAAACAAAAACCAATACTAGCATGCAATTGCAAACCTGTTATAAGAAGTGTCCTACTGAACTATGTAAAATATTTTGTGCTAGGTTCATCAAAAATGAATTATCTTTTTTGCATAGCAGAGTATTTATTTCAATATTTGCAAAATCTGTAGGTAAAATATTTAATTTAGAGCAATTTATTATATGTTCAATAGAAATGTTGCTTTGACAAATACAGCTAACTTCCTTGGAATATTTTGTTTTGTATGCATTAAGTCTTAGCCTATGTATTAAGCTAGTTACATGCCTGTTACCAGAGGGGATGCATGATTTAAATTGGTAGGGTTGTATGTTATTTTTATAACGTGAATAAATTTCGTATTCGATTATATGACTCCTTTTGATAATTTAACTTTTAACTTTTCTGATTGAGAATGATTTTTTTGCACCTGCTTTTGTTAATATCTTGTGTGACTGCGGGTGTATCAGTGAATGGAAGCGCCTTGAGTGTAAAATAATTATAGAAAGGCGCTATAGAAATGCTATCAATTATTATTAATATTAGAATGTTGATTCTTAGTGAACCTTTTCAGTGTGAACATTTGATTGGGGATGTCTATTCTTCTGCTTTATAGCCGAAAGGCCATCGTTGGAGTACAGGATTTATTTTTACCAACCGTGATCGTAGAGAGCGGATTGGTAATGTTTTCACTCGTGTCTGAGGTGGTGTTTGTATGTTTGTATGTATCCTCTCTAGCGTTTGAACGGATGGACTTAGGGTGCTCAAATTTTGCATGCGGGTAGGTAGTAGGACGATCTAGGCCAAGTTCGATAATGAAGGTTATGGGTCAAAGGTCAAGGTCACTGGAGCCGAATAACGCTGCCGCGCGGTTGGTGATTTAGCGTCTTAACGCTCTAGTTTGCATGTGTTTTCAATCAAGCTTTAATAAAAACGTTTTTGGTAAAGATGCAGATCAACACCCCCTGTTACAATCTTGGTTCATTGCGTTCTTTCCGTCTTGCCTTTAATATCTACTGTGTTTGAATGCAATTTTGTTTACTGTGAAAATGGATGACAATTAACGTTAACCATAGAAAACGATAGAGGTTTAAGTGCTCAACCTGCAGTAAGAAAGGCAAGACTGACACACACAAAAACACTAAACGTAAATAACCGAGAAATGCAGGAGGGGATGTTGATCTGCACCCTTGCCACTTTTTTTAACAAAATATATATAAAACTCATTTTAATTTAACAAAAGAACGTATCTTTCTTCTTTGTATCACTTTTCACCCGAACCCTGTCATCATACTTATTATGTATGACATTATTTTGCCCCAAGCCAACCTGTCGACTGTCAAAGACCCCTCCCCCCACCCCTTCCCCCCTCCAAAAGAGAGAGGGGGGGGGGGGGTGAGAGAGAGAGAGAGAGAGAGAGAGAGAGAGAGAGAGAGAGAGAGAGAGAGAGATCGATCGAGAGAGAGAGAGAGAGAGAGAGAGAGAGAGAGAGATCGAGAGAGAGAGATCCTTTTTTTGACATTTTCATACCCACTGCCCATTTTGACGAGAACGTGTTATGACATCCGATAAGTTGCCAAACCGTTGTTGTTTTGGAGTTTGTATCGGCAGTATGACTGCGACACGCACGAAAGCGCGCACGCCTGAGTGATTAGTGAGTCGCCTGGCTTAATCGTACCTGGGACACGCACTAAAGGGGCCCGCCACACGTCCGCTAAAATCGCACGACTGTACGATACGATTCGATCACGTGGTCTCGACGAACAAATGGGATTGTGATCACAGTATTTGACTGTTGTTAAGAGCCGGCCACACGTCCGCTAAAATCGCACGACTATACGATACGATTCGATCACGTGGTCTCGAGGAACAAATGTGATTGTGATCGAATCGTATCGTACAATCGTTGCGACTTTAGCGGACGTGTGGCTGTCTCTTAACAGTCAAATATTGTTGCTACCCGCTTTTAGTGCTCCAGAGAGCAGTTACGGGTATTTGGGGCCACACACCAATTTTCAACACTCTCCAGCACTCAGTCCTGTAATTCTAGCACTCTTGAACTATTTAACACTCTTTGAAACGTGACACTTAAAATCATGGTTGTGTATATGTGTTCGTGAATGTGAGGGGGAGGGGGTTACTGTATTGATATTGGTATGAGAGAAAGTAAATTTTGGTTACACTTAGAGTGAAAAGTATACACGTTTGAATCACTTTACCCCAATTGTAATTGTTGCTCGTTCTCTCTCTCTCTCTCTCTCTCTCTCTCTCTCTCATCTCTCCTCTCTCTCTCATCTCTCTCTCTCTCGCTCTCTCTCTCGTGTCTCTCTCTCTCTCTCTCTCTCTCTCTCTCTCTCTCTCTCTCTCTCTCTGCCTCATCCTCTCTCTCTCTCTCTGTGCTCTCTCTCTCTTCTCGTTCTCTCTCTCTCTCTCTCTCTCTCTCTCTCTCTCTCTCTCTCTCTCTCTCTCTCTCTCTCTCTCTCTCTCTCTCTCTCTCTCTCTCTCTCTCTCTCTCTCTCTCTCTCTCTCTCTCTCTCGTGTATTTGCCTCTCTCTCTCTCTTTCTCTATCGAAAACACTGCCAGTAGTTTTCGTTCTAAGCTCAGGTCTTATGCGTTTGTCATACCTTACAAACTCTCTCTCTCTCTCTCTCTCTCTCTCTCTCTCTCTCTCTCTCTCTCTCTCTCTCTCTCCTCTCTCTCTCTCTCTCTCTCTCTCTCTCTCTCTCTCTCTCTCTCTCTCTCTCTCTCTCTCTCTCTCTACTGCCCCCCCCTCGTCTCGCTCTCTCTCTTTCTGCCCCCATCTCTCTGTCTCTCTCTGTGCCCCCCATCTCTCTCTCTCTCTCTCTCTCTCTCTCTCTCTCTCTCTCTCTCTCTCTCTCTCTCTCTCTCTCTCTCTCTCTCTCTCTCTCTCTCTCTCTCTCTCTCTCTCCAGCCTTGTTCTCGTCACACATGAGGGGCGCTGTAAGTACATTGTACTCCCGGAAAAATAGTAGGTGTTTTGAACTGGTGTGGCTACTCTTGGGTGTTAAAGTGTTTGAAAAGCCTGTGTGCTCTGTCCCATGAGAGAGAGAGAGAGAGAGAGAGAGAGAGAGAGAGAGAGAAGAGAGAGAGAGAGAGAGAGAGAGAGAGAGAGAGAGAGAGAGAGAGAGAGAGAGAGAGGAGAGAGAGAGAGAGAGAGAGAGAGAGAGAGAGGAGTTCAAACTTTCAAAACAAACTTTTTATTTTTCAAGGAAAAAGAATTAGGCTAGTCCTTCCATTCCGTCCTTGGTTCTAAGCATGCAATGCATAACTAATACTATACATGAACATTGAGACACAGGAACCTCACCAACATAGACAACGGACAATAGTAATATATTAAACGACATGGTGGTCTGCAGAGCATCAGAGAGAGAGAGAGAGAGAGAGAGAGAGAGAGAGAGAGAGAGGGAGAGACTGAGAGAGAGAGAGAGAGAGAGAGAGAGTCAGAGAAGAGCATGATGAGAGAGGAGAGAATTATGAGGAGAGAGGTTGACTAGAGAGAGAGAGAGATGAGAGAGAGAGAGAGAGAGAGAGAGAGACGACGAGAGAGAGAAGAGAGAGAGAGACGAGAGATGAGTGATTGAGAGAGAGAGAGAGAGAGAGGGAGAGAGAGAGAGAGAGAAGAGAGAACGAGATGAGTGAGAGAGAGAGAGAGAAGCGATGAGAGAGAGAGAGAGGACGGAAGGAGAGATAGAGAGAGAGAGAGAGAGAGAGATGAGAGAGAGAGAGAGAGAGAGATGAGAGGGAGAGTGAGAGACAGAGAAGATGAGAGAGAAGCTGAGAGAGAGAGAGAGAGAAGGAGAGCGAGAGAGAGAGAGAGAGAGAGAGAGTGAGAGAGAGAGAGAGAGAGAGAGAGAGAGAGAGAGAGAGAGAGAGAGAGAGAGAGAGAGAGAGAGAGACGAGAGGAGCATTTTTGTTGGACTGCAATTTTCGTGTTTGCCATGGCGAGGGACGTTTCAGTTTGTGCTAAGGATGGTGTGTGTGTGTGTATGTGTGTGTGCGTGTGCGTGCGCGCACGCGCGTGTATGTGTACATGTATGCGCGCGCGCGCGCACGCGTGTGTATGTGTCTGTGCGCTGTGCGCGCGCGCGCGTGTGCGTGTGTGTGTGTGTGTGTGTGTGTGTATGAGCACAGAAAGTGTGTGTGTGTCCGTGTGTGTCCGTGTGTGTGTGTGTGTGCGTGTGCGTGTGCGTGCGCGCGTGCGTGTGCGCGCGTGCGTGTGTGCGCGTGTGTGTGCGCGCGTGTGCGTGTGCGTGCGTGTGTGTGTATGTGCGCGCAAGCACAGAAAGTGATATAAAGGAAATAGTAAGTACGGATGACGCTGGAAAGCTATAGTAAGCGTTTCTACCTGTTTGCTTTAATCCTACTACCTTACCTCACTATCCCCCCGCCCCTCCCATCTCTGCCTCTCCCACCCCCACTACCTATCACCATTAGCCCCATCAAACCAACTCACCCAACCTTCTCTCTTCTTTGTCTCCACCCCTCACCCCCCCCACCCCCAATTAGACCCCCCCCCCCCCCTTAGCCCCCCCCCCCTCCCCCCCCCCCCACATTAACCCCCCCCCCCCGCCACGTCCCCCCCTTCACATTTCTGATCTCCGGTGTTAACTGGTCGCAATCGCCACGTCAGTGTTGATGCTTAGGCGACCTACCCACTCTCTATCTTCCCCACCCTTTGTGGGACCGATCTACACGCCCAACTGTAGTCGTACGGCTAAACCCCACTGCGACATTTGTGAGGCGTGATTCTCGCAACTCAAAACACCACTTGTATTGTATAAACGAACAGGAGAAGGAACAACTCTGGTTTCAACCCCCTGAAGGTTCATCCACACCCGGGTCCCTTCCGCGGACAATCCTCCGGGCACCAGCATGGGTGCGAGAGTTGCTGCTGGCCACACCGGGCAGATGGGGCTCACAGCTTTGGACGGCAACCTGTCTTAGAAGAAGGATACTCCGAAATAAATCCATGAACTGCCCTGAAGACGTAACGTGTTGGCTGAAACCAGCAGACCTCCTACACCTGCACAACAAGCCTAGGAGAAAACCTGACACGTTCGCATCCTACCCAATGGCTCCAACCCACCTGCGTGCGCATCTCGACCCTTCCAACGGAAGTGTCGCCATCTTAGTCCTTATTTGTGTGTAAACAAAGTGAAAATGTTATCTAAATGTGTAAAGAAAACATCCAGATGTTATAAATACAGTTTAGATAAGTTTCGAATTGGAACAGCCACGTACGCAGCATCGATCTGGCACTTTTCAAACAAAGTTAGTGACTAAGATGGCGGTCTCCCATGATATGGCACGCTCCTTGTGGCCGGATATGACGACACGTGGGTACCAGCCATATGGCCATACAGAGAGGGTCTAAACGAATCCGATCAAATTCTACTACTTTCGTTCAATTTTGTTTTTATTGTAGTCCACCGAACACAAACCTGATGAAATATCTGTACTGGATGGAAGTTCAGTTTAACGTCGCGTATCGGCTTTCGCCATGTACGACGGGCTGAACCAACCAACCAGGGTATAAACAAAAATGTATGTTCCTGAATCACTGTCTTAGCCAAAAGGCCGAGAAGCGATCAGAATGTTCTTTAAAAAACCCATCTGTTCTGTTTCTGTATGAGACATTTTATAAGAGCCGTGAGTTGGAGTCTGCGTGAATATGTGACCCACCCAGCACCACAAAATGGATATTAAGTGTAAAAAATGAACAATCTGGGAAAATAGTACAGATAAAAACTAAGACAATTGGCTTTCAAATGATATAAGAACCATTCTTGTAACTTTTTTCCGTTTTCGAGTTATAAGCATTATTTTTTTTAAACAATTAAAGTTGGTTCGGTGACTGTCGGCCATTTTGATAAATCACAGTCTAATGTTTAGCCTAGCTGCAGAAAATGCATCAAACTACTCATTTTAAAGCTTTTTTAAAAGTATTATTTAGAGACTATGACGAAGATTGTCCTTTATAAATATGAAAGATGAGATGCTTCTAGAGAAAATGAACATTATCCATAACTCAAAATTGATTTAAAAAAAATGAGATTTCTGACTTTGCAAGCCTGTTGTGAGAAACTAGACCAGCGACTGTAATGTCCCTTTCGTGGTGCTGGGTCACTCATAGTGAACAGAAATATAATCCATTTATACAGTAGTATTTCACCAGAAGCATGCCTCAACAGACCGTCGTCACAGTTAGATAGTCGTACGACTGAAATCGGACGCGTGGAGCGGCCCCTTTTCCTCCCCCCCCTTTTAGGCTTTCCACCCTTCACTGACTCCACTGGTTGTTTTTTTTGAGCACTCAGTCCTGGGTATTGCAGTACCTCCAGGATCTGCTCAGAGCTTTGAATGATGGTTGGTTGATGGCTCGTCCCATATGTGCTGGGGGTGGGTGGGGTTGCAGCCGAGTGGACGTACAACCTAACTTTCATTCTGCCTCTACTTTTCTGCGGGTCGGTCACCTGCAGAACCAACAATCATTAGCATGAGTATCCAACGTTCGTCCCAGCAGTCAAAGGGCCAGCCCACACGTCCACTATAATCGTACGACTGTACGATGCGATTCGATCACGTGATCTCGAAGCGCGAATCACATTTGTTCTTGGAGATCGTGTGATCGAATCGTGTCGTACAGTCGTGCGATTTTAGTGGACGTGTGGGCTGGCCCTCAAGAGTCTGTCTTTTTCTCTGTTTTTCTGTTGGTATTTTGTTTTTGAAACGCTACCTGTTCAGCTGGCACTGATTGTACACTCAAAGTAAATAAATAAATAAATAAATAAATAAATAAATACATGCGCACATTATATTATATAACTTGACGAACAATCATATCATCAACATAGCATACATCAATAATTATTATCATGCGCGCGCTTTGAACGCACACACGCCTGCATTGAGAGAGAGAGAGAGAGAGAGAGAGAGAGAGAGAGAGAGAGAGAGAGAGAGAGAGAGAGAGAGAGAGAGAGAGAGAGAGAGAGAGAGTGTGTGTGTATGTGTGTGTGTGAGAGAGAGGAGAGAGAGAGAGAGAGAGAGGGGGGGGGAGAGAGAGAGAGAGAGGCAGACACTGAAACTGAAAAACTTTGTTTTACAAGCATTGAGATTTTAGGCAAAGCCTATTGCTCCAATCAAAATGATGAGAGAGAGAGAGAGAGAGAGAGAGAGAGAGAGAGAGAGAGAGAGAGAGAGAGAGAGAGAGAGAGAGAGTCAGACAAAGACTCAGATACAATGAGACAGACAGAGGAGACAGAGACAGAGACAGAGAGAGAGCACCCTTTTTGTTTTTACCGTGGTCCATGTGGCAGATACTCCCTCAACTGACCTTCGGGGGATTAGCTCCTGAAGAGGTCCAGGTCCCCCTCTTGAGACTCCCCAGTACCCAGCACAACCTCCATTAGGCTTTTTGCTTTTACCTTTGCCTTTGCCTGGACCCCGAAGCTGAGTACGTTGTGTTGGCTGGCCCTTCACAAACTCCACAAACAATGGACATGGGAAGACTGTAGTCGTGTAGCTAGGGGTTACCGGGGAAAATGGGAAGGACTGAGAAGTATGATTTGAGAGAGAGAGAGAGAGAGAGAGAGAGAGAGAGAGAGAGAGAGAGAGAGAGAGAGAGAGAGAGAGAGAGAGAGAGAGAGAGAGAGAGAGAGAGAGAGAGAAAGGAGAGAGAGAAGTAGGATTTGAGAGAGAGAGAGAGAGAGAGAGAGAGAGAGAGACTGACTTCACGAACAATGGAAAGGAGAAGACTGTGGTCGTGTAGCTTGTGGGTATCGGGGAAAGTGGGAAGGACTGAACAAGCATGACTTGAGAGAAGTTGGCCGACTGGGTGAGGAGAGACTTCACGAACAATGGAACGCGTGGGGAAATGAGGAGGGAACGAGGGTGGATTGGATGAGGAAACACCATTTTCTTGACTATCAAACAGTACAGGTAGAGGGGGGGAGTGTAAGAGGTAGAGACAGAGAAGGTCATGTAATGGGGAGAAAGGGGATAGACGGATGGTAAGAGTCTATGGCTCCCCCCCACCTGCGTGCGCATCTCGGCCCTTCCAACGGAAGTGTCGCCATCTTAGTCCTTATTTGTGTGTAAACAAAGTGAAAATGTTATCTAAATGTGTAAAGAAAACATCCAGATGTTATAAATACAGTTTAGATAAGTTTCGAATTGGAACAGCAAAATACGCAGCATCGATCTGGCATTTTTCAAAAAAAGTTACTGACTAAGATGGCGGTGTCCCATAATATGGCGCTCCTTGTGGCCGGATATGTCGACACGTGGGTACCAGCCATAGGCAGGAATGGCGGGGGGAAATCGAATGCTCACAGTTACAGCATTTTCTATTTATATATATTATGGTGTTGTATGGTGTACTGTGGAGCTGCATAAATGAATGGTTTCATCCCTGAACGTTTCCCATAACGGTCTAATAGATGGATGTAATTAAGACCCCAAATTAAGACCTTGCAGTCAAAGAAGAGGGAATGCCTACCCGAGTGACCGTAGGGCATGGTTTCCAAGCAACGTGAGCATGGGCGATGCCTTTTCGCAAACAATGGTTTGAAAGAAACCAAAGAGAAGGAGTACGGTGAGGGCCCTTCCTACACGGGCAGTGCATTGTCATGCTGTCTTCCCCCTTACTTCAGCACGTTCTGAACTGCCGTTGGTGTTACTAGAATAAACCCCGTCACTGGCTGGAAGGTAGGCCTACCTATCTCCAAGAAATAGCAGTTCAGAACATTTGAAAGAATTGTGTGGAATAAGTGGTAAACTACAAGAAAATAATAATGTCTGACATACAATTTAATACTGGGGGAATAAAAGAGGCCGACGTAGAAAGGCAGTGAGGTGGGGTAACAGTTGTTACCTGGGCAACTCATTGTCGATGTCGTCGTCGTAATCGTCGGGATCCTTGGACTCTACTCTCAAGACGATTAGATG
>CM065680.1:72710601-72720601 GCA_017654935.2 Phymorhynchus buccinoides
AGGGACGTTAAGTCGCTGGGCTAGTTTCTCACAAACAGGCTTGCACATTTAAAAACAATCTAAATGTTTGGGTCAATTTTGAGTTATGGGTATATGTGTGTTCGCCAACATCTTACCTTTCATATTTATAAAGGACAATCTTTAACATGATCTCTAAATGGTCTTATAAGTGCTTTGAAACGAGTAGGTCAATGCATGTTCTTCACCTAGGCTAGCATTCACACTGCTCATAACCCTGGAACGGAAACAGATGCAAGAATGGTTCTTGTATCATTAGAAAGAGAATTGTCTGCAGTTGGCAAATGCATAATTTTCTCAGAATGGTCAGTTTGACACTTAATGTCCCTTTCGTGGTGTCGGGTCACATATCCAAGGTTTTCTACCTGTTATAGCTAATGTTTCGAGGGTTTTCTACCTGTGATGGCTCATGTTTCAAAGGTTTTCTACCTGTGATGGCTCATGTTTCAAAGGTTTTCTACCTGTGATGGCTCATGTTTCAAAGGTTTTCTACATGTGAGGGCTCATGTTTCAAAGGTTTTCTACATGTGAGGGCTCATGTTTCAAAGGTTTTCTACAAGTGAGGGCTCATGTTTCAAAGGTTTTCTACAAGTGAGGGCTCATGTTTCAAAGGTTTTCTACCTGTGAGGGCTCATGTTTCAAAGGTTTTCAACATGTGAGGGCTCATGTTTCAAAGGTTTTCTACCTGTGATGGCTTATGTTTCAAAGGTTTTCTACATGTGAGGGCTCATGTTTCAAAGATTTTCTACCTGTGATGGCTCATGTTTCGAAGGTTTTCTACCTGTGATGGCTTATGTTTCGAGGGTTTTCTACCTGTGACAGCTCATGTTTCGTGGGTTTTCTACCTGTGATGACTCATGTCTCGAGGGTTTTCTACCTGTGAGGGTTCATGTTTCAAAGGTTTTCTACCAGTGATAGCTCATGTTCCGAGGGCTTTCTTTATGTGATAGCTCATGTTTCGTGGGTTTTCTACATGTGATGACTCATGTCTAGAGGGTTTTCTACCTGTGATAGCTCATGTTTCAAGGGTTTTCTTTCTGTGATAGCTCATGTTCCGGGGGCTTTCTTTATGTGATAGCTCATGTTTCGTGGGTTTTCTACCTGTGATGACTCATGTCTAGAGGGTTTTCTACATGTGATAGCTCATGTTTCAAGGGCCTTCTACCTGTGATAGCTCATGTTCCGAGGGCTTTCTATAGGTCTGTGATAGGCATATGCCATATTTCGAGGGCTTTCTACCTGTGATAGCTAATGTTTTGAGGGCTTTCTACCTGTGATAGCTCATATTTTGATAGCTCATAGGTCATAGGGGATAGCTCATAGGTCTGTGATAGGCATAGCTCATATTATTTCGATGGCTTTCTACCTGCGATAGCTCATGTTTCGAAGGCTATCTACCTATGATAGCTCATGTTTCGAGGGCTTTCTACCTGTGCTAGCTCATGTTTCGAGGGCTTTCTACCTGTGATAGCTCATGTTTCGAGGGCTTTCTACCTGTGATAGCTCATGTTTCGAGGGCTTTCTACCTGTGATAGCTCATGTTTCGAGGGCTTTCTACCTGTGATAGCTCATGTTTCGAGGGCTTTCTACCTGTGATAGCTCATGTTTCGAGGGCTTTCTACCTGTGCTAGCTCATGTTTCGAGGGCTTTCTACCTGTGCTAGCTCATGTTTCGAGGGCTTTCTACCTGTGATAGCTCATGTTTCGAGGGCTTTCTACCTGTGATAGCTCATGTTTCGAGGGCTTTCTACCTGTGATAGCTCATGTTTCGAGGGCTTTCTACCTGTGATAGCTCATGTTTCGAGGGCTTTCTACCTGTGATAGCTCATGTTTCGAGGGCTTTCTACCTGTGATAGCTCATGTTTCGAGGGCTTTCTACCTGTGATAGCTCATGTTTCGAGGGCTTTCTACCTGTGATAGCTCATGTTTCGAGGGCTTTCTACCTGTGATAGCTCATGTTTCGAGGGCTTTCTACCTGTGCTAGCTCATGTTTCGAGGGCTTTCTACCTGTGCTAGCTCATGTTTTGAGGGCTTTCTACCTGTGCTAGCTCATGTTTCGAGGGCTTTCTACCTGTGATAGCTCATGTTTCGAGGGCTTTCTACCTGTGATAGCTCATGTTTCGAGGGCTTTCTACCTGAAGGTAAGCTTACTGGCTATCCTTCTTCACGGTTAACAGCTGCAAGGTTCGGGTGACCTTCATTGTTTCCATCTTATTTACGTTTATGCCTTTTGTTTGTGTAGAAGTGTCTTCTTCTATGTATGTTGTGTAACTGACCCGTTAGTGAATTGTTTTTATTATTATTTATTCTGCATTTTATGCGCAAGCTGGGGCAACACATTTCTTCTGTTTTGAAGACAATAAATTGATTCGATTGATTGATTGATAAATTATTCTTTTTGTGACGACAAACTCTTGGCGTTCGCCTTTCAAGCATACTAACGTGAGTCGTATCGTTTTGCGGGCCTGGCCTGGACAGATTCTCCTGAAGACACCACGTGGGAGGAGCTGTGGCCCATCCTGCTGGCCATCGTGTTGCCGCTGGTGGGCCTGGGGCTGCTGATCGTGCTGGTGTCCCTGGTGTGCCGCCACATGCACCGGCGCCGCATGGACAACCTGCTGGCCCACGAGCGACGCTTCCTGGAGGACGACGTGCTGCGGGGGGCCCAGCAAGTGGGGGACAGCACCTTGCAGGTAGTTTGTGTTAGTTTGTTTATCTTACCATGGCTTAAAAAAAACCCACGTCACGTGTCACATTCCATCTTATGCTAGGAAGTTTTCTTCCTAGGGCAAAATGTGACTGAAATTTGCTTTATTTCATGCGATAATTGGCATGGGCTTCTTACCCGCCCATGGGCTTTTTACCCCGTCTTCCCCTAATGATAAAGTGAGAGCGAATAGACGATTTTCGAAAGTCATGTATTAGAGGGGCATTGAAGAACGAAGGAAGGTGGCAAAGGAAGGAAGGAAGGTGGCAAAGTGGTTAAAATGAAGAACATAAGGTCACTGGATACCAGACCCTCATTTGATGCCTTTCAGTGACATGGGTGTTCAAATCATTGTGGTGCCAAGAGGCGACAGTGGCGATGAAAGGGTTAAGACGTTCGCCCGCCGATTTCAATGCGTACGTGACTGCAACGTGAGTGACCCGGGTTCGAATCCTGGCTTCGCCCTTTCTTTCTAGTTCGACTGGAAAATCGAACTGAATGTCGAGCCCTTCGGATGGGGACTTAAAGCTAGTGTGACCCGTGCGCTTTACGTACGTTAAAATCCCACGGCAGTTAAAAATCGGCAAGAGCAGGGAGAAATCCCGCTGCCTGGTATGACCAAATTGATATCTAGTTTTCCCAAGTCTACCCTCATCCCCTCCTCACCCTGCCCCCCCCCCCCCCCCCCCCCCCCCATAAAAATGTGGGTAGGCGCAGCGCTTACGGCGACGCCTCTCCGGCGGAGAGCAGCCCGCATTTCACGGAGATGATTCTCTGTGACTAGAATTATACAAATGTACAACAACAACAAAAATACCCACAAAATGTCACTGGGTCTCTTTAAGTGCTGCAGCCAAAAGGTTTGCTTGGCCTTTTCTGGTTTAGGGATCTTCCCCATTGCCATCTGCCAGTTCCCAAATCCTTGTTTTTGTCTTTTTCGGGAGAACGGGGGTGTACCCAAAAGCAAGACATCTCCCCACAAAGTCTAGCCCAGCTCTCTAGAATAACAGAACAGAACCTCATCTGCTATCTGGAAGTCATAGTCGGAAACGACAGACGGGCATACATGAACTTGTCTTTTCTGCCATCAAAAGCGACTCGTCGCTTTATACTGTGTACTTTGGGAAGGGAGGTACTTTTTGGAAGGGATCATTAATTATTTTAAAGAGAGACAAGCCTCAGCCTCTCTTCTTTTCTTTTCGCCATGGTCTTTCCTGTTTGTCGTAGTGTTTGAAAAGACAAGTGTTCATTATGTCAGCCATTTCCCAAGCCTCTCTTTACTTTTCTTCCGTTCTCTCTCTTATATGTTTTACTGTGTTTGCTAATGTTCATCAGCCTTTTCCCAGCCTCTCTTTTCTCAGTTCTGTCATCCATGCTCTTTCAGGAAAGTACAGGACTGTAACTATGTTATACAGTGTTTGATAAGAGCAAAGACAAGCGGTGATCAGCCATTTTTCCTGCCTCTCTTTTCTCAATGCTGTCATCACCGCTCTTGCGGGAAAGTACATGACTGTAACTATGTTATACAGTGTTTGATAAGAGTAAAGACAAGCGGCCCTGCGCTTACCGATTAGAAGAGTCAAAGTGTAATGAATGTTGGTGTGTTGGCAGGAGTTGCTGGACCATTCCTGTACCTCTGGCAGTGGCAGCGGCCTTCCACAGCTGGTGCAACAGACGGTGGCCAAGCGGGTGCACCTGAAGGAGTGCATCGGTAAGGAGGCGGCTCACATGGCCTTGGAATCGTGACGAAAACGATTAATACGATTTATTTTATAATTGGGTCTGATTGATGTTCGTTTGTTGTTTGGGTATTGGCTATGGCGAGGTGTGACACCCACAAAGCAAACGAAGCGCTATAGTAAACGAACACACTGTTACGTCGTTGCAGGCAAAGGGCGCTATGGCGAGGTGTGACACCCACAAAGCAAACGAAGCGCTATAGTAAACGAACACACTGTTACGTCGTTGCAGGCAAAGGGCGCTATGGCGAGGTGTGACACCCACAAAAAACAAACGAAGCGCTATAGTAAACGAACACACTGTTGCGTCGTTGCAGGCAAAGGGCGCTATGGCGAGGTGTGACACCCACAAAACAAACGAAGCGCTATAGTAAACGAACACACTGTTGCGTCGTTGCAGGCAAAGGGCGCTATGGCGAGGTGTGACACCCACAAAGCAAACGAAGCGCTATAGTAAACGAACACACTGTTACGTCGTTGCAGGCAAAGGGCGCTATGGCGAGGTGTGGCGCGGCCGATACCACGACGAGGACGTTGCGGTGAAGATCTTCTCCTCGCGGGACGAGGCCAGCTGGTCGAGGGAGACCACCATCTACAACATGTGCCTGCTGCGCCACGAGAACATCCTGGGCTACTTCGGCTCCGACATGACCTCCTGGCACAGCTGCACCCAGCTCTGGCTCATCACCCACTACCACCCGCTGGGCTCCCTCTACGACTACCTCCAGAAGAACACCCCCCTGGATTACCAGCAGATGCTCAGTTTGCTGCACTCCGCTTCCGCAGGGTTGTCGCATCTCCACACAGAGATTATTGGAAACCGTGGGAAGCCGGCTATCGCTCACCGTGACATCAAATCTAAAAACATCCTGGTGAAGAACAATTTGACCTGCTGCATTGGGGACCTGGGTCTGGCCGTCATTCACAAGCAGCAGGAGAACTTGTTGGATTTGGGTCATAACCAAAAGGTAGGTAGCTGTCGTTTTCTTCATTTGATGTATACCTGTAGGCCTACCTAAAAAGATGGTTGGTGTGTTAGGGTTTTCAGTCTTCTTCTTTTTTCCAAAGGAGCTAGAATGGTCAACATACTGACCGTGGGCCCTGAAGAGAAGAAGAAGAAAACAATCCACAAACAGAATGGATGGGTGGATGTGAGACATACGTTGAATGGTTTGCTTATTTGTTAGTTACGGACTATGACTCCCTGGATGTTGGACACGGTTTGCTAGTTTGCACCACGGACACTTCATTACATGTAATGTAGTGTCCGTGGTTTGCACATAGAGTTTGAGAATAGTTGGAAATAAAGATGAGAGGACTAATGGCTGGGTTGAAGGTAGGCATGTAGGAAAACAATGAGACTTGTTTTTAGATTTAGGGGTAGTGTCAGGAAGTAGCTGCTGGTGTGGGGAAGGACATGTAGTCAGAGAGTTTGCGGGATTCAGGATAGCTAGAAGAAACTGACAAGTTTAAAAAAAACCCAACACACCCAACAACAACATTAATGAATCATTGGATTTGGGGCACAGCAAGAATACGAATAAAAATATACTTGTATGCGAAATACACTGAAACCATACTATGATTGGACATTATGATTAAACAAACAATAAAAAAAACGACTGCTTTGCATACAATCTACTTGTTTTTTACGAATTCGTAACTTAACAGAAATGCTATGGGTTCTCAGGTGGGCACCAAACGCTACATGGCGCCAGAGCTGTTGCAGGAGTCTTTGAATCCCTCTTTCTTTGACTCCTTCAAGTGTGTCGACGTTTATGCCTTTGGTCTGGTGATGTGGGAAGTGGCCCGCCGAACGGGAGGTAATGTAATCGTAGAAGTGGTATTATTATGGAATAAATCTGTGATTAGGCTATGTAAGACCTAGCACCACGAAAGGGACATTAAGTCGCTGGACTAGTTTCTCACAACAGGCTTGCAAAGTAAAATATCCCTTTTTGGGGGGTCAATTTTGAGCTATGGGTATGTTTGCGCTCTCGGACATCTCATCTTTCATATTTATAAAGGACAATCCTTGTTGTGGTCTCTAAATGCTCCAAAAAGTGCTTCGAAATGCGTAGGTTGATGCAGTTGTTTCAGCTAGGCTACACTTTAGACACTGTTTTCTCTAAATGGCCTACAATCACCCTACCAACTTTAAATACTCATAACTCTAAAACGGAAAACGTTACAAGAATGGTTCTGATATCATTTCTAAGAGAATTGTCTGAAGTGTCTACTGTACCGTTATCTCAGAATGGCCATTTTGACACTTAATGTCCCTTTCGTGGTGCTAGGTCACATATTGTCTATTTCGATCATGCATTCATTTGTGGAAGAAGAAGAAGAAGAAGAAGAAGATGAAGAAGACTGTGCAGATAGAAAACCAATGGCAACTGACAACCAACCATATTTAGAGTTTAGGCTCTGTAGGCTTATTGAAGCGTTTTGCCCTCTAGATATGTTTCATAATTATGTAGTATAAATTGATGTATGTTTGCCCGTGAATTAGGTAAGCTTTGTGTATTGAGTTTTGAATTTATTTTCTCCAAGCGTAGTGTCATTTGCTAATATTTTAACTTCACACGCAACCACATCTGGCAAGTCATTTATATAATAAATAAAAAGGGTAGGGCCAAGGATACTTCCCTGGGGAACTCCACTTGTAACTTGTATTTTATCTGAACAAGAGTTATTAACATTGACATACTGTGAGTACGTCCACAAAGAAAATAAATCTATCCAAAATAACAGGTTGCCATCAACACCATAACCTCTTAGTTTATGTACAAGTCTCTGCTGTGGCACAGTGTCAAAAGCCTTGCGTAAATCTACATAAACAGCATCAACGGGCACACCATCATCCAGCGATGACATCCAATCATTAATCGTCACTAGCAAGCAACAACTGTGAACACACGAACGACCTTTAGTAAAACCAAACTGATCTTAGCCCTTTCACCACCATATGTCAGCAAAGAAGTTCCATTAAATGTACCTGGGTAGAGAACAAAATCCATCTCCAGTATTGGGGATTATTCTGACATATATAAAATAAGGTCTATCCCTACTTCCACAAACTAAGACAATAGGGTATTTGGATAATAGACCCCAATTTTGATGCCTTTTAGTGACATAGGTGTTAAATCACTGTGGTGCTAAAATGCAACTTTGGTGGTGAAAGGGTTAAACGTGAATTGCGAAGAAAGGCAATGAAGCATGAGATAAACTCAGAGTCTTGGTGGGGTTTATTTTGTGTGTGTGTGTGCGTGCGTGCGTGCGTGCGTGCGTGTGTGTGTGTGTGTGTGTGTGTGTGTGTGTGTGTGTGTGTGTGTCTCTCTCTCTCTCTCTCTCTCTCTCTCTCTCTCTCTCTCTCTCTCTCTCTCTCTCTCTCTCTCTCTCTCTCTCTCTCTCTCTCTCTCTCTCTCTCTCTCTCTCTCTCTCTCAACGTGCTTTTCTTTCTGCACCTGTTTATGTTCTTTTCACCCTGCCCACCCACAATTTTCCCGCGAGTATTCAGCTCTAGCAACAGATGTTTTGCCATCAAGTGCAGAATGTATGGGGGAAAAGGAACAAACACACAAACAAAAACAAACAGAATGGCCTATGCAAAGCGTTGAATTTTGAATGAGCGGACAGATACTTTTTTCTTCCTAAAACGTTTTTAGTGTGTGTGTGTGTGTGTGTGTGTGTGTGTGCGCGTGTGCGCGTGCGTGCGTGCGTGTGTGTGCGCGCGCGCGTGCGTGTGTGAGTGAGTGTGTGCGGCGCAAATGCGTGCATGCAAACGTGTGTCTGTGTGTGCATAGACGACGTGCGTATAAGCTTAATTGTTAGTGCGTTTGTGTGCATAGTTGCGCATGCATCTGTTGCCCGTGCTCTCTCTTATAAGTAGATGTACACGTGTCTTTATGCATGTGAGTTGCATGACTGTGTACGTATGCATTGCATTCATACTGTTTATTCTTTGCTTGCAGAATATGCGGAGGATTACAAGCCTCCGTTTCACGAGAGTGTGCCCAGTGACCCCACGTTTGACGACATGCGGAAAGTGGTGGTGGTGGACCAAACCCGCCCCGTCATCCCCAATAGATGGTCCTCCGTCCTGGTCAGTCCATCCATCCGTCCATCCATCCATTCATCCATCCGTCCGTCCATCCATCCATCCATCCATCCGTCCGTCCATCCATCCACCCATCCGTATTTCCATCCATTCATCCATCCGTCTATCCATCAATTCATCCATCCATCCGTCCATCTAATCATCCATCCATCCGTCCGTCTGTCCATCTGTTCTATCTATGCAATCAGCCAGTTAGTCAGTCAGTCAGTCAGTCATCCAGTCAATCCATTCATCCATCAACTCACCGGTCAACCAGTCGGTCAATCATTTAAACATTATAGCATCACACCAAATGAACATAATATCAACCAATCAGTCAAATCAGGCAATCAGTCAGTCAGTCAATCAATCGATCGATGGATCAGTCATTCAATGTGCTTCTGTGTATGCACGCATGCGTGGATAGTCGTGAAATGCAAAGACTTGGTTTTATATATATATATATATATGGTTTGCTTTGATAAAAGAAAGAATGTAGACTATTTTCTGTGTCCAATGTCTTTATTTGTGAACCTCAGAAACAAAACCAGTTAATGTTAACTTTGAGTAATGTTCGTGTTCAAAAAATAAAATTCGTTTGGAAAAAGTAAAAAATAAAAAAATTAAAAAAAAAAAAAGTTATATAAATTGTGCTGATTTACTTTTTCTCCCAATGGGGGAGGGACAGTGCCTTATGCAAAGACAGCTGTTTCGATCTTCAGAAGATCTCATCAGTTTGCATGATCTGGCCTGCAAAACTTGACTGTCCAGTGGATGGCCAACCTGAGCAAAAAAGACATTCTACAAGAGAATGGTGTCCTCTCTGCATCAAATCGAAAATCCACAATAAAAGCAAACCAGCACAAAGTTAAACCAGAAACAGTAAAAATCTTATGAAAATCTTATGTAAAATGAACAAAATAATAATGTTCTGAAATTTTAATTTCAAAACCTAATAGACATGATCGTTTATATATATATATATATATAAACGATCAAAAATTGAAGAAGAAAAAACAAACACACCATTAAACTTTCCTCTTATGTATATAATTTGCTTTGATAAGAAAGAAAAAATTAAAAAAAAAATTGGTATCCAATGTATGTTTTGAGAACCTAAGAAACAAACTCAATTACTTTAACTTTAACTTTATGATTTGTGTTCTGAAAAGAAGAAAAGAAAATGTGCTGATTTACTTTTTCTCCCAATGGGGGAGATAGACAATGCCTATGCAAAGACAGCTGTTTCGTCTTCGTGAAAGACTCTTCAGTCTGCATGTCGGCCTGCAAAGTTGTCCACACTGAATGTTCAAGCTGAGCCAGAAGACTTTCTACAGGAGAAAGTTTGTCCTCTTAGCACCAGATTGAAAGTCCACAATATATATATATTTCCCCCCGTGGGGATACCGGGGGGGGGGGGGGGGTGTCTTTTGCATAA
>CM065680.1:72725601-72733101 GCA_017654935.2 Phymorhynchus buccinoides
TTTGGGCCAATGGAAACACACACACACACACGCACGCACACACACACGCACGCACGCACGCACACGCACACGCACACGCACGCACACGCACGCACGCACGCACACGCACACACACACACTATCACACACACACACACACACACACACACACACACACACACACACACACACACACACACACACACACACACACACACACACACACACACACACACACACACACACACACACACACACACACACTTCTTTGTTCGAGGTTTCATAATTGACATTTTACCATACTCATTTTTCTATAGGCGTTATGAACAACATTAATCAACTACTTTCCAATAACAAATATAATTCATTTTGGGGCAGTGGGTGGATGCCTCGTGCCTTCCTGGACGACCCCACCCTCACCACGAATCTATCCCCTCCTCTCTCTTTCAGTACATATATACCCCCCCCCCCCACACACACACCTTTTGGACGTTCTGTGCTTGTAGCTTCCTCTAACCTACCATTCTCTTTGATTCTGCTGTTTCCCTTTGCTTAATTAATGTCATCTACTATCTGTCTGCCTTACTGGCTCATTCTCCTGCCTTTGTTCTAGAAAGTCTTAAACAGATTATCTCCAGCCAAAGACGGACATGCTGGGCTTAGCGATTTCTTGAGTCAGGGGGAAAACGTACAAACAAATAAAAATATGAAATAATTTGATTGACATGAAAACCACGGCAATTACTGTCATTTTTCAAAACCGTTTTTCTGAGCACAGAGCACAGAGCACAGAGCACAAAGCACAGAGCACAGAGCACAGAGCACAAACGTAGACGACTACAAAAAGAAAAAGTCATTGTCATTGAAACGGTGCTCAACAATGTGTTGCCTG
The DNA here is from genome assembly GCA_017654935.2 of Phymorhynchus buccinoides. Taxonomy (NCBI): domain Eukaryota; kingdom Metazoa; phylum Mollusca; class Gastropoda; order Neogastropoda; family Raphitomidae; genus Phymorhynchus; species Phymorhynchus buccinoides. Next base: position 72,726,473 of record CM065680.1, read on the forward strand.
AGGCCAGAAAACGCTGTCATCATCCCAGGTAATGCCGAATCAACTCAACCAGAGAATGCAGATCTCGTTCAGCTTTGGCTGGAAAGTCGTGGTGTTGTGTGTTGTCGACTTGTCTTCCTTGTCTCAAGCTAGCAAGTCGAACACGCCCCTCGCACAAGAAGTCCTTTTCTGCCTGCTTTCCAAACCAGTGTGTGTCGGTACGTCCCTTGCTATCACCGTGACTATCACCACAGCGGTATTCTAAAATAACGTCATCAGCTTCACACATCTACGATACTGTTGTCTCTTGAGTTGTAGTTACTGATGGCCTGACTGATGTTCAGAATACTGGCAAGTCATAGCCAAAGATCCCTGTTAAACCTTAGTTTGTTTCCCTTCTTGAGTGCATTGTTATCAATGCTGAACATGCCATTTACTGTATGGCGTGTCCATTTCATTAAAAAAAACACGTTTTGACTTTTGAGGATGGAAAAATGTCCCGAGCCTAATAATTACGCGTCACCCTTGAAGATTTCAATCTACCTGTACTAATTTCTACATAAGTATGCATTTGCCCCATGTCTTTAACCCTTTCACCGCCAGCCATTTTTCGGCCAAAAAATACCCTTAAACCTAACTGGGTAGAGAAAAAACATTATCTGCAATATTGAGAATTCCTCTGTGACATATGTAACATCAGGCCCATCCCCACCTCCCCAAATCAAGAAAACAGGGTCTCCAGACAACAGGCTCTGACCTGATGCCCTCTAGTGACATGGGTGTAAAACCAATGTGGTGACAAAAGTCGACATTGGCGCTGAAAGGGTTAAACCTCCTCAGGGTGGCTGATCCCAGGCGGCGCTGTTGTTTCTCCGTCGTTCCTAATGACATCTTCATATGACGGAGGAGGCAGACGGGGAAGGTAGTATCCTTCCTCCGCTGGCGGCAAATCGTACTGGGCCGGAAGCGCTGGAAGTCTTCCAGTTCTGACGACCATGACTGCATCGTCTTCCTCTTCCGGAACTCTTCTACGACTTGATTCAGCTACGGTCGGGGCCGAAGTCGAGCGGTGTCTTTGTCCACGCCGCTCTCCCTCTTCTTTTCTTAGCTCTGCCACACGTCTGAAAGCTGGGAGAGGGTGAGGAGGTGGGGATGGTTCTCTCCGAGGTGGTGGTGTGGGTGGTGGTGGTGTGGTGGTGGTGGTGGTGGTGGTGGTGGAGATGGGCGAGGTTTAGGATCTCTGTTAATCCCATCCGTAGAAGAGACGAGCCCAGAAACTCGCAGAGTCAGCTCCGCCTTAGGTCTCGCTTCTTTACAATCCCGCAAGTTGTTTCTCTTAGTAGAAGAAGTGGTAGTTTCCTCGATTGATGATGACGAAGAAATTATCTGCGATGACGGGGGTCTGAATGGGCCGGTGGGGGAGGGAGAGGGTCTTTCCCGCCGTTGTCGGAGAAGAAGCGGCGCGACTTTAGCAGCAGTGACTGTCTTGTTCTTTTGACGGCATCGCTGCCAGAGTTTGCAGGAGGGCCTATGGCAGTGGCAGCCGTCACTGGAGTCTTTGCAGCCAGCGACAATGGTGCTGACCAGGGCGGTAGTGGTCAGAATGACGGCGGCGACCACCAGCCAGTAGGAATACCCCAGTTCGGGGTCCAGCTGACTCCACCGGCTGTCGTCGGGGTAGTAGACCCCTATCACGGCTACTACGGGTACGGCCAGCGCCACTGCAACAACAGAATGATCGATTATTTAAAGGCTTTCGCTTCGTGCACTATTGCTTTGTGTGTAATTCGTGATTATTTGGCCTATTATAGTTATGAGAGAATCGTTAACTGTTTGCCGTCACGCTGAACGAGTTTAGAAGTATAAAACACACACTTAGCGATATGAAAAACGTGTTATCAGTACTTTTTTGTACAGGAAATGAGCTAACAATATAGTTGGAGTGTTTCTCATGTAATCAGAAATGGGGGGGGGGGGGGGGGGGGGGGGGGGGGGGGGGGGGGGGGGGGGGGGGGGGGGGGGGGGGGGGGGGGTGGGGGGGGGGGGGGGGGGGGGGGGGGGGGGAGGGTGGGGGGGCCACAGAGTGTCATAGAAAGAGAATCGATTCATGGCAGCACGCACACAATAATAATATCACGAATCCCCTATATCCCACCCACCCCCCTTTCACCATAGTAACACCACCATAATACTCCTCCTCCTTCCTACTTTCTCCTCCTCCTCTTCTCCTACCTCCTCCTCCTCTGCTTCCTCCTCATCTTTCTCCTCCTCCTCCTCGTTATCCTCATCATTATTACCACTCAGCGTTCTCACATGCCAGGGAATAGATGAAGATCCAGAGGGGCGCCTTTTCCAAGTGGGTGGACCCTACTCTCAGTGCCAGCCAGATCCCAACGTACATCACGAAGGCGAAGCAGCTCAACACCCGGGCCGCTTCGTAGTAGCCTGCCGCACAGAGAGGAGAACACGTTAGTGAGCAAATAAACCGCGAAGCACTAAACATGCCCATAGGACTACTACCAAAGATATTCTAAAAGGGTAAGATGGATTACTTAAGAGCTCGGCGAACCGGGCTGATAGAGTTATCGTTAGTGTCGACAGTACACCATTCACAGTGACGGCTATCCAAAAACTCAGACTGGAACTTGAACGGAGAATTCAACTGGCCTATCGACGTGCAAAATGTGTCCTGTTTAAAAGGGACATAACCAGTGTTTCTGTCCTCACTACTCATACATACAGTGCTTATCTTCCCCTAGACAGTCGTTGCTACTACTAAGAAAATGATGCTGATGCTGTTGACGTTTTCTTCTTCTTCTTCTTCTTCTTCCTCTTTCTTCTGCGTTCCTGGGCCATAAGGCCACAATGGGTACGTATGTGTCCGTTTTCCAGTGTTCACTGGTCTCCTCGCTGCATTCAGCCAACACATTCCGGTTTCGGAGGAGGCTGTTGACGACGATGATGATAACGACGATGAGTAGCAGCAGCAGCAGAACTTACAGAAGTAGCAGCTAAGCAACAGCAGTTAGTAGCATTATTTGATTATCATTATTATTATTATTATTATTATTATTATTATTATTATTATTATTATTATTAGTAGTAGTAGTATTAGTAGTATTATAGTAGTAGTAGGAGTAGTAGTAGTAGTCGTGGTAGTAGTAATGATAGCAAAGACATTATAAGCTTTCTGGTAGTCAAGTAGTAGTAGTAGTAGTAGTAGTAGTAGTAGTAGTAGTAGTAGTAGTAGTAGTAGTAGTAGTAGTAGAATAAAGCAGTTTAAAAAACCGAACACATACCTCAAAGGATTTCATTGAGATAATAACCAGGGAGGCCGGTTTCACATTTCATAATATCATGAGACTTTTCATCACGATATCTTGAGAAGTCCTTCTAAAGTAGTAGGATTTAATATAACTTTAGAAGGACTTCTATATATTATAAGTCTCATTCTATCTCAATGTGAATACAGCTCCCCCGCCGGCTTCCACCTTGTCATAGTGGGGGAGCTTTAAACTAAGTGTAGCCCCTCATCCCCCCATTTTTCAGATCTCTTCCATCTCTCATTTACAATTTATGACATGCCAGTTTGTTTTTATTGTTCACTGGCTTTCACGCGTGAGATCTGAAGCACTTGAGTGGGCATGTTGCCCATTCTGTAGTGCATATTTTGCCTATATGACCTTTGTTATATATTTCATTTTACTAGGACATGTTTGTTATCCGTTTTCTTACTGTTTTAAAAAAAAATAGAATTAAAAAAACTAACCCCCCCCCAGAAAATTTTAAAAAACTTAATACTTAACCAAAAAACCAAAAATAGCAAAATTTAAGAACCCCCCCCCCCCCCCCCCCCCCCAACTGGATCCCCAATAAGTAAGTAGAGCAGAGTGGCTCAACGTTTCCAGCACTGTGTGAAATTATGAACTATAGGGTATAATGATAAAAATGCCATGTCGTGAATAAAATTGTACTGTTTATTTTTGTTGTTTACAGGTTTTTGGACGTTGTTAAGAATCGTTGATGTGTGTTTTGTTATACGTGGTCGAACGTTATGCGGTGACAGTCCTGAGATAACCATAGCTGTTGACGGGACTATAACAGACTAACTAAATAAATAGATAAATGTGAATACAGGCCCTGGCGACTCACCAGCTAGCCAAACTAACCAGCCGTACCAAGCCACCAACCACCGTTGCGTGACAGCGTCTTGGACACTTTCTAGCCTGTCATAGAACTGTGTAGATGTAATGCTCTCGTCCTGATTCCATCCACCCAAAATGTTACATTCTTTCAGGTTGAGATTTATAATCGAGGTCCCATAATAATACAAATAGTTTTCACAACCTTCTGCACACGCGTTAATTTTAAATTCCATTTCGTTAGTACCGTTTTTGCCGATTAGCGCTCACGCTACGTAACGTTTGCCCTTGTGAAACGGCCCCCTGGATGATGGATGAGTCATTGATCATGAAAGGTTTCATGAAAGGATGACGGTCTTTTGTCAGCTTGTGATAACTGTTCACAATGCCTTTTCCTAGTGCATCATGGGCACATTTATACTTCTTTGCAACAGTCGTCTACTGTCAAGCGAAAAGGTTTAACCCTTTCACCGCCAGCCATATTTCAGCTAAAAACTTCCATTAACTTTACCTGGGTAGAGAACAAAAGAGAACAAAATCCATCTGCAGTATTGGGGAGTCTTCTGTGACATAGCTATATAAAATAAGGTCTATCCTTACTTCCCAAAACTATGACAATCGGGTCTTTGAATAATAGACCCCAATTTGATGCTCTTTAGTGACATAGGTGTTAAATCACTGTGGTGCTAAAATGCGACTTTGGCGGTGAAAGGGTTAAGCTTTTGTGTACATTTTGCTACGGTCACAACCATGGTCTAAACTGCTACGAGTATTTTTATTGGAAAAATAATACCAAGTAGAGCCACATTGAAATTAAACCTATACAAATACACAGTGACTACGGGTACGGCGTTGCTGCAACACTCAGCTCAGTCCAGCGATAGTAACTCTCCCTAGTCGAAGTTTTCGTCAACAAAATATTAATGCATTTGCTTCGTGGTAATAAATAGGGTTAGGGATAGGGTTAGGAAGATGTCAGAGTTAATAATAGTAGTTTTTGAAGACATTTCCGCACAATTTATGCGCCCCGTGATTGAGCGCCGTACTCGTAGCCTGTAGAATGTGCGATACGGGCCCGTACCCCGAGCCTCTGCCAAAATAAAGAATACAGGGTGAACCTAAAATCTTTTGTGACAAGCCTATGTCCAGTGGGATGAACGATGTCCAGAAATTCACTTGGCCTATGCTTACAATCCTAGGTAGGTAGGTAGGTAGGTGATGTAGGGCTATGCATAGGCCTCTCGGCCCTTATTACGCCCCTTCTCGATGAATTTGACTTGACAAACTTTATTTAGTGGTTTGCGTCACTTAAATCAAAAACTAATAAAAAGATAAATCTTTAAGAGAATGGCTTTTTTATATATATATTTGTTGTTATTCATCAAAACATTTAAATTTTGTTATCAAATTTGGGTTTTCGTCCAAAAGATTTTTGAATTCATTAATGCTATCCTGTTGACGTAATGGCTCAAACAAAGACCGCTACTTGCGCATCAGTATCTTTTAAAATAGGAATTGTTCTGAAATAATTAAGAGGAGTAATTTCATGGTGTGTCGGAGTGATCTTGCCTAATTCAATCGGTCAAACAGGAGAATCTACTCTACCATCAGGTAGATCCCCAGCTCTCGCCTCGTGATTTTGAGTAGACTTACATCACTGTGAACACCGTGCGTCATTCTAAATTTGAAGTCATTTATTATATTTGTACGTCACATTTTGCAAGTTCTATCGATTTGCGGATACTGGCCGCCCCTCATTAGTCCGTCACCAAGACGGACTATTGCGATGGGCTGGTTTGTATTTTTTTCTTTTTTTTCTTTTCTGTCTGTCCCAAGGATATCTCCCGAACCGCTTGACCGAATCGCGTCAAATTTTGTGTGAAGGTGTGCCTCCTTAATAGGAAGAGATCGGCGCAAACCATTTTGCCGTCGTGACCTTTACCTTGACGTACGATCTTGAAAACCGACAATCTATTTTTAGCCATATCTCGGGCACCGATCAACATAGGATGTTGAAACTTGGCATGAAGGTGGTTTGGCTTATGCCCGTTCTGATGATGGCATACCGATCAAGGTCAAGGTCAAGGTCAAAAAGATCGCTGGAGCCTGAAAATCGGAGGGTCATTTTTTTCTCCTTCTGTCTGTCCCAAGGATATCTTTCGAACGGGTTGACAGAATCACGTCAAGTTGGGTGGTTGTGTGTGCTGTTGTGTCACCATGAGAGGAAGGCATCCGCGCAAACCATATTTGCCGTCGTGACCTTGACCTTGGCGTACGACCTTGAAAACCGAAACTCTTTCAGGGGCCATAACTCCCACACCGTTAGTGTTAGAGTCTTCAAATTTGGCATGAAGGTACTTTGGCTTATGCCCGTTCTGATGGTGGCATACCGATCAAGGTCAAGGTCACGGTCCGGGCGATCCGTAGGCCTTGAAAGTGGTAGGGGTCTACACATTGGGTTTTAAGCCATATTTTCCACATTTGTACTTGACAGAAGCGCTTCAGATT
>CM065680.1:72738101-72745601 GCA_017654935.2 Phymorhynchus buccinoides
GAAAAGATTCTGTCTGCAATATTGGGGATTCATCTGTGACATGCTTAAAATAGGGCCTATCTTTACCTCCAACAAGTACGAACATAAGGTCATTGGATATCAGACCCTCATTTGATGCCTTTCAGTGACATGGGTGTTAAATCATTGTGGTGCCAAGAGGCGACAGTGGCGATGACAGGGTGTATGTAAGTAACTGTGAAAGGTACGAGAACCGTCTATGGTTATACTATATGTATCGTTAAAAATTCGGGACTTTCCTGGAGTTTGACTGCCTCTGGGCATTGCCTCAAGGATCGTTCCCACCATCTTTATATATACTAATGTCCCATATGTTTCAGACCGGAGGACGTTAAACGGATTTTCATCACGAGAACCGTTTGTGCCATTTCCCCTAGCATAGTATAAATGCTTGGCCTAAATCCCCCAATCCGTTGATAAAACCAAATGCTCAATTCAAAAGACACATCCACAAAGACCATTAGTCATATATAAAGTTGCTTGGCATCATTAACTGCAGTTTAAAAACAACCACAAGCCTCCTGGCTTTAGTCATATTAAATGCAAATTCAGAAGACAAAAAAGCATTCTGTATTATTGTTTATTTCAAAAGACTTAGCCACTGAGAACAATTTTTGTTGCATAGAATAAATTCGTGCCATGTTTATTGAAATGTTATTAACATCATACAAAAATAGTGAAAAGATCGGGGGCTCGGCCAGAGGGCGAAGTCCCCGGGCATTTTGCAATTTAGTTATTATCAAGGCAAAAATCGGTCCATTTCCTCCCTTTTCACCCCTGTAGAAGGTATATGCTTGGGGCAGGAACCCCCCAATAGATCCGGCCCTGGAGTCTTACTGTTTTCAAGCACATTTTAAAGGTTAGGATTCAGCTCAGCCTGTCCGTCTTTGAACTGAGAGATGGGCACAGCTACCACAGGGGGTGCCGGCATGTCCGTATACCCCCCTCTAGTCACTGACTCATAGGACGGCGGGGGCTTCCTTGGAAGCTTTGACTCCCTGGATGGAGGGAGAGTATAGGTCGGCATGTTGTCCAGCAGAGGAAGTTCACCATTGGCACCCATCCTGCTACCTCCGCGGGTTTCTTGGTTATGGAGCACAGAAGCTCTAGAGGCTGAGCGAAGGTCTTCGAGATACAGTTGTTCCCTGGCCACGTCATCTACGTTATGCGTCTGAGAGTGGTCAGCGAAGGAGACTCTTCTCTTTACTGGAGCACAGTCTTCAACGGAAGATGTTGTCAGCGTGATGCTGTTGTGGTCACTGCTGATCTCACTGTCCGTGAGATCTTCGTAGCATAGTTCTTCTTTAGCTGCATGTTTCACGTCAGAATGATCGTCAAAGGAGACTCTCTTCACTGGAGTACTGTCTTCAACGGAAGACATTGTCAACGTGCCACTGTAACTGTCACTGCTCAGTTTATCTTCGAGGTACAGTTCGTCTTTAGTCACATTACTGACAGTATGTATTTGGTCATCTTCTTCACCATCATAATCGTCTTCTTCTTCTTCTTCTTCGCTTTCTTCATCATCATAATCGTCTTTTTCTTCGCGTTCTTCGGAATACGGTTCTTCTTTAGTCACATTACCGACAGTATGTACCTGAACATCAACGTCCTCAGCAACATCATATTTGTCTTCGCCTTTTCCTTCTTTTTCAACAAACTTAACGTTCCTTTTTGAAGCATTGTTGGCAGGAGACCTTCTTCTGCTTCTTCTTTTTCTGTTTGTTGATGTCTCACTCGTGTAATTCATTTCACTTTCCGACGTAGACGAACGCTTTGACCGATCATCATAAGAGCCGTAACGTCGATCATCAACAATGGGACGACCGCCATTTTGAGTTAAAGCGAAACTAGACCCAGATTGCTCAGACGGAGGAGCAGGACTAACCGAGTTTTTGTGAGAAAGTCTTTCCCTCCGCTTGGACCTCATGTCAACAGCCCGGCGGATTTCGTCGATCCTATCGTGATCTTCTGTGATACCAACATCACTCTCTGTTACGGGTTCTTCCATCTCTTTCTCTAGCCTCTTTTTTACTCGATGGTTGTCGTAGACGTAGTTGGCATAGAGCAAGATAACGCTGACGACGAGGTGACAGATGATGAAGTAGACTGCAGTGGACTGCCTCAGGTGGTCGCCTTGAAAGAAGTCACCCTCGTCTCGAGGTACAACGTTGAATACTATGCCCAGAATGATGGCGGCTATGAGAACTGCGCAAATAAAAAAAAAAACATAGGCAAGAAAAGCTGTGTAAGTCCAATCATTGCAGAAAAGATTATTTCAAAAAACGAGAAGCACACAGTTCTTTGTTTCTCTTTTACCTTCTTTTGCCCCAAGCGTATGTTGTTTATGTGTAACATGTTCAAGGTTAGAAGGCTATGCCACTCTTGGACATGTGTTGATTTGTTTGTATGTTGTCCTCTCCACCATTGTTGATGTGTACTGTGTGGGTGAGGGTCATAAAGGCGAGCTTGGCACATTCTTTTTTAAGAATGATGCTTTGCTTGTCTCACTTTGGTTCTCAACCACGCAATGCTAGGTGAATGGTATCGTAATCAACTTTGGTGGAGGGGAGTTAATTAGAAAAAGAGAGTAATTACCCTTTGTTCAATTTCGTCATCTCCTCTCTTGGCCTCACTATTTCATTCTTTGATTAACCAAACTTTATTTCGAGGCTTACCAGTTTGTTCTGTGTTGTATGTTGTTTATGTGTAACATGTTCAAGGTTAGAAGGCTATGCCACTCTTGGACATGTGTTGATTTGTTTGTATGTTGTCCTCTCCACCATTGTTGATGTGTACTGTGTGGGTGAGGGTCATAAAGGCGAGCTTGGCACATTCTTTTTTAAGAATGATGCTTTGCTTGTCTCACTTTGGTTCTGACCCACGCATTGCTAGGTGATTGGTATCGTAATCAACTTTGGTGGAGGGGAGTTAATTAGAAAAAGAGAGTAATTACCCTTTGTTCAATTTCGTCATCTCCTCTCTTGGCCTCACTATTTCATTCTTTGATCAGCCAGTTAGTCAGATAGATAGGAACAGAAGTCTCTGAAAATATTACCAGCTTCGATCAGCTTTGCCTCGCGGCTGGTAATTCAGCAACTTTGCCTTCGCAGTTGCTTAAAAACACAACCGCAACAGCAAGAACAGAAACAAGTCAATAACAACCATCACCCCCCCCCCCCCCCAATCGGCGGGCCACACACGCATGGACACACACACACACACACACACACGCGCGCGCGCGCACACACACGCACACGCACGCACGCACACACACGCACACGCACACGCACGCACACACACACACACACACACACACGTACTGCAGAGAAAGGCCAAGACCATGGGTCTCTTGCCACGGTCCAGGCAGCGGTCAGCGCAGATGACGTTGAGCTGAAAGGAGCAGACGATGGTCAGGCTGATGGTCAGCCCCAGGAGAGCCTTGTAGTACCCTGTTCACATTGCAAAACGTAACAAGATGACATTCATATTGGCCACTGCAACTAGGGTTATTAACGCCCTTGACAGCAAGAGTTAAGCCCTTGTTGATCAGTATCCAAAAGGGCATTCACTCTTGTAAATGACAGCCATTAAGGGGCCTCAAATAGGGTTATTGGCGAGAGTTATACCCTTGCTTGGTCAGTACTCAACCACCTTCCCCCACCCACCAAGGGCATTCACTCTTGCAAAAGGTGTTCTTTGCAGTGGCCAATAAACTATACCCCCGGTTCAAAGCAAAGAACAAAGCCCCAAAAAAAAATATCAAAGCAAAATATTTCATAATCTATAATGGAAATAAACAAACAATCAAAAAACAACAAATTAGGGGGGAAAAAACAAAATAAAGTTTGTGCTCCAAGTTGTAACTTTCAAATCCCCCCCACCTTGACTTTCATGAAATAAGACCTACTGGTGAAAGTCGAGGGAGATTGTTTAGTTTTTACTTTTGGATCATTGTGTGTGTGTGTGTGTGTGTGTGTGTGTGTGTGTGTGTGTGTGTGTGTGTGTGTGTGAGTGTGTGTGTGTGTGTGTGTGTGTGTGTGTGTGTGTGTGTGTGTGTGTGTGTGTTTGTGTGTTGTGTGTGTGTGTGTGTGTGTGTGTTTGTGTGTTTTGTGTGTGTGTGTGTGTGTGTGTGTGTGTGTGTGTGTGTGTGTGTGTGTGTGTGTGTGTGTGTGTGTGTGTGTGTGTGTTTTGTGTGTGCTTTGTGTGTGTGTGTGTGTGTTTTGTGTGTTGTGTGTGTGTGTGTGTGTGTGTGTGTGTGTTTGTGTGTGTGTGTGTGTGTTTTGTGTGTGTGTGTGTGTGTGTGTGTGTGTGTGTGTGTGTGTGTGTGTGTGTGTGTGTGTGTGTGTGTGTGTGTGTGTGTGTGTGTGTGTGTGTGTGTGTGTGTGTGTGTGTGTGTTTTGTGTGTGTGTGTGTGTGTGTGTGTGTGTGTGTGTGTGTTTTGTGTGTGTGTGTGTGTGTGTGTGTGTGTGTGTGTGTGTGTGTGTGTGTGTGTGTGTGTGTGTGTGTGTGTGTGTGTGTGTGTGTGTGTGTGTGTAGTGTGTGTGTGTGTTCGTGTGTGTGTGTGTTTGTGTGTGTGTGTGTGTGTGTGTGTTTTGTGTGTGTGTGTGTGTGTGTGTGTGTGTGTGTGTGTGTGTGTGTGTGTGTGTTGTGTGTGTGTGTGTGTGTGTGTGTGTGTGTGTGTGTGTGCGTGTGTGTGTGTGTGTGTGTGTGTGTGTGTGTGTGTGTGTGTGTGTGTGTGTGTGTGTGTGTGTGTGTGTGTGTGTGTGTGTGTGTTTTGTGGGGGTGTTAAAAAATGTACTGTGCTGGTATGGCAATACTGGGTAAATAAATATTTGCCAACATTAAAACAAAAAACATTCTTAGGCGGATGTACTGTTTTATGAGCCCACCCCCCCCCCCCCCCCCACCCCCGACATTTTGCCCATGAACATCCCCCCCCCCCCCCACCTGGGGGTGTAGCCAGTTTAGTCCCCTGCACCCACTTACGGGCCAGGCACACGTTCACTAAAATCGCACGAGGGTACGATACGATTCGATCACGCGGTCTATAAGAACAAATGTAATTGGCGCATCGAGACCACGTGATCGAATCGTATCGCACAGTCGTGCGATTTTAGTGGACGTGTGGCTGACTCTTTATTCCCCGTTTGTTTTTTTCCGGGAAGGATGGCAACAAAAGTTGTTGTCTGTGCTCCTTGTCTGTTCTATGTTCTCCTTGTCTGTCTGTCCTCTCTCTCTCTCTCTCTCTCTCTCTCTCTCTCTCTCTCTCTCTCTCTCTCTCTCTCTCTCTCTCTCTCTCTCTCTCTCTCTCTCTCTCTCTCTCTCTCTCTCTCTCTCTCTGTCTACCGGGCAAACGGACCCAGGGGGAAATGTCAAGGAGGGAAATGACAGGGGGAAAGTGTCCAGGGGGTGGGGGTGGTGGCAACATGTCCGGGGGAATGGGGGGGGGGGGGGTAGGGGAGTGGCCTGATGCCGTCACCCATACCTTTCCCTTTATATCTACACCAGATTCTTCGACTCACCAGGGACGTAATCGCCGCTGTCTAGCGGGGCGCACAACTCGTCGGAGGTCACATCGTAGTTGTTGTCGTTGGGGAGGGAGGCGTTCTCCAAGCAGATTCTGGTCAGCGTCCATGTCGCTTCGTTCGTCTCCACCCAGGGGAACTTGAAAGTCAGGATGACGAGCACCACGTGCGCAATCACCACTCCCACCCGTAGACAATAACATGTAGTGTTTCGGGTCATACCTGTAGAGCTGCTGCTGGTAGTTCAAAATGTGGTAGTCAGACTACTAAATACGAACATTCATGAAGCTTTTGACCATAGGGGAAGACGGGGTAAAAAGCGCATGGGCGGGTAAGAAGCCCACCCCAATTATCTCATGAAATGAAGCAAATTTCAGTCTCATTTTGCCCATGAGACGAGCGTTAATGTCTGGCATTCGTCTCATGGGCAAATTTGACTGAAATTTTGGTCTCTTTATTTCATGAGATAATTGGGGTGGGCTTCTTACCCGCCCGTGCGCTTTTTACCCCGTCTTCCCCTACTCATAGCTGCTGGTGATTCAACAAAATGTGCTAGTCGGACGGCTAGGTTCGTGATTTCATTCATGAAGGTCTAACATGTAGGTAGGCCTAGCCTACGGGTCAAGTCAGAAACGGTGAATTGAACTGCACAAATGCGGGCCTCAACTTAGAATGCAACTCTACATGCTCATCACTAACCCTATCAGTAAGCCACCAGTCTTTAAAAACCTTGTTGACTTAACTGATTTCACATAAAGAAATATCGTTGTAAACGTTTCGAATGATAGTCAACTTGACTACGGTATGCTACGCACAAATCATTGCTGAATGCCACTTTCAGCGTCCGCCTGTCTCCAATTATTTTGTTCTCTATCATCTAAATAAGCCAGGTCTAAGCCTAGGGGAAGACGGGGTAAAAAGCGCATGGGCGGGTAAAGGGTAAGAAGCCCACCCCAATTATCTCATAAAATGAAGCAAATTTCAGTCTCATTTTGCCCATGAGACGAGCGTTAATGTCTAGCATTCGTCTCATGGGCAAATTTGACTGAAATTTTCTTTATTTCATGAGATAATTGGGGTGGGCTTCTTACCCGCCCATGCGCTTTTTACCCCGTCTTCCCCTATATGGAAGACTGCAAAATGTAACCATATTCCTATTTGTATATAGACCTACTTGACTTAGAGGTTCACTATTTCATAGACTAAGAAGCGAAGGATTTTATTATTTTTCTTGCTCAGAGTTCTGTGCTTGTAACTTCCTCTCACCTGTCATTCTCTTTAACTCTGCCTTTTCCCCTTTGCTTTCTGTCATTTACTATCTTTCTACCTAAACGGTCCATTCTCCTGCCCTTTTTTTTCACGAAACACTTTCAAAAAGATTTCTTCTAGCCGAAATCGGATTTGCGGGGCCTAACTATTTCTTAGTTAGGCGTATAACAGCAGCATGATGCATCTGCGCTCATAATTGACAGAAAACTTTCTGAGCGATCGAAGAAGAAGAAGAAGAACCAAAGGACCAGACAAATGAGACAACCACAAAGGCGAAAGGCCTTCCTTACCTTCAATACTCCAAAGTTGACTGTATAGTAACGTTTTTAGAAAATTACACACCAAATATATTATCACTTTGCAGTAGCCTACACATCATGACTGTATGGCTACACAATAGGCAGAAAGTAGACCCAGACAGCGTGTGCAGTCTGTACGAAGCGTGTATGTGACCAACACAACACATCAGAGAGAGAGAGAGAGAGAGAGAGAGAGAGAGAGAGAGAGAGAGAGAGAGAGAGAGAGAGAGAGAGAGAGAGAGAGACTGAGGAGATGAGAGAGAGAGAGAGAGAGAGAGAGAGAGTACAGACACAGCAGGAACACACACATATAGGCCTACACACACACACACACACACACACACACACGCACACGCACACGCACAACACACACACACACACACACA
>CM065680.1:72750601-72755601 GCA_017654935.2 Phymorhynchus buccinoides
ACACGGGACCTCGGTTTATCGTCTCATCCGAAAGACTCCACGTTCAGACAGCAAGGCCTAGTGCAAAATGAGAGGAACAATCCCCTGTACCCAGTTTTGAACTCGGGTTTACTCGACACAAGGCGAACGCGTTACCTCTGTGCCACTCTACACATTTAGGGACTCTCTCAACGCCTTGCAAAGCTTTTCACACAATAAATAATAATAATAAAAAATATATTATAAACAACCCCCAACCCAACCCTCCAGAACAGCAGTCGCCTTCTGCTTTCTGAAAGTCACAAAAGAACATTACACACGAATGTCTGGCATACACACGTTTTGGCATTTGTAATAAATGTATCATGCCGCTATCACAATCATAAATTTTATATTATTTATAGGGGAAGACGGGGTAAAAAGCCCATGGGCGGGTAAGAAACCCATGCCGATTATCTCATAAAATGAAGCAAATTTCAGTCACATTGTGCCCATGAGACGAGTGTTAATGTTTAGCATTCGTCTCATGGGCAAATTTGACTGAAAGTTTCTTTATTTCATGAGATAATTGGCATGGGCTTCTTACCTGCCCATGGGCTTTTGACCCCGTCTTCACCTACTATGCGGCTATGCATTGTCATCGGCAGCAGTAGTAGAACTCTGCACCCAACCCTACCCCTCATCCCCTTCTGCCACAGAGGCTAGAGGACTCTTCTCCAAAATGGGTGACAGCCTTCTTTTCCATTGGCGACCCAGAGTCTCGGAGCTCGTGGAGGCTTGGGGTACACTCGATTGACAGCTTTTGTCGTCTCCCGGAAAGACCTTTGAAGGGTGCACTTGATTGCTTTTCTTCTCTGTCTCTGTCGGCTTTCCGTGTTCTTCGTATCCTCTGTTTGAAAGAAACCAACCATGCCTTGAGTTAACCACCAAAGCTTGAAAAGTAATAAAATATACATTTTAATAAGCACAACTAGAAGCACAAACGCTCTCTGTCTCTCTCTCTGTGTCTGTCTCTGTCTCTGTCTCTGTCTCTCTCTCTCTCTCTCTCTCTCTCTCTCTCTCTCTCTCTCTCTCTCTCTCTCTCTCTCTCTCTCTCTCTCTCTCACACACACACACACACACACACACACAAGATGGCTTGATGAAAAAAGCATGTATGTGTGGTTATTCAATGTCCATTCTCTAAATAAAGTTTTGTCTTGACGTGACACACAACCACACACACACACACACACACACACACACACACACACACACACACACACACACACACACACACACACACACACACACACACACACACACACACACACACACCCCTACACACGCAAACACACACACACACATATACACACACAAACACACAGACACACACACACGCACACGCACACGCACACACACACACACACACACACGCACACGCACGCACACACACGCACACACGCACACACACACACACACACACACACACACACACACACACACACACACACACACACACATGCTCTCGAGCACATACGCACACACATAGCGTCAATACAACAACGTATTATGCGCTCTTAGATTTACAACTGAGATTTGATATCACCTGCAAACAAACGTGATTGTAGTGATGAAGGAGCAAACGGCTACAGTGACACCGGTCCAGTAAGACCAGCCCAGGGTCGGCAGCATGAGCTTCCATCGTTCATCGTCAGCATAGTTGACCCCCAGCAAAATCAGCGCCAGGACAATTATAACGGCTGTTGAAAAGATTTATAAAAAAATATATATATATATTAAAAAAAAACTCCTTTGTTAATTGTGCTGAGTCTCATCTCTTTGGAAGTTGCATTTACATGATTAAAAAAAAACCACGGTTACACAAATTGGATCCAATGTGTAGGCCCTGCAATTTTGACCACATTTTACTGTATTAGATTGGCCTACTTTTTATAAATTGAATTTGCTATGCTGATGATAATAGTCCATTTTATTATCCCCCCCCCCCCCCCAATTGTTTAAAACAGAATATGAGCCACAAGCGTAATGGTTACATCATTCTTTGGACATCATCGTCTTCATCATCATCATCATCATCATCATCATCATCATCATCATCATCATCATCATCATCACCCTCCCGTGCTCCTCCTCCTCCTCTTCCATCTCCGATCCTCCTCCTCCTCCTCATTATCATCATCTAGCTAGTAGTAGTAGTAGTAGTAGTAGTAGTAGTAGTAGTAGTAGTAGTAGTAGTAGTAGTAGTAGTAGTAGTAGTAGTAGTAGTAGTAGTAGTAGTAGTAGTAGTAGTAGTAGCAGAATAGTAGACTAAGTAGTGTTGCTTGCTTGCGCGCACGCGCACGCGTGTATGTGTGTGCGTGCCTGTGTGTATGTATGTGTGTGTGTGTGTGTGTTTGTGTGTGTCTGTGTGTGTGTGTGTGTACATGCATGTGTGTGTGTACATGCGTGTAAATATGCGCATGTCCATGCGCCCAAGTAGGCCTATGCATAGTTCAAGTCAAAGTCAGAAGTCAAAATTACTTTATTATCTCAACAAGAGAAATCACATTGTGGTCTCATGATACAACAAGGGCAACAGAATACAAAATATTCATGCATTTGAACAAAACAAAAGGAACAGAGAACAAAAATCAAGGTACACCCCCAAACAAAATAATAAAGCAAAGTTCATCTTACCAATAAGCAATAACCTTCTTCATATTCATCCCTCCTCACCCCTTTCCCATCCTCTTCACATCCCCAACCATTCTACCCAGTTGAATGCCTGTATGTGTGTAGGTGTGGAACCGACCCCCCTTTATTCAGTCTTTTTCCCCCTGAGGGTGCCAGAATGATCAATTTAATGATCGTGGGCCCCAACGAGAAGAAGAAGAAGAGGTGTTTGCGTAGTGCGTGAACGTATGCTCATGTGCGCGTATGTGCATCTTACTCAACACGAGGGAAATAATGGCAGCCAACTGGTGGTAGCAGACAGACAGCCCCAGGAAGACCATGTGGAACTGAAGCACAGCGAACATCAGCATGCCTATGCCCGCCAGACCCTGCACCGCTTCAAAGTAGGCTGTGGAAGACAAGAACATGACAAACATTGTG
This sequence comes from Phymorhynchus buccinoides, assembly GCA_017654935.2. Classification (NCBI taxonomy): domain Eukaryota; kingdom Metazoa; phylum Mollusca; class Gastropoda; order Neogastropoda; family Raphitomidae; genus Phymorhynchus; species Phymorhynchus buccinoides. The sequence continues at coordinate 72,753,677 of CM065680.1, forward strand.
TGTGTGTGTAAGAGAGAGAGAGAGAGAGAGAGAGAGAGAGAGAGAGAGAGAGAGAGAGAGAGAGAGAGAGAGAGAGAGAGAGAGAGAGAGAGAGAGAGAGAGAGAGAGAGAGAGAGAGAGAGAGAGAGAGAGAGAGAGAGAGAGAGAGAGAGAGAGAGAGAGAGAGAGAGAGAGAGAGAGAGCATACATACCACTGCATTATATGCATATACCAAAATATATTTTAAAAAATGAATGATATGAGTAGTCTTTGTTTTACACACTCGCGAATAAGAAGCCCTTATTTGTTTTTGAGTAGTATACCAAAGACTGTATAGGGGAAGACAAGCATCCGGTCTCTTTTCCCTATATGAGTAGTGAGGACAGAAACACTGGTTATGTCCCTTTTAAACGTGACACATTTACACTTCGATAGGCCAGTTGAATTCTCCATTCAAATTCTAGTCTGAGTTTTTGGATAGCCGCCGCTGTGAATGGTGTATAACTACCCCACTAACGATAACTCTGTCAGCCCGGTTCGCTGTAACTCTTAAGTAGTCCATCTTACCCTTTTTTAGAATCTTTGAGTATACTAATCAACTCACCAGGACTTTCTCCAACCGCCATGTAGGAGCACATGACCGTGGTGCCGTTGGTGCCGTTGTCCGGCAGACACTCGCTGAAGAGGCCCCACCGAGAGACACTGTCCGTCAGCACCCAGTACTCCGAGGAAAAGGCAGCCACATACAGCAGTATGCCCGCTATGGGACCCGTAAACTGCAGCCACGTGAAGAGCTGCATTGCCCCACTAACAGTCACGTTTTTTTTTGGGGGGGGTTCTTCTTCTGTTGGTTTTGCTGCTGTTGCTGTTGTTGTTGGTGGTGGTGGTGCTGTTGTTGTTGCTGTTGTTGTTGTTGGTGGTGGTGCTGTTGTTGTTGTTGGTGGTGGTGCTGCTGTTGTTGTTGGTGGTGGTGCTGTTGTTGTTGCTGTTGTTGGTGGTGGTGGTGCTGCTGTTGTTGTTGGTGGTGGTGTTGTTGTTGTTGTTGCTGTTGTTGGTGGTGGTGCTGCTGTTGTTGTTGCTGCTGTTGCTGTTGTTGTTGGTGTTGTTGCTCTTTGTCGGTGGATGAAGATGAAGAGAAGAGCTAGCTGGAAGATAAAGAGGGGGAAGAGGAGGGGAAAGGAGGAGGGAGAAGAAGAGCAAAAAGGAGGAGGAGGAGAATGCATCTTATGTAGAGTGACAGATGGTTCGATTCTACGATAAATTGGAGGGTAATGTGACGTTTTATTTTCCAAGAAATATGTTTGGATTCGGAAGAAACAAATCGTTAACGAATGTGAGCATTTTGTTCTTTTCCTTATTTTTTTTTGGTTTGCTTTCTTTCTCTCTTTTTTCTTTCTTTCTTTTTGCACTTAGATCTGCCTTTTACAACGGTGTTGCTGTTTTAATTTCTTCAAGTCTCAAATTAGATTTGCCTGTTTCATATGTGTGTTTTTGTTCTGACTGATTTTGGTGTTTATCACTTCTGTATTGTTTGTTGTATTTCCTTGATTTACTTAGATTGCGACTGTTTCTTCACATTGGTTATTAATCTCTTGTCCATTTTCACATGTGCTTCTTTCCTCTTCCTTTTCTTTCCTTCTCCCATTTGCCCATTTGTATCTTCTTGATTTTTTTACTCTTCTGTTTCATTTCTTATTTATTTATGTTTCTGTTCGTTTGCGATTTGGCTTTATTTGTTAGTTTGTTTGTTCGTTTGTTTGTTCGTTTTTACGTTATTTTCTATTTGCTATTATTTTTTGGTCAATAAGATTCCTTTTACTTTTCAGTCTTTGATTTTGAGATCTCTTAGTTTTTACCTTTAAAAATGTCTGGGGTTTTTTTTTTGTTCGTTTACGTTTCTTTCAATTAAATTTAAGCCGAGGCATAACAGCATAAATACATATAC
>CM065680.1:72760601-72765601 GCA_017654935.2 Phymorhynchus buccinoides
CCTGTTGTGAGAAACTAGCCCAGCGTGTTACTGTCCCTTTCGTGGTGCTTGGTCACATTTATACTTATCCAGTCTCACGACTTGGCTTTTCGTATAACTTATGCACTATTCTGGGAATGCCATCCAGATGGATACCCTTTTACTCTTCTCAGAAAAGGGTTGTACATACTGCACAATATTGCGTCCTTCATTTTGCGTCCTTTCACAGCGCAGAAAAAACATCGCTTCCTTAAACTTCCTTAAACTTCTCCAGTCTCGGGTACCTGTTTTTCAGATAACTTCTGCACCATTCTGGGAATGCCCTCCAGCGAGCTGTACACAGAGGGATACATTTTCACTCTTTCCAGGAAAGAACCGCGATCTCCTGTGGAAGTTTTAGTCAATTCATCTTTACAGTCGGAGCCGTTCACATTTTCAACAACAAAATTAAAGTGTCCCTCTTTCAACAGTTGCCCAAAGCCATTGTTTGCCACTGGATGGTCGAACCTTGCTGCTCGAATATGACGGCGTGTGTTCCTCTTCCGAGCACAACAGATAGTCGGGCACAGATGATGATGTAGGCAGCACGCGCACATCCGCTTCCGGCATGCGCATTGGCAGCGGATAATAACGATAACTCCGCCAGCAAGGAGGAGACAGCAGACGTAGAAAAGCATGAGCCAGTAAGACCAATCCAAATGGAAAGACCCGTACACCGGATGCTGGTGAGTAGCTTGGGCGAAAATCACCAGGCCACAGCCCATGAGAATACCTGAAGAAGAAAACAGACAAAATGATAGCATAATTATCCCCCCCTTCCTCTCTCCTCCATATTTTCAAAACGAGACTTTCATTTCATTGAACTTAGGCTATTTCTAGCATCTTCAAAAGAAGCATGACACATTCAGCTCAATATACTTTATGTAAAACTTAAAGAGCCAGAAAACAACGATTTCAAAACCGGTTCAATGTGTTTTGTGTTAATTTGTCCTGGAAAGAAAAGCATAAGCTTACGGACACAAAAATGTAAAAAGAAACCCATCTAAACAGGTTTCATTGGAAGAAGAGAGAACAGTCCTAAGCGTCTCACTTTGAGCAGTGACTGTTAGCTTGCTTGTAGCGTGAACCGGTTGTGCATAAATCAATCAAAGGTTCACACAGTTACATGCGTCCGAGAAAAATGAAAAATCTGTTTAACGTCCTCCGGTCTGACACAGACACATATGGGACATTAGTAGACAAAACGATGGTGGGAACGATCCTGGAGGCAATGCCCGGAGGCAGTGCAACATCAGACAAATCCCGAATTGTTAACACATATACACATATACATGCGTCCTCACGTCAAAGCGGTTACATAGCAGAGCATATACACACGAACACACACACGAACACACACGCACACGCACACACACACACGCACACGCACGCACACGCGCACGCACACGCACACTCACAAACACACACACACACACACACACACACACGCACACGCACGCACACACACACACTCACAAACACACACACACACACACACACACACACACACACACACACACACACACACACACACAGTGCACACCAAGACAAACACACTCACCAGCCAGCACGGCCAAACTCTCCTCCAGACGAGCCACGTAGGCGTTGACCCACACCAGGTTGTCCGGGTCCTCACAGGAACACATCAGGCCCACCATGACACACAGCACGTGCAGACACAGTGACGTCACTCCCATGCCACGCACAGGGCCGTAGGCATCTGCGGCCGTAATCCACATAGTTACGTTATTTGAATTCCTATCAACTTTTTTACCACACAAAAAATGGATTCAATGATTTTAAAAAAGCCACAAAACACCAATGCTTTCATGCTTTCGAGATTTATTTTATTATCTCTTCATCAGGAAAAAGAGTTTAATAAAAAAAAAAGAGGAAAGATTAGTTATTAGGTATTAGGTACTTTATAATCACAGAGGTGTCTCTGTGAAATTCGGGTTGCTCCCACCTGGAGAGCGCGTCGCAGCCAGAGGCGCGCCACCCAATTGTTTGCTTTGTGTTTCTTTTGCATGCGAATTGTGTGTGACTGATGAGGAAGGAAAGGGCATGTGTGTGCGTGTGTGTGTGTGTGTGTGTGTATGTGTGTGTGTGTGTGTGTGTGTGTGTGTGTGTGTGTGTGTGTGTGTGTGTGTGTGTGTGTGTGTGTGTGTGTGTGTGTGTGTGTGTGTGTGTGTGTGTGTGTGTGTGTGTGTGTGTGTGTGTGTGTGTGTGTGTGTGTGTGTGAATTTTGACCAAATGACCAACGTTTTCGTTGCCATTGGGATTAACGTGTGCTAAGTGCATGGGCACACGGGACCGCGGTTTATCGTCTCATCCGAAAGACTCCACGTTCAGACCATTAGGCCTAGTGCAGACTGAGAGAAAAAATCCCCTATACCCAGGTTCGATCTCGGGTTTACCTGACACAAGGCGAACGCGTTACCTCTGTGCCACTCTACACCTTTTATTATGGTCCAAAAGTCGTAGAGAAATGGATGGAATGATTCATGGTGTCCAAAGCTTGGTAGTGTAAGGCGAAGACTACCTTCTCCTTCCACTTCCCAAAACTTACCCCAGACATTGAGGAGACCTCCCCAAATGCAAACGAATCCTTTCAGCTGCAGTACTAAACGCCAGTGCAAATGCCATCCAGGTTTGGAGGTCTTTGACTTAACGCTTCGCTCAAAGAAAGTAAAACAAACCATGATTTCCATTATTGTAAAGACTGAAACCACTTATTGCGCAGCTCTCTATTTACTATTGGCAGCGATTTAATGCTCCAAAAAAGAGAGATGATTTTTACCCAAAAAACAGATGCTTGTGGCAAAAGAAAAGACCATCTAACCCTAACCCTATCCCTAACCCTATCCCTAACCACGGAAAGAACCAAGAAATAGAGCAGGAGGGTGTAAATCTACATATTTGCCAAGAAATCGATGTACAAAGCCATGCACTTATAGGCCTACTACTTTTTTGCTGGAACCATTCCCTTTTTTGGTTGATAAATGTTAAGTCTTTACTATTGAACCACAAACTATAATACCGTGTGTCTTTACAGTGTGTCTTTAAAGTGCGCCTTGTGTGTGTCAGTCAGTCGTTTCCGACCATGACTGCCAGATAGCAGAGGGGACAGATGCTATTCTGGCGGGCTGAGCGAGAATTTGTTTATAGTAGAGATCTATGCCTTGCCAAGGGTACATCCCCACTCTCTCGGCCAAAGGGATTTGAGGACACAGCTGGTGTTGAGGACAGTCCCCAAAGGCCAACCCATCCCTTTGGCTGCAGCACCAGAGCCGGTGCAAAGGGCCCCCTTGTTCGAGAGTCATAGTCTTCCACAAGATACTACACTGTACCATGGTGTTCCATTACTGTAGAAAATCATCTATTGTACAGCTCTCATGTTACTGTTGGCCCCTGCTACAGGCTAGTGTCAACCAGTGATAAAAAGCCTTTTGAGAAAATCATCTATTGTACAGCTCTCATGTTACTGTTGGCCCCTACTACAGGCTAGTGTCAACCAGTGATAAAAAGCCTTTTGAGAAAATCATCTATTGTACAGCTCTCATGTTACTGTTGGCCCCTACTACAGGCTAGTGTCAACCAGCGATAAAAAGCCTTTTGAGAAAATCATCTATTGTACAGCTCTCATGTTACTGTTGGCCCCTACTACAGGCTAGTGTCAACCAATGATAAAAGCCTTTTGAGAAAATCATCTATTGTACAGCTCTCATGTTACTGTTGGCCCCTACTACAGGCTAGTGTCAACCAATGATAAAAGCCTTTTGAGAAAATCATCTATTGTACAGCTCTCATGTTACTGTTGGCCCCTACTACAGGCTAATGTCAACCAGCGATAAAAAGCCTTTCGAGAAAGGGGCCACTTGTAGTCAGTAGCCTAAAATACCGGGTAGTAGCGCTTAGAGCTTAAAGGTGAAGCGCTACATAAATGTTCTTAAATAATAATAATAACACTGACCTGGAAAATCGCTGGAGGGTAAGGAAGCGCACCGGGAAACGTTATTGCAGGCGGTCCACAGACCCAGGTTCTTCACGTGCCCAGAAGAGGAGGAGGAGGAGGAGGGGAAGGAGGGGGAGGAGGAGCCCCCGTATCCTTGGTATCCCACCTCCACCACCTCCCCTCCCCCGTCCCAGCCTCGGGGAGCGGCCAACCAGTGCTGGGAGGCCATGCCGATGATGCCGGGGACCAGCGCCACGATCAGCGCGCGCCCGCACAGCACGTGCAAGGAGGAGCGGTGCTCTTCGAACAAGGTGTTCTGTCCCATGACGAGTGGTTGGCTTTATCGGTGTACGGTGGGTCGTATTTGTTTGTTTGTTTCTTTGTTTGTCCCTCCTGGTTTACTCTGGTGTGGTGATGGTTGTTGAGGATTCTAGTGGGTTTTTTCCTGAAAACAAGAAACAAAAATTAGATTGGTTGATCATTTCTGCAAGTGGATCAATCAATCGCTTCTGAAAACAACAACGACGACGACGACGACGACGACAACATCAACAACGATCAATCGTTTCGTCCGTTATCGAGTCACAACGTTTAACCTCTAACAAAGATGCTGATTCACAATCACATGACAAAAATAACACAACACATACACATACAAACACATACGCATGCACACATTCACACACACACACACACACACATACATACATACACGCACATGCGCGCGCACACGCGCGCACGCACGCACACACAGACTCGTATACACACATAATACTACATTAATGAGGTTAAACACCGTAATGCATAGGTAGATTGAATAATTAGACTTTCAGCACGGGTTGGACGTTGAAAACTGTTAGTCCACTAATTCTATGACAGGTTATCATTCTTTTTTTAAAATGACATTTTAAAGAACAAAAAACACGAAAAAGACAAGGTTAAATACAAACCTCAATGTCACACACAAAGAATGTTTGTTTTTTCTCCAATTAATACAGCATTAGCGATAATATTAGTACTATCCAAA
>CM065680.1:72773101-72775601 GCA_017654935.2 Phymorhynchus buccinoides
GTCTCGATCTGAAAACACGTGTTCAAAATTCTCTACAAGCTGACCTTTTTATTTACTAATTGAAATTCAGTGTTCGCTCATAATTTCATTTGTAATGTTAATTAATCTGTAAAATTCCTATACTTCTAAAACTTTAAATCCTAAAATTACAAGAACAACCATCGTCTGGCTTAGTCATACTATGAGTTCACGTACCTTTCCAACAATAATTTGAAGGGGAAAACTTGTGTTACCTCTCCGATTTCTTTGTGAGGAATGAGGGTTGAGAGGAAAAGGAAGTGACTTCACACACATGAGTAAAGTGTGGAACGTGTTTTGACGATTTAAAAGTAAGAATATAATATATAATAATGATAATTCCCCACTCTACTATCTTAAAATAAACTTACATGAAATTCGAAATTTGCATTAGAATTAATTAATCCTTATTTTCTACTCGTTTCCTTTGATTTTCTTTCTTTGAGAATTATTTCCTAAAAATAACTCAAGGGAAGTAAGCCAACGTAGTGCTTAGCGCAAGAGACTTGCGTCCCTTGTCTTTTTTTCTCTCTTTCTCCCTGTGTGTGTGTGTGTGTGTGTGTGTGTGTGTGTGTGTGTGTGTGTGTGTGTGTGTGTGTGTGTGTGTGTGTGTGTGTGTGTGTGTGTGTGTGTGTGTGTGTGAGTGTGTGAGTGTGTGCACGCACGTGTGCACGTGTGTGTGTGTGTGAGTACTGTGTGCGTGTACGTGCGTGCATACAGACTGACTCAACTCAGAAGACACGCACGCACGCACGCACCGCACGCCACGTACTTTAGTCACCCCCATAAAAAAACCCCACTCACAACATGGGGGGGAATTACGTCACCCCCACCTCAATCTCAAAGTCTGCTTTTTATTTTTGGCAGTTTCGTGAAAATAATCGTAGGCTTATCCTAACTCTATATCTTTCCCAAATTATAACATAATATCGATGGCTTAGAGTCAAAACGGACTATCTTTAGATAATCCATTGACTTATTATTGATGTTATTGTAAAAACTAAGAACTTGTATTAAAAAAGTCTGGAAATAATATAAAATGGGGATTATGCTTTTGATATTTCTGCAGTCTTTTTGTGACACAAGTATTTAGTTTTCTCAATAAGTTCAATAATACGTCAATGGACTATCTAAAGATAGTCCGTTTTGACTCTAAGCCATCGATATGTTGCTTCTTAGTGATAATTGTCAATGCGAAAATATAAAGGGCTTGGGGGAAGTGAAGATGTGTGTGACTAGGAATGCAAGATGAGCTGCAAGTCATATTGTGAGAGGGCTAACACTGTTGCCATGGAGACACAGAAATATCTCGTGAATAGTGTTAACGTGTGCACATACCTTAACTTACTGGATGACTACCGGCCAGCAAAAGAAGAATAAAATAGAAGAAGTGCTTATTATTGAAATGCTTACTCAGAATTGTGATCAAAGATGGCTCAGCTGGTGAATATAGGAATAGGATCCTTCTTTGTAAAGACCAAAAAGGTATTTAAAAACATTTGATGTTCGTGTATCATATCATATCATATATGGCATTACAGGCTTTTAAATAGCCTTTAGCCCGCTATTTCCTTTTAGTTTATAAGGAAACGCAATTCAAAACATTTTTTTTGGGGGTTATCATTATTTTTATATATATATATATTTTTATTTTTTTTAAAGAGTACAACATACAATGAAAGGAGAAGGCCATGTTGTGCCGGTGGGATGGATGACACGAACTCACATAGGGGAAGACGGGGTAAAAAGCGCATGGGCGGGTAAGAAGCCCACCCCAATTATCTCATGAAATAAAGAAGATTTCAGTCAAATTTGCCCATGAGACGAATGCTAGACATTAACGCTCGTCTCATGGGCAAAATGAGACTGAAATTTGCTTCATTTCATTAGATAATTGGGGTGGGCTTCTTACCCGCCCATGCGCTTTTTACCCCGTCTTCCCCTAGCATGCATCCTGTGCGCCAGTTGCAGTCTAAACGAAGACTTTGGGCGTGGGGCAGGATAAACATCCCCAATAGGAAGAAGAAGAAGAAACAAGCAAACTGATCTGCATAATAATTATTACTGAATGCTTATTATTAGTATGGAAGCAATAATCTTCCCATAAGTTATCTAATTTGTTTTTAAAACTATTCAGTGTTCCTGCTATCAGTAAGTTAATGATCATACTAAAGCAAAATGTAGGTTTATACACGACAAGAATGCGTGTTTATATGTCGGATGTACAGGTGTATGTTAACAAATACAACCATGCATACGACTGACCTTTAACGTGTCCATTCTGCCCAATGCAATGAACATTGGGAACAACGTCAGTGACTTCGAGTGAAAACAGGTCACCCACTCAACACTATTTGTTTTAGTGACAACCCACTCACCAGCTGGCCCAGTTTAAAAGGCACTGCAAACTCACAGGCTTAATAATGTTATCTGCATTTTATACACACGTTCCACATGTTCTGTGTTTCAGGCCGGAGGGCGT
>CM065680.1:72788460-72798460 GCA_017654935.2 Phymorhynchus buccinoides
AATGAGTAAAACTTAAGTTATTGGTTATAAATGAATGCAAAATGAACTAAATATATCAGTCTTATCTCTAATACTGTTTTTAAAGCTTAGATAACAGAAGAAGCTTCATTTTCTGGGGGCTGTATCCCAACACACACGGTTTTCAATTGTTGTTTTTTATTCCTTGTTCCTATGCCTGCTTCCAGACCCACATTTTCAGTCTTTTTTGTCTTCTCTAATTCCCATGCCTGATAATTTGTTTGTTGCAGTCAAGCAGTGTATCACTGTATGCATTTTCTCAAAATAGAATAGAAATAATACATTCAAATAACTTAAAAACTTCTCTTTTATCAGAGTGGGTCATATAATGCATATTGAGTTTTTAACACATTCACGACGGGTCGTAACTATGGTAGTGGTGGCCGTACATCGTATATAGATGGGTCGCGCCTAGAGTTGTTTCACGGCATAAGGTATAAAATTTGTGTATAACTTTTGACCACAGATTGTTTTTATCCTGTAAGTTGTTTCCCTTGTTGAATAACTTCCGCTTACTACAATTTCTTGTCTTCGATCGGCAATTTGATGGCAGATTCGAATGAAAAAGGCCTAATTATTGTGGTCTAACAAGAGAGGAGAGTCTCCATCTTCTCAATCTTGACAAATCGGATGATAGGGATGGAGAATTTATGTTTTCTGACTCAGAAAGCGACGATTAGTAGCGAGGATGAATGTGGAAATGAAGATAATGAAAATGAAAATCACAAAATATGAAAAAGAACAGGTGAGGTAGGTTTGTAAACAAAATGAGTGTAAACAATGAATTATTCTCCATTTTCAAGACGGCATGTAAAAAGCATTAACCCTTTCACCGCCAATGTCTCATTTATGCACCACAATGGTTTATTACCCATACATGTCACTTAAAAGCATCAAATCAGGGCCTGTTATCCGAAGACCTTATTTTTTTAATTTTTGGAGGTAAGAATAGGCCTAATGTTATGCATGGCACAGAGGAATTCCCAGTATTGCAGTTAATTTTTTTTCTCTCTACCTACTTTAGTTTAATGGTATTTGGGGGCTGAAAAATAGCTGGCAGCGAAAGGGTTAAGCCTATCAACTTAACCCTTTCGCCGCCAATGTCACATTTATGCACCACAATGGTTTAACACCCATGTCACTAAAAGACATCAAATCAAGGTCTGTTATCCGAAGACCCTATTTTGTTAATTTTGGGAGGTAAGGATAGGCCTAATGCTACGCATGTCACAGATGAATTCCCAATATTGCAGACAGATTTTTGTCTATGCCCAATTAAGTGTAATGGTACTTTTTTGGCTGAAAAATGCTTGGCGGCAAAAGAGTTAAAAAGACCACATATAAACTTAGCAGCCTTCTCTCAGTAAGTTTGCAACATTTTGGTCTTAATACGACATCATTCAGCTTAGCTTGATGCATTTGTTTACAAGGCTCAGGCCTGCACTGAGAATAGACAGAGGCAGTGTCAGTCACAATAGTTTTAAGTAGCGCATTGACATTCAAATTGAACAAACTTGAGACAAGCCAACATATTTTTTTATATTTTTTTTTCAGTCCAGTTTGTGCAGGAGATATTTGCAGTTTGTAATTGTATGGAATTTTTGTTTTGTATGATTTTCTCCGTGCAATAGGGCATTTGCCACGAGTGTTCGTTCTCTATGCTAGACTACTAATTTGCCTGCACTCGTTTTGCCCGAGTTACGTTGACCTTTGTAATTCAACTCTCTTAAGTTCAAGGTCATCCTCATGTGGCAAATGCCCTATTGTATTCAGTCCTAGACTGTTGTTTTAAATTTCATGTGGAAAAAGTATGACACATTTTATCAAAACCTTACACCCATTGGTTTTTTGGATTTAACACTAGAGAATGACTCAATGAGTAGCAGCAAAAATTCATATATTTCTTGCTATTAGTATTACCTTTCCTTAACATTTTGCTGTTTTAGTCAAGGGGCAGATCCTGTTGTTGAAAGCTGTGATATTGCATCGTGTGTGAATGCTGACAGAATTTAAGTGTCTTGTTATTATGCACTTCAGTGTTTTCCGATAAGACAGGACTGACAATTTGGTCACATTGTTTCATACTATTACTATGTATTAGCATAGTGGTAAAGCATAGTTTTGTGACTAGTCAAAAGAAGTTTAGTCATCTGGCTAAATTTTGTGATATCTGTGCAATTGTATTCAGTCCTACTAGACTGTTGTTTTAGATTTTGTGTGGAAAAGTATGACAGATTTTATCAAAACCTTACACCCATTGTTGTTTTGGATAGCACTAGAGAATGACTCGGTGAGTAGCAGCATATATATATTTCTTGCTATTAATTAGTATTACCTTGCCTTAACATTTTGCTGTTTAGTCAAGGGGCAGATCCCGTTGTTGAAAGCTGTGATATTGTATCATGTTTGTCACATTTGTATCCATCATTTGTTTTTTTCCTTTCATTAATGGAAACGATATTTATTAGGTTTATTATTGTTAATGTTGTTTTGTATTATCGCCAATGAGACAAATAAGTATGCCTACACTTTACTAATACTTTCTTTTGCTTTTGTTGAATCTTTCACCGACTACAAAAATTGATTTTTTTTTTCTTCTCCGTTATACTGATTGTAGCGTTGTCCAGCTGAGTCTCTTGATGTTCACCTGTGACGTACAATGTGTTTATGACGTCACTACATTGAAGTAGGCCAAGCCAATATTGCCACATCCCTCTTTCTCTATAAGAGCTTTGTAAGGGTATCACAACACTGCTTTCCATTTCAACTGCAACAGATACTCATTTGTCAGTTCACTTTGGTCGTGGCTCGCTGACGGCTCCTGGAGTAGGTGCTGGAGCTGAGGGAGTTGTTTGAAGACGCAGATGCTTCCGGTTTTGCCTCAGCTCGCCTCTCTCTGTCTGCACGATGTAGGATCTGGGGGCGCACGTTTCCTTCACAACCGCAGGCTGCTTCCATCCTTTCTCCCCGTCTGTTTTGATGAGTACAGGGTCTCCAGGCTGAAGGTCGGACAGTGGACGAGCACCATGATGTCTGTCAAAGTTCTTTTTCTGCTTCTTCTTCATTTCTTTGTCTTGTTTTTGCACTTGCTTGTAGTCGACTTTTTTGGAAGCAGAGTGTCACCTTACATTCTGATATATTTGGTAGTTTATTTCTGTTATGTGTCTTCAGCATTTCTCTTTTGTGTTCTAATAAACACTACACATGTCATTAAAATATTGTATGTGCCATACATGTAAAAATTTTTTATTTTAAATGTATGATCATTTGGCTTTAGAGTTTTAGACCTTACATTTGGTTTGTAGTAATTTAAAAGAGAAAATTTTTTCTGTCACTGTCATGTAAATCTCTGAAGAGTGATGTAAATCTGTGATTTTACAATGCAGATAAAATTTTGTTTGGTACTCGCCTTATTTTTATTTTTATTATTTTTAACTGGCCTAGTTAGGCTCAGTTTGCATACCTAGTTTTGGGGCTGTGACCTAACTTTATGGCTCAACATTAAGGAAACTGAGAGATAAATCATGCTTATATTTTTTTCATTTAACAGCACAATTACCTCCCATGAACTGATGTGATAGAGTTGATCTTGTGTGTTGCTGAAATTGGACTCTATTTCTTCCTCAACAAGGATCTGTGAATAGTTTCAACTCCCATTATTTTGTTAACTCTACAGCCAAGTAAACCTTGTTAAATTTAAACACACACACACACACAGCTAAGGTGGATAGACGTTAAATTAAAGAACGAACCTCGTTCGCCTCGTGTACAATAAACCCAAGTTCGAACCTGAGTACAGGGGATTTTTCCTCTCACTCTGCACCTAGGCCTTATGGTCTGAACATGGAGTCTTTAAGATGAGAAGATAAACCGAGGTCCTGTGTGCCCATGCACTTAGCACACGTTAAACCCAGTCGTAACGAAAAAGTTGTTGTTTCGTCAAATGTGTGTGTGTGTGTGTGTGTTTCCTTGTTTGTGTATATGTGACACCTCTTGTTGAGAGTTTGTATATTTTGTACTTTGTAATATTGCTGGTTTCTGATGTCTGCTTTGATTACTTGTGTGACCCGGTGTGAACTCGTGACATTCAAAAACTGCGAGAGACGATCAGTGCCAACTTGAGAAAACAACCTACATTTGTCGCATGTATACTATCCAATGTTGTGATGAAATTATTTTGTTAAACGTTCTCCGATCTGGAACAGACTCCTATATGGGACATTAGTAGATATAAAGATGGTGGGAACGATCCTGGAGGCAATGCCCCGAGGCAGTGCAATACCAGGAAAGTCCCGAATTTTTAACAATACAGATGTGTATATAAATCCAATGTTGTGCCTAGAATGCTATGAATATATGAGTAGGAGTTGCACCCGCTTGGATTCACTTTGCGAAGAATCCACATTGCTTTCCTAAAATTAGGACCTGCGATTTTGTTTCACGTTGTTAAGTTTTGTCCCAGTCCCAGCTTCATGTATCTACTCTCACTTACCTTGCTCACTCCATCTTCCTATCTAGTACCGAGAGTCCTTCTCTATGCTTACCTGATCTTTATATGGGCATACCGCGGGGGAGTCGTTTGTATAAGTAGTTCCCCCACCTTCTGGAAGTTCTGTGCTTGTAATTTCCTCTAGTATGTCACTCTGTTTGACTCTGCCTTTTCCCTATGCTTTCTCAGTTTCTGTTATCTACTGACTTATTGGCCCGGCCATTCTCCTGTCTTTTTAATCTTCTAAATAATTTTCTCCTTTGAGCTCCTCCAAAATCAGAATGTGTCGGCTAAATGCAGCTGGGAGATCACTGAAAACTTTTTTTATGTGTGATTCCGTTGTTGAAAATGTGATTTTATTATTGTTTTTCTTCATTTAGTTACGGATCACTAATATGACATTTATCCTCTTTTTTGTTTTCTTTCTTTTTGTTGTTGTTAGTAGTCCTACTTGTTGGTGGTTTGTTTTCCTTATACATTTTATATATATACTACACATGGGATTGGGAAATGATTTATTTTTTATTTTTAGTAGTCCTACTTGTTGGTGGTTTGTTTTCCTTATAAATTTTATATACTACACATGAGATTGGGAAATGATTTTTTTTTAATACGGGACAGGGATATTAATTTATGCAACGCTAATCTTTAAGGAATTGCATAGTGTCTACCAATATTGTGAAGGATTATACCAAAGATATTCTAAAAGAGTCTTTGATTATACTGCCAAGTTAAGGGATTTGATGTTGCAAAATGTTTTTTTACAAATTGTTACACCCCCGACTGTGATAACCCTTTTATTGTTCCCCATGATGATTTGTATGCAGCTTGCACGTATGTGTGTGTTCAAATGTATGATAATGAATAGTATTATTATTATCAAGTCATCCTTTTCAGCTTCACGCCATGGGTTTTTTCCAAGAAGACTTTAATTAGCTTTTTTTTTTTCTAGAACTTCAATTTTGTCTAAATCCTCAAAAATGTGCACATTTCCTTGCATGTTCACCACACGTGCACTCACGCACACGCACGTATAGCCTACATTGTAGCCATGTGTGCACACAGCACGCACACACTCAAAATCATGCACACAATCACAAAGAAACATGCGTGTCATTGATTTGTTTGAGTTTCTGTTGATTTTATTAAATGAATAAATCTTAGTTGATGAAGTTAAGTTGTTTTGAGCCATGTGCGTAGGTTCTGGACATTTTGTTCTCTCCATTATTTTGTTTTATCTTGAAATCTATTTCCTCTTGTCTCAAGTTTGATCTTGTCCATTTTGTTTTGGTACCAGGTTTTGGTAATCTTGATTGTTTATGTTTGTTTTGTTGCCAATATTGTTCACCTTTTGAGAAAAAAAAGAAAAAAAAGAACACTTCTTGTGCATTAAAAAAAAACACCACGAAAATAAATTATGTGACTCGTGATTATGTAAAAGGTGTGTGTGTGTGTGTGTGTGTGTTAGCGTGATACTCTGTTTCTATATTTTTCTTCTAGCGTTATCTGGTGTTCTTACTATTACTAGCAGTAGTATTAGTCATTTCTGCTTCTCTGATTATGCTTTAATGCTTTATTATCAGCTTCTTTCGTGTCTGCCTATTTTTCAGTCTGTCATCCGAACGATTATTCCACCTTTTGTTCCAGAATCACACACACACACACACACATATGCACACACACATATGCACACACACACACACACACACACACACACACACACACACACACACACACACACACACACACACAGGGCAGGATGAAAAAAAGCATTGTCAGCTTATTCTTTAACCCTCAATAAAGATGATTTTGACTTGACTTGGCACACACACACACGCACACACGCACACACAAAGTACAGATTTCATGTCACTGCATATACGGACGACCCGTTATCATGTCTTGGTTAACAGGAAGATCTTGCAGGGTTGATCAATCCATTCTTCTCCGTCTTATTCTTCCATTAAAACAACCTCCATCATCTTTTTGATGGCTCTGTTGTTACACATGGGGGACCTCGGTCAGGCAGAACAACTGCAGGCAAAAAACGCAGCGACCCGGATGATCAGCATCGATATGATTGAGGGGGAAGGAAGGGAGGGGGGTCATTTATCGCATTAAACTCAATTAACGATTTTGAACTGACAGTCGACAGCTTTTTTTCTTCTTCAAGTTTCTTCTTATTTATTTTATATATTTTTACATTGCTTAATACTAAGTTATAGTCCCGTCATCAGCAATGGTCTTCTTAGGACTGTCTCCACACTTATTTAAGTAAGTAGACGAAAATGATGTTTTACGTCCTCTTGGTCTGAATCAGACACATATGGGACATTTGTAAATACAAATATGGTGGGAACAATACTGGAGGCAATGCCCGGAGGCAGTACGAAACCAGTAAAGTCCCGATTTTTTTAAATTAATACAGATAGGTGTAGCGGTAACCACGCCTCGGTTCAACCTCATCGGCTATGGCACAGCTACTGATTATATGAAGTAGCTTATGGTCGACCGCTTTTATTTGCACATTTTCTATCACTATCATGCACATAGTGATCGATGCGCAAGTGGATCAGTCAACCTGCTCTTAAGGGCCTGCTACACACACATGATTGATTGATTGGTTTAATTTAAAGTCTGTTCACACAATTGTGATATTAGACTGGGGGGGAGGGGAAACAACACACACAAAAGTGTGTGCGCGCGCGCGCGTGTGTGTATGTGAATATGAGTGCGTGTGCAACAAATCCCTAACAAATTAATAACAACAAATAAATTTAAAAAAGTGAAAAAGAAAACAAAATTAAAGTTAATTAACTCATGAACTAAAGTAATCTTGCAATTCCAGAGCTGGATATGACTGTAGCAATTTTGATCATTTCATGACTGTAAACTACATCTTTTAAAGTTCCAATTTGTGCACCTTGTATCCCAGATAGTTTGTATAACAATGATAATAATGGACATTCTAAAATAATGTGTTGAACTGATATTGGGAGACCACAGTCGCATTCTACATCTTTAGAAAATTTGGTCCTCCACGAGTTCAATCGAATTTTGTAGATAAGGCTAGATAAAGATCTTGAACATAATAATATCTTAGATTTTGAAGGAAGCTTTTCATTATATATACTATTTTCTAACATTGAATTTATTTCGTGTTTTTCTAGTTTTATTGAACAATCTGACGATTTTCTACTAGCACCTTCTTTCGCTAATTTATCAGCTAGTTCATTCCCAAAGATACCACAGTGCGATGGAATCCAGCAAAATTCTACGTTAATTCCGTACACACATAAGATTCGGATCTTAAATGAATGCGATCTTGACGATGTGAGTCACGATTCGCGTGAAATTCATGTATTGGGCCTACTACGGTGAGCGAAAATGCCTGAATTATTTTAGACGGAAGTATTTCACGTGAATCAGGACTCACGTGTGGCAGTGAGCCAGAGCATGTGTGACACAAACACATTACCGCCTGACTTCCGTTTTTGTTTTTGTTTTCCCTCAAAGAAAGCGTTCTTTTGAAGTAACAGCAACATTTAGGCTTTTTGATAACAGGTTAGACGATTTTCGGACAAAAACTAGGGGAGAGGACTTCGTGAAAATTAAGAGTTGCTTACCTCCATTAGTCGGTCAAATACCATAGCAACAATGGCGTCGAAGTTTGAAACCGCAGGATGCGAGTCAGCGACTCGCAAACATTTTTTTTTTAAATGAGGGGGGGCCAGTGGCCACAAACTGATAAAACTTGCAAATTGTGACGTAAAAACATAAATAGCATATTTGTTTAGAATGACGCACGTGTTCTAAATGCTGTATGTCTGCTCAAACACACGAGTCGATAGGCTACGAGAGCTGATGGTAGAGTGACTTCCCCTGTTTGACCGATTGAATTAGGCAAGATCACTCCCACACACTATGAAATTACTCCCCTTGATTATTTCCGAACAATTCCTATTGAAATCCATCGACCTGTAGTGCTATGTGTGTTTGTCTGAAAGGCGATAAGACCTTGAGAAACTATTCTTGGATTACTTGAGCCAGGTTATTGTTGGGATGAAGTCGCATTTCTCAAGGAAAGTGTAACAGAAAAACAATGCGTTGTTCAGTTGACCGTCTTCTTCGTCATCGATCGCGCAGGTGCGGATCAGCCAACGAGTGGGATTTCCATGAGTTATGAAGCGTGCGCGCGCACACACATACACACACGCGCGCGCACGCGCACACACACGCGCACACACACACACACGCACACACACAGGCAATTAGGCCTACCGTGTGCGCGCAAGAGCGTGATATCAGAGAGAGAGGAGGAGGAGGAAGAGAACTCCCATAAAGACGGGGGGGGGGGGGGGGAGATATAAACATTTTTGGAAAATGAGTTTAAAAAAAACCCCCCCCCCCCCCCCCTTATTTTCTCTCTTTTCTTTTTTTTATTCCTTTTCTTTTTTTTTTCTTTCTTCTTTTTTTTTTTCTTTTTTTTTTTTTTTTTTTGGGGTGGGGGGGGGGGGGGGGGGGGGGGGGGGGGGGGGGGGGGGGGTGGGGGGTCGGTGAAGGTGGAAGATACTATACGAATGTTTTAATGTGCTTCTTGATCGATGACGTCTGCCGAAACATTCATGTCGTCTTGACGGATACTCGCGCGTGCGCGCAGTAAGCATGTAGAGGACAACGATTCGAGAGAGGCTTCTGACCTCCTAACTAGATCGACAGAGTTGAGTAATACAAACTGAAGAGATGGATGACGCGGACGAACAAGCAGACGAGCAGAGATGAAAGAAGAGACGCTTTACATCATGCCCTGGAGAGCGCATGACCGATACATCTGTCAGAGAGAGAGAGCATGAAGAAAGTGATTGCAAGAGAGGAAGAGAGAGTAGAGCGTAATACCTAACTAACACGAATGTTTTTAATGAGGGTAAAACTGATAAGCTAAAGATGCCTTTACGTATCATGCCCTGAGAGAGAGAGGATAGATGACGAGAGAGAGAGAGAAGAGAGAGAGAGAGAAGCCCTCATACCCGGAGAGAGAGAGAGAGAGAAGAGAGAGAGAGGAGACTAGATAGAGACTAAGGACAACGAGCAGGCAGGAGAGAGAGAGACTAGAGAGCATTACTAGAACTGAGAGAGGAAGAGACCGAGAGAGTATAGATCGTCTCCAGGAGATGGAAGATCCTATTCCCCGATAGAATAGGAGAGAGAGAGAGAGAGAGAGGAATGGGAGAGAGGGAGATTGGAGAGGGGGGAGGGCGAGGAGAGAGAGGAAGGAGGAGGAGGAGAGAGAGGATGAGGGGAGAGAGGGAAGAGAGAGACGGGAGAAGAGAGGAGGAGAGACGAGAAAGTGAGGAGAGAGAGGACAGGGGAGAGAGACGAGACAGAGAGAGAGAGAGAGGCAGAGAGAGAGAGAGAGAGAGTAGAGAGAGAGAGAGACGCGAGAGAGAGACTGGGGACGGAGAGAGAGATGGAGGGGAGAGAGAGAGAGAGAGA
>CM065680.1:72811956-72814456 GCA_017654935.2 Phymorhynchus buccinoides
AGTATTGGAAAACAAGGGTGTCCTTTTTGGATAAAGCATTGGAAAACAATGGTGTCCTTTTTAGTTGAGAGTATTGGAAAACAATGGTGTCCTTTTTAGTTGAGAGTATTGGAAAACAATGGTGTCCTTTTTAGTTGAGAGTATTGGAAAACAAGGGTGTCATTTTTAGATGAGAGTATTGGAAAACAAGAGTGTCATTTTTAATTAAAGTATTGGAAAACAACGGAGTCATTTTTGGATGAGAGCATTGGAAAACTATGGTGGTTTAGATGCCTGAGTGTATTGGAAAACAAGGGTGTCATTTTTTACATTAGAGCATTGGAAAACAAGGGTTTCATTTTTTAATTAAAGTATTGGAAAAAAGGGTGTCATTTTTGGATAAAGGAAAACAATGTAGTTTAGATCCCTGAGAGAATTTTGGAAAACAAGAGTGTCATTTTTAGATGAATGTATTGGAAAACAATGGTGGTTTAGATGCCTGAGAGTATTGGAAAACAAGGGTGTCATTTTTTAAAATTAAAGTATTGGAAAACAAGGGTCATTTTTTAATTAATGTATTGGAAAACAATGGTGGTTTAGATGCCTGAGAGTATTGGAAAACAAGGGTGTCATTTTTTAATTAATGTATTGGAAAACAAGGGTGTCATTTTTTATTTACAGTATTGGAAAAAAGGGTGTCATTTTGGGATAAAGGAAAACAATGGTAGTTTAGATCCCTGAGAGAATTGGAAAACAAGGGTGTCATTTTTAGATGAATGTATTGGAAAACAATGGTGGTTTAGATGCCTGAGAGTATTGGAAAACAAGGGTGTCAGTTTTAGATTAAAGCATTGGAAAACAAGGGTGTCATTTTTTAAATTAAAGTATTGGAAAACAATGGTGGTTTAGATGCCTGAGAGAATTGGAAAACAAGGGTGTCAGTTTTAGATTAAAGTATTGGAAAACAAGGGTGTCATGTTTTAAATTAAAGTATTGGAAAACAAAGGTGTCATTTTTGGATAAAGTATTGGAAAACAATGGTAGCCTAGATGCCTGAGAGAATTGGAAAACAAGTGTCATTTTTAGATGAACGTATTGTAAAACAGGCGCATCATTTTTAAATGAAAGTATTGGAAAACTAAGGTGTTATTATTAGATTAAAGTATTGGAAAACAAGCGTGTCATTTTTAAAAGAAAATATTGGAAAACTAAGGTGTTAGTTTTAGATTAATGTATTGGAAAACAAGGGTGTCATTTTTTTAAATGAAAGTATTGGAAAACTAAGGTGTTATTTTTAGATTAAAGTATTGGAAAACAAGGGTGTCATTTTTGGATGAAAGTATTGGAAAACTAGGGTGTCATTTTGGGATGAAAGAATTGGAAAACAAAGGTGTCATTTTTAGATGAAAGTGTTAAAGAACAAGGGTGTTACAGAGCGGCTGATATCATGTCCTCAATCAATCAATCAATCAATCAATCAATAACTTTAATGATCCCTGGGGAAATTACAAAGCACATTCACAGGCTCGATAAACAAACAATACTAAAACATACATTATATATAACTCAAACATCACAGAGGGAAACAGCAAAAACATTTAACATCGTCCAATGAATAAAATGTAGACATTGATTAAATTTACATATAAAATATTAGGACAGAGGAAAACAGTAAATACATTAACATCGTCCAATAAATAAAATGTAAATATTAATTAAATTTACATTAAGATATTAAGAGCACACATACAAAAGATAAGATATTAAAGCAGTATGCATAAATCGAACATCACAAAGGAATTTATAAAGCAAAAGCATGCACCAGTGTCATATAATTAAAAGGAAAACTGTATGATTAAAACATTATCCCGTCCCCCTGCCCCGCTCCCCCCTAACCCACCCCCTTTTCCCCCAACCCCCCTTTTCCTTCCTCCTTCTCCTCCCCCCCCCCCCCCACACACACACCCAGCACGCTCACACTCACACTCACACACACACCAACACCACCGTGCACATGTACCGGTCAATCTAGTCAGTCTGCATTCTGATTGTACAGACGAATGGCAGAGGGAAGGAATGAATTTAGGTGCCTTGATGTTCTTGCACGTGGGGCTCGCAGTCTGTCGCTTCTGTCCGATCGTCTGCTGTATATGTCGTCATGTAAAGGATGTGTCTCGTCAGTCGTTATCGTCTTCAGTTTGTCGGTGTTTCTCGGTCGGTTTCATTCTATAATGAGGACAATGATTTGATTTTATTGATCACGTCTGTTTATTTTAAATCACAGAATGTCAATTAATCTACTGTTTTTGTTACGGAGGCTAAGCAAAGAAAAAAAGTGTTTTTTAAGGAAAACATTCAACGCCAATAAATTTTGACTGATATATAAATTAATAGGGCGTATGATTTACAGAAAGACATATACAGATAAACAGATTGACAGACAGACAGACAGAGTCGATATATAGACAGATACATAGACACGCATGATATACACACATACGTTATGTTGTTTAGAGCCCCG
>CM065680.1:72824456-72826956 GCA_017654935.2 Phymorhynchus buccinoides
CCAAGCCGTCGAGTATTACTGAGTTTTTCAGTTGTTGTTTTTTTTAATTCGAAAGACATTTTTTTGGTAAGAATACTATATAGGCCTAAGAAGTAAAATTGTTTTGTCAGCAAAATCATCACCTTACATACATTGTCGTTGGGCAATATCGGTCCTGCTCAAAATGACATTCAGGTTTTGTATCACTCATAAATGGTTGTTACTCAACACTTGTTTTAAATCACTTTTTTTTAACAAACGCCGTCGTATATTCCATTGACTTTATTCAAATGAAAATAGATCCATCTCATTGTGTCTGGTCATCCGACAACAAAACATAATCAACTACAATGGAGTTTTGAAACTTTAAAAGATTTGTAAGACACAAAATCAAGCCTACCCTCAAATGTTAGGGTTTTCAGTATATGGGGCAAAAAACTTCATTGAATAAAAAAACAACTTTGCAAATTCTAGAGAAATAAAAGAACACTAACTAACTATCGGTAACGCGTGTGACCTCCACGCGCCTCAACGACAGCCCGACAATGCCTGCTCATAGAGTAGATGAGGTTTCGGACAAGCTGCTAGGGAATCCCATTCCACTCCGCATGAAGAGCCTGCCCAAGGGTTTGTAACTGGTTGACATGTGCACGAAAGGCACTTCCAATCATGTCCCAAACATGCTCAATGGGATTTTAAGTCAAGGGACCTCAATTTGCTCGATTGATTCGTCGTCCAGGTACTGGTCCACAACGTGTGCTCTGTGAGGACGGGCGCTACCATCCATGAGGATGAACTCCGGGCCAATAGCACCAGCGTAGGGTCTTGTGTATGGATCAAGGATCTAGGAGGATTTCATCCCGGAATCTGGCTGCCTTCATGGTTCCGTTCAGGAGCACATGGATTCCACCCCAGACCAGAAGTGAGCCTCCTCCATAACAGTCAGGCTGGGCCATGTACACGTCGTGGAATCGCGGGAAAATGTCCATAAAATGAACACTACTAACTTTGTCAACACTACAGTGAAAATTGATTACTGAAGCCAGTGTCAGTATCAATCAACCACATGATTTATGCAAATAAAGCAATACGGTCCACAATTATCAAAACAAAGGGTGATGCAAAGCTAGTGTTGAGTAATAGGGGGGGGGGGGGGGGGGGGGGGGGGGGGGGGGGAGCCTATATAGACATGAAACGACTGATATGTTTCTGTAAATAGGGATTTATTGCAGCCGAAATCTTTGAGCGAATGTTTCTTCTTCTTTCATAAAACATCCTCCGTCATCTTGCTGACGATTCTGCTGTATAAAACAGTGATGGGCTTCAGAAGTGTCATGTTTGAAATCATCCCGGATCCCCAAAATGAGACAATGACCCAACTCCTCATGCCGACTCCCAAAGAAGAGTGGGATATGATTCCCCAGCATAAGGTCCAGGACCTCCTCGTCTGTTCCTTGAGGAGTTGCTTTAGGTGCTATTCAGTTACTTGGGGACAACGCACGTTATTATTCACATACAGGTTTTTTTTAATCAATTTTCAGTTAATTAAATACCATTTCACTGCCAAAATAGCATTTTAGCACCACAGTAATTTAACACCTATGTCACTAAAAGGCATCAAATTGGGGTCTATTATCCAAAGATCCTATTGTCTTAGTTTTGGGAAGTAAGTATAGACCTCATTTAATATATGTCACAGAAGAATCCCCAACACTGCAAATGAATTTTGTTCTCTACCCAGGTAAATGTAATGGAAACGTTTGGCTGAAATATGGCTGGCGGTGAAAGGGTTTTAAAAGAATGTTTCATCCCGTGTGATGATTATCCCCAATGTTGAGGGTAGGCTTGATTTTGTGTTCTCCAGATAATCAGATGACGGAAAGAGACACATGTTTTGCTCTTTTCTGTCCTCAAATGATCTCCCTTACGGGCACAGAATGTGGATATAGCCATAGGGGAAGACGGGGTAAAAAGCGCATGGGCGGGTAAGAAGCCCACCCCAATTATCTCATGAAATAAAGAAAATTTCAATCAAATTTGCCCATGAGACGAATGCTAGACATTAACGCTCGTCTCATGGGCAAAATGAGACTGAAATTTGCTTTATTTCATGAGATAATTGGGGTGGGCTTCTTACCCGCCCATGCGCTTTTTACCCCGTCTTCCCCTACACACAAACATACAAGCGCAACGTGACGTTATTTTATTGGCAAGAAACAAAAGAAAACGTGTAATGTGTCAGCACAAAAATGCCTTTGTCAAACAAATGGATACACAATACAGAGAACAAACAACCAAGCAATACTCCCCCTCTTCACAGTGAGACAGTCTCCAAAAAAAATGATAGAGTTTAAATTATAGTAACTTTAAACTGAAACTAAAATAACATATATTGTTGTTGTTGAACACAGTTAAAAAATAAAAACAGGGAGAGAGAGAGAGAGAGAGAGAGAGAGAGAGAGAGAGAGAGAGAGAGAGAGAGGGGGGGGGGGGGGGATTGGTGAGTAAGAGATGGTGGAAG
>CM065680.1:72836956-72859456 GCA_017654935.2 Phymorhynchus buccinoides
CCAGAGCAAAGTGAGTGTTCCGATCCCTGTAAAGGGTGTTTGTCTGGTGGTCTCGACGCGTTTCTGGCAAAATCTTATCAGTCAGTGTGCACCTTTAAGAACTCTTCCGAGCAAAAGAGGGGAAAATACACATCAGTGGGTATTTAGCATCTGTATAATAAAGGCCTACACAATCATTTGGTTGAGCCGTCTTTCTTTCGCGCTCTTGTGACTTAACCCCTTGACTGCCAGAGACAAATTCAAGAAAATATAACTGGGCAAATAATGCCATGAAAAAGACAACTGATAGAGCCAATCTGGCAAAATGGTCTGGGGATATTACTCTCTTGACTGTGTTTGGGGAAAAGCCAGCATACCAGGGTTATTCCTCTTCATATGATGACGTCATCAGTGATGTCATGAGGTCAGTACGTAATACGTTGGTGGCAGTCAATGGGTTAAACTAAATGTTGTTATTTCATTTCAAAATATAAGTAGTCACACAAACAAGACAATTAAAACAACAAGAAGCTCAAAACTCATTAAATACCGTGCTCTTTTCGCACTCTTGTGAAGGGGGTGGCAAATTTATGTATTAAGAAGATTTATACAGTGCATACCTTTAAGCTCTATGCGCTTTACAATATCACTAGAAACTTAAAAGCGAGTAAAAGGCATATAACATACACGCACGCACACATAGACACACACGCACGCACACACACACACACGCGCGCGCGCGCACGCGCAAGCAAAACACATGCAGAACATAATTATAGGCATTATATACATATCATTGAATGAAGAAAAGCAAATATATAAATGCACAGACATACCCATGCAAGCAATCCGAAATATAAATTGTATTAAAAAGCATAAAGAAAGGGCTGCACGCAATCACACACGTATTAATCCAAACATGCAGAGACGTACGCACGCACACTCATAGACGCCACACATACTCAATCGCATTATCACTCACGCGAACAAATATGCAAGCAAAGAACAAAAATATGTCCGTTAAGTAAATAGCTTTTTGTTGTTGCTTTTTTTCTTTTTCAAATGTACATTAAACAAATATTAAGCAAACATAACGGCAGCAACAAGCTTAAAGCTTATACTGTGCCACTTTACTTCATATACATTTTAGCATGGCGGCTGGTAAGCACAAAAGGATGTTTAAAACAATTAGAGAAAATAAGAATATACATTTTGAATCCTTCGTGAAACCAACATTCGCAAAAAATGATAAATCAAAACTTTGTGATATACATAAAACACAATCATACACGAAACGAAAACAAATAACATTCAGAATATAAAAATTAAAAAACCCCAACAACAACAAAACATGAAGATGATGGGGAATACAAAGTTGTGAAGTGAATCAAATACTAATTGTAAGGGTCATGAAGCATCTATCAACAGAAAGAAGTTCATGCACTGATACATTATACATACCCACATGTACAGAGTTTAACTTAGTGATCATAATACACAAAAAGCAAGGAGATTATTACTGAAATAAATAGCTTATCTTAGGTAAGCAGTGGACAATCTTAAAACAACAAGAAGTTGCATATTTCTAGCGCAATGGATTGTCTACTGAATCGGCGTGACAAAGAAATATTGAATATTGAAGAACTATAGGGTAAGACGGGGTAAAAAGCCCATGGGCGGGTAAGAAGCCCATGCCAATTATCTCATGAAATAAAGAAAATTTCAGTCAAATTTGCCCATGAGACGAATGCTAAACATTAACACTCGTCTCATGGGCAAAATGTGACTGAAATGTACTTCATTTCATGAGATAATTGACATGGGCTTCTTACCCGCCCATGGGCTTTTTACCCCGTCTTCACCTATTGATGCACAAGTTTGAGCGCTTTGGTCTCATACGTGTAATAAGGCAGCAAAGGGAGGGAACCTTCAAAGTAAAAATCGAGAAGGGGGGCAAACAGCAACTTCTAATGACGAAGACGACAGCCCCTCCCACACCACCAGAGATAGATATGTTCTTGGAAATAAACGAAGAAACAAACAAAGAAACAAACGAAGAAACAAACAAAGAAGAACAAACTACAACATAAAAACAAACAAACAAACAAAACCCGAGGTCCACGTTCTGCACATTCAAAGGTGGACCCTGACGGATGAGTTTTTGCAAGAAGCACGCCGATTTCACCAGAAAGAAACCCTTTTCAAAGATCGGAACACTCACTTTGCTCTGGTTTCCTAAAAATCAAACCATCAAAATGGCGATTCCTCCTTGGCGAAGATGCCTGAGAGTGTAGCCATTTTGGATGGGGTGGGTGGAGGCCAATCCCCTTATGGTTGAATCTGTTTTTTTGTAGTGCAGTCAAAATAAAATGGAGCTATTTCCTTTTTTTGTGAGCGAAACTCCTTTAGATCAATTGTATAAAATATAAAATAAAAAGGCTTGTATTGCAAAAACTTCGTGCAAACGATTTGGTCTAAACTCAGGCGGCCATTTGAAAAGAGACGGCACATGCCTTTTCTTTGGGTGAAATAATTTGACTTTGTTTGATTTCTAGGAAACCAGAGCAAAGTGAGTGTTGCAATCTCTGTAAATGGTGTTTTCCTGGTGATCTCGACGTGTTTCTTACAAACAACTCATCCGTCTGGGTGCCCCTTTAAAATGCATCTTTTAGCAGCGTGCCAACAAAGTAGGATTTTAACAGCTTAAAAAAAGCATCTTAATGTCTACGTAACTTTCTAGTTTTATCTGAAAAAATAGATAAAACGGGGAGAGACTGCTCACATGAGTAAACACTGTCTAAACGTTTCAAAAGGACCTCATTAATATGTCAACAACATCAATACAACATACATCTCCGGTTGTGCGTACTCCTCACCTTCTATTACCCCAAAATAGAAGCATTAAGCGTTCTCAAATACCAGATAACAAAAGACCAACCATTCGTAATTGCATGGAAGCTAATAGGAAAACCTGTCTGAGTTGTTATTGTATGTGTCTGGGGGCGAGATGGGTGTGACTGGTTACATTCGGGTAGCTACGTGCAATCCATCCCTACCCGTTAAACGAGTTTGTACGGGTGTGTTCTTGACGGCAGGAGGATGTCCTGCTGAGATGAGAGACTATAGCCAGCATTCAATCACAAAGTCGTTTTCGTTTTTAGCTGACATTGAGAAGGCGTTATTCATATAGACATGAATAAATAAACATGCATCTAGGATTAGATTCAGGGTTTCTGTATGTGGGTCGTAGTGAGTGCACGCGCCCATGCGCAGAGAAAGAGAGAGAGAGAGAGAGAGGAGAGAGAGAGAGAGAGAGTGAGAGAGAGAGAGAGAGAGAGAGAGAGAGAGAGAGAGAGAGGAGAGAGAGAGACGAACGAAATAAATTTTATTTATACAGGGTAATGAGATAAGCATACATACTTTTTTACACCCCGCCCTGAGAGAGAGAGAGAGAGAGAGAGAGAGAGAGAGAGAGAGAGAGAGAGAGAGAGAGAGAGAGAGAGAGAGAGAGAGAGAGAGTGTGAGAGAGAGAGAGAGAGAGAGAGAGAGAGAGAGAGAGAGAGAGAGAGAGAGAGAGAGAGAGAGAGAGAGAGAGAGAGAGAGAGAGAGAGAGAGAGAGAGAGAGAAGCAGACATAGAGAGATAAAGAGAGATAGAGACGGTGGGTGTTCACTTGTTTATTCGAATGCAAACATATTATGCAAATTAATATTTGTTACGTACGTAACATATAATTATCATGTTTAGAAATCACAAATTTCTACGAAGCCCACACCTCTCTCGTACTGATTGAGTTACATAGGGCTGAATAGAAATGAAGTGGGGGGTTTTCCCACCAGTTTGAATTAACATATGAACAGAATTACGCAAAAGAAAAACAAGTCTTCTCTGTCACATTATTTAAGGAGCCTAATTACATTGTCATTAGACACTGACCAAAAAAAGCAATATTTACTTATTTTTCGTGCGCTTAAAAATAATAAAAATTAAATACATAAAATATCACAGCTGTTAATTTTATGTTCTCATTATCTGAAGAAAAGAATCTCACTGGGAAATACATGCATGTGGTGACAAGCGTCGGCAACGAAATGTCGCCGGCAACGAAAAGTTGGCTACGAAATGTCCCGGCCACCAAATGTCGCCGGCAACGAAATGTTGGCAACGAAAAGTTGGCAACGAAATTTCCGCAACGAAATGTCGTAGACCCAATAAAAAGATGTAGACTTCAGAACCAGAATGAGACTTGTATGATCTTATATAGTTTCTGTTGAGTCTATTATAGCCGTATGGAATTGAAAGAGAAACAAGCATGTCTAAAGTTTCAGCAATGTTCATTGGATTTCTTCCGTTTTTTGCTTGTTTGCCGTGCTTTTTTTTGCTATTTAAGTGGTTTGAGGCTGTGCATATTACACGCGGATACCTCATGCGCATGCGTGCGCTTATCCCATCCGCTTATTTCTTACTTTCTTTTACTTATTTGTGGATAAGCGCATGAGTTTTTCGCGTTTAGAAGTGACCACACAGATTTACTTCCCTTGAAGCAAATGCATAAAACTGACTGCTATCTATTAATTCCGCACATAGATGGCTTGAATGACTTCGAATCAGAAACGTAAAAAAACACCAATGTAAAAAATCTAAATGTTGCGCATGAAAAACAAAGCATTGTTCACAAACAAACAAAAAAGCTCAGATTGCCAATTACTTTGTGTTTTACTCGCAATAGTTTATCGAATGTGACTTGAGTTTTGCAACGTGTCTGTGGTAGAGAGGAACAGAGAGCGTGTGGAGGAGTTGGTAAGGAAGGAACTATAAGATGAAGTGGTCACAAGATTTACGTAAAAACAATTAACACGAAAAATGCTACACACCCTTCCACACACTCACATTCATATATCTGATTCCAATTAGCTATTCATTTTATCATTGCGTCCCCCCCCCCCCCCCCCCACAATACCCACCCCACCCAACCCACCACCCCAAAATAAAAAGATCTGAAAGTTGTTTTACAGTTGTAATCTAGAACACAAACATACTCATACAGGCACTTTCTGGTCAAGCATAAACCGATTATACCAGCCGGGGAAAGAGTATTGGCAGAAAACAGTGAACATGCCAACAACACATCTCAGTCAGTCAGCCTCAGAATCCTCAGAGTTGAGTGAATCGTCTATGCCACTGTGAAGCAGGCATTCCTCATCCTCGTTGTCTTCCCCAACTGTATCATTAGAAGATCGTCAATAACTGCCTGTGGGAGGACCAGCTCTTCTTATTCTTCAGTCCACAGGGGCTCAAGGATCCCATTGGTCAGCACCCACCCGTTCCCTTCAGTAGGGTTGGGGATTTCTGGGAGAGGCTGGTGGGCTCGTTTCCATATGGCAGCTTGGGGAAAATAAAAGGGGAATTCTGGTGAACAAAATGAATGGTAACCTTTTAGTACCCAAGGTGAAGGGGGTTACCGTGCACCCCCCCCCCCCCCCCCCCCATGATTAAACCAAAGTAGGCTAGAAATGTTTCTAGGGGAAGACGGGGTAAAAAGCGCATGGGCGGGTAAGAAGCCCACCCCAATTATCTCATGAAATAAAGAAAATTTCAGTCAAATTTGCCCATGAGACGAATGCTAGACATTAACGCTCGTCTCATGGGCAAAATGAGACTGAAATTTGCTTCATTTCATGAGATAATTGGGATGGGCTTCTTACCCGCCCATGCGCTTTTTACCCCGTCTTCCCCATGAAACTATTTCACAGTTCACACTAATTTCAAAACAAAGCAATCCCCAAGCAAAGCACCTGTACATGTTGGTCATCTATATAAAATCCAATACATTAGTCATACACACTTTCCATTTTGTTCTCCTGTGCCATTGTTGACGGCTCCGCGCAGCACGTGAGGTCACGGTGACCCGTCGCGGCGGCCTCGACTGGTTT
This sequence comes from Phymorhynchus buccinoides, assembly GCA_017654935.2. Taxonomy (NCBI): domain Eukaryota; kingdom Metazoa; phylum Mollusca; class Gastropoda; order Neogastropoda; family Raphitomidae; genus Phymorhynchus; species Phymorhynchus buccinoides. The sequence goes on from CM065680.1 coordinate 72,842,868, forward strand.
TCACGAGATTGTTTCTTGCATTTTGGCTACATACTCTTTCACGCGTGTTGAGCCCGTGTTTTTGAAAAGACGGGACTTCCCAACTAACAGTAACTAGCGCTACTTCGAGTGCCCACAGCGCTGAGTATTCGTATCGCCAGTTCCAGTACTGTGCAAGTAGTCTGGTGTTGGAGTGTGGAATACTGTGTTTCATTCTGACAATGTTCTGGAACATAGCTGAAGTGCTTTTTTAATTATTTGTGCCATTGTTGACGGTTCCGCGCTGCACGTGAGGTCACGGTGACCCGCTTCGGCTACCTTCCACGCGTGTTGAGCCCGTGTTCTTGAAAAGACACTTGACTGTTTCTCATGAGATTGTTTTTTCCCTGTCCCTTCACGATAAGAACCCTTTCATTTTACGTGACACTGGCATTCAAACACCAGCAACCAAGCTGTTCATTTCTGATATTCCCATCTCTTGTTCCGATAGGGATATAGAGACGGCCTTAGTTAGAATCGGGTGTGTGCTGCGTTCGTCGCTCATTGTTGAAAGAATGCGGGACAGGGATGGCAAGCTGACCAGATTTGTAACGGGCAGACGTTTCTGCTTCATTGATCTCCCTGCTAAATCCCTTGAGCATTCCTTGGTTGTAGGGCCTTTCACAGCTAAACACTACTACAGAGAGCAGGATAAGCCTCAGAGGAAGCCCGTGGTCTGCTCACGCTGTCTTTCCCCAGGACACCATGTCACGCAATGTCCCAACCCCATCATCTGCAGACAGTGCCATCAGAGTGGCCACAAGAGTGGGGATCCTGTCTGCAAATCTGTCAACCAAGGCCGAGATGCACCTGCGATTGTGGACAAGCAGGACAGTGACGCAGAGGCTGGGGCAGATTTAGAGTCAGGAGGGGAAGAGGGAGAGGTGAGCGAGACAGATAGGGACCTCAGCCAGACGACAACAAGGAGGAGGGGGTAAACCAGACTGAGAGGAAAGGGGCTCGCAAGCAGACTGAAAGGAAAAAGAAGAAAAAGAAGAAAACAGGAACGAAAGAGGGGATGATGAAGGAGGTCGTCAAATCCCGTCAGACCAGTCTCGCTGACTTTACAGTCCGGTCCCGCTCTGCTACGCCCAGTAAACGTCAGAGGCAGCACGATGATGACCGGGTTTCTCCAAGCTGTGCCGTAAAAGAGAAGTCAGCCCGCCTTTCACCCATACATAGCGCCGACAGTCGAGGGGGTGTTTAAAGCTTTGAAGCTTTGCTTTGCGTGTTGCACGCACTTTGATCTGCTATGTTTAACGGACTTTTCTGATGGCTATGGACGGATTCTCGCTACTCACACTAAATGTGCGAGGTTTACGAATGAAAACAAAAAGAAAAGCGTTGTTTAGATATTTACGAAGTAATAAATTTGAAATAGTATGTTTACAGGAAACACATATCACAAAAGACTTAAGTGAGCAATGGGAGAAAGAATGGGGTAGTGATTTAGTTTTTGGAGAAAATATTTTACAGGGAAGGGGGCAGGTTATCTTGTTACAAAAAGGGCTTGCAAAGAACATAAAAACGGAGTATTCTACTGATAGAATACTAGCCATTAACGTAAATATTAAAGAGCATAACGTTTTGATAGTAAACGTTTATGCCCCTAACTATGATAGAGAAAAGATGACTTTTTTGGATGAGTTGCAAAATGCATTATTAAATATAAGGTATGATAATATTATAGTATGTGGAGATTTCAATACGGTATTGGATAATTCTAAAGACATCATTTGAGGGGAACCTCATGCTCAAAGAGTTGGTTCCCGATTTAATAAATTGCTTACAGAAATTAATATGTATGACATATGGCGACTATTTAACTCAAACATAAAATAATTTACATGGTCACGGAACAAGCCATTTGTGGCCAGACGCTTGGACTACTTGTTGACGGATTCTGATTTATTTGACAGTGACTCAGTGTCAACTGCTTAGCGTTCCGATTTCTGATCACAGGGCCTGTTTAGCCACGATAACATTGTCAAATATTGAACGTGGGAAGGGGTATTGGAAATTTAATAATTCGTTGTTAACTGACATGAATTTTGTGACGCAAATGAATAGTTTTATTAACAATATAGAAATAAATACAAATGACAGTCAAATTGCCTGGGAACTTTTTAAAATTAAAATCCGAGAATTTTGTTCAAAATACAGTAAACAGAAAGCTATTGTTTTTAGAAATAGCACTATTCATTTATATGCTGAACTGAATCAGCTGGACACACAGCTGAGCCACGATCCTAATAACGTTACGTTACTGAAAGATAGGGACAAAGTAAAGCTCCAGCTGGAGCTGTTAGAACAGAACAAGGCTCGGGCCGCTCAGGTCCGTGCAAGAGCGCAGTGGGTGGAACAGGGGGAGAAGAATACCAAATTCTTCTTAGGCTTAGAAAGAGCCAGAGCAAACGCAAAAATTATGACTAGTATTAAAAATCAAAATGGTGAAGTAGTTACTAATCAACAAGATATTTTAACGGTTCAAAAAGATTACTTTAAGAATTTTTATAGAAAGAAAGTCCATGAAAAAGAGAATGAAATGTTAAGGAAAATCCAACTTTTTGCAAGTACAGCAAATATACCTAGTTTAAATGAACAACAAAAGGAGGAGTGTGAAGGCATGTTGACAGAATCAGAAGTTCTGAACATACTGAAATCTATGAAAAACGGTTCAAGTCCTGGTTGCGATGGGCTTACCATTGAGTTTTATAAGTTTTTTTGGAAATCTATTAACAAACATGTAATAGCTTCCTTAAATTCAGCTTTTGAGTGTGGAAACATGTCACTGTCACAGCGCAAAGCTGTTATCACATTAATACACAAAGGGAAAGAATTGCCCAGGAATGAAATGAAAAACTGGAGGCCTATTAGTTTAACTAATACAGATTACAAACTGTTAGCAAAATGTCTAGCCACGCGTCTTAATGGTGTAATTGATAATTTGATCTCTGAGGATCAGTTTGGTTATATTAAAGGTAGAAGGGCGTCTACCTTACTACGCATGATTGATGACGTCACTGATTATTGTAATCAATCAAACACACCAGGTCTTCTGTTTGCCGTGGATTTTGTCCATGCCTTTGACTGTATTTCTAAAGATTACATGCTGCAGGTTTTTAAACTGTTTGGATTCGGAGAAGAATTCTTAAAATGGGTTACTGTGTTGATGACTTGATGACTGACAATGTAAGCTGTGTGGGCTACTGTGGCTGGCTTTCAGAGTATTTCGCTGTGGAGGCTGGAATTCGACAGGGGTGCCCCTTCTCTCCTTTGGCTTTTGCCTTGTCTTTAGAATTGCTAGCGATTCGATTAAGACATTGTTCAAACATTAAAGGTATACTCATAAAAGACAACAGAACGGATAACTTTATTAAATTAGTAATTGCACTGTATGCGGATGACATGACACTTTTTCTGTCAGATGAAAATGATATGCTTAGCTGCCTAAACATTTTGGAAGAATTTGCAAATATATCAGGATTAATGGTGAACAAACATAAATCTGAGGCAATGTGGCTTGGGTGCTTTGAATATCGGCAGGACAAATATTTTGATTTTAAGTGGACTAATAAGCTACAAATTTTGGGGGTAATATTTAGTAATGATAAATGTGCATCAATTCTTGAAGAAAACTGGTTGAGTAGAATCGAAAAGTGTAAACGAATTATTTCGTCATGGGAAAGAAGAAATCTTAGCATAATGGGTAAGATATGCATTGTGAAAACATTCTTAATATCACAGTGGACTTATATTATGAAAGCAATACATGTTCCTGAACAGGTTGTTAGTGAGGTAAATAGGCTATTTTATCGGCTTATATGGAGAAAACGGGACAGCAACCGCAAAGCCTTTGAAAAGGTCAAAAGAGTAGTGATGTGCTGTGACACAGAGAAGGGAGGCCTAAAAATGATAGACCTTAAAAATCTGCAAACTGCATGTTTGCTCCATTGGGTAGTTGAAATACGTAGGAATACAGATAAAAAATGGTCATTTATTGCAAGGCGCTTCTTTACTTATTTTGGTGAACAATGCGTTTGCTTTGACGCTGCTATCTCTCGTAAGCTATTTAAAGGTTTGGAGACAGTAAAATCAAAGTTTTGGTATTTTGTGCTGGCTTCTTGGTTAGATAACAATATGTTGCCGGCAGAGCAATTTTCTAATTGTCTGTGGAATAACAAGTCCATAACTTATCGGGGAAATGTATTGTTCTTCCTTAATTGGGTTAAGGCTGATATACGTGTTGTTCAGGACGTATTAAATGACCACGGTGTATGTTTATCTTTTAATGAAATATGCACTAAGGTGGGAGATTCCCCCAGCCGTCAGTTAGAATACAATGTAGTATGCTCAGCTGTTAATGCCTATCTATCTGCTTATCAGTACGAAAATGCAATAGATAGTCATAGCATGGATACACCTTGGTGTTGTGGTAAAAGAGTAACCACAGTTAAAGAATTTAGAAAGCAGCTAATGGAAAAAAAATGTGCGCAGCCATGTTGTGTTGCTTTCTTGAAACATAAGTTTAATATTGATATAACCTCAGACGTTTGGTCGTTAGCTGAACTTTCAACTAAGGAGATCCGACTTCAAGTCTTACATTGGAAGATCATGCATAACATATATGCCACTAATATTTTGTTACACAAAATGAAAATTAGGGATGACAGTAACTATAGTTACTGTACAGATGTACTGGATGTTATTGAGCATTTCTTTTACGAGTGCCCAAAAGTCACTGGGTTTTGGAAGTATATTGAAAGTTATATTTTTACATATTTGGACTTTCGCATAAAACTAGATACAAAGATTGTTTTGTTTGGGGTTACTAACCCCAGTGTAAAGCAAACTAAAGTTAAACAGGTTAATCATATTCTGCTTATAGGTAAAATGAGTATAATCATATTTAAAAAGACTAATTCGAAGCTGCCTATGAGGGAAATATTTGATAACAATATTAGAATAAGATCTTTGTATAATTGTTATTAAATGTCCAAAGTAGTATAAGATTATCATGTTAAATGCACAGACGACAAAACTATTCTAGCACACAGACATGTACACATATACACACACAAGCACCTACACGGACAGGCACGCACACGGACAGACACACACAAACATACAAGCGCATTCTCAATGCAGCATGATTGTCTCCCTTTCCGTCACGCCCTCTGCTTCCCTTGTTCCCTCTCGCTTTAATTTTTCGTTTTTGGAGCAGGGGACAGCGAACGGGGTGGTGACCGTTGGGAAGAATGTATAAGTTTGTGTCCCATACTTTTTTCTTTTTTTTTTAATATTCTACTCCGCGCAGTCGCACGCATGGGACGAACGAGTCATAATGCATTACACACTAGGTCCGACAAAACCCCAGACACTTGTGTACCATGAAAAACATTAAACGTTAGTAACAATTGTACATTGTAGTCATTCATACAAACCCACATGTAAATGCGAGTAAGTGTGAGAGAAGGAAAACATGTTGGGAAAAAAAGAGAGGAAAAAAAAAAGAAAAAAAAAGAAAGCCGCCAAAAAAAAGAGAAAAAAAAGAAAGAAAGAATAAAGATGAAACAAAGGCGGGGACAGTGGAGGGTTAAAAAAACCCAAAAAAAACCAAGAACACTTTGATGGGAAAAAAAAAAAAAAGGAGAGAGAGAGAGAGAAATGAAATGAAATGAACCTTTATTTTACAACGGTAGAAGTATTGGCTTGGGTAGCCATTTTTTTCATACTCGCAGTTAACATAAACAGACAAAATTAATAGACAAACAAGAAAGCGAACTACGTTGTAATACTAATACAATATGGTCTTAAAACACGCCATCATATAAGAGTACATTAACGAACAAAACATGAAGAAAAGAGTGGAAAGAAGCACCCGCTTTGTACATGGTTTAAAAACAATTAATCGTGCATAGTACACAAAGTAGAAGCGAACTCAACAACACACAGAGAGACAAGGCAAGGCAAACGATTTTAATTGACATAGGCCAACAGCCCCAATCAACGGGGAGTGAGACATTTTGACATTAGCAAGCATATACACAACATAATGAAAAACAAATTCTTGTACTTAGAGAGAAAAAACAGAAGGATGATCGAATAATTATAGAATGTTTGCAGAATTTCTTAATTGTATGGCATAGGCAATAAATCTAACAGAGAGAGAGAGAGAGAGAGAGAGAGAGAGAGAGAGAGAGAGAGAGAGAGAGAGAGAGAGAGAGAGAGAGAGAGAGAGAGAGAGAGAGAGAGAGAGAGAGAGAGAGCGTTATGGGTTTGATTGTTACAGCATTGCATACACACTTATAATAGTAAAGGACCTGCTACACTACATACGATTCGCTGTCAATGCGATGCGATTGTGACGATGCGAGTGACGATTCACGTGAAATTCATGTGTTGGGTCTACTTGAGTATATAGAGCGAAGGTAGCAGAATTATTTTTAAACGGAAGTATTTCACGTGAATCATGACTCACATCGTCACAATCCCATCGGATTGACAGCGAATCGAATGTAGTGTAAATGTAAGGAGCAGTGTAAAAGTTAAGGGAGCCTTATTTAAAATCGACTGCAGTGTCGATTTTGTTTTCATTTATAGACGTTTAAACAACCAATAATAATAATATCATCGTCGTCATGCTTATCATAACGATTATAATGCTAATTGATAAAATATATCCCCCCCCCCCCTATGCCTAGCGCATTATACAACAAACAAACAACTACACGACAAGTATAAAGAGACGGTATTTTATTCACAAGAGACAAAGCAAAACTACTGGATATTTCGGCGAATGCGATTTATCAACACAGACAAACTAGAGCGCTAAGACGCTAAATCACCAACCGCGCGGCAGCGTTTTCGGCTCCAGTGACCTTGACCTTTGACCCATGACCTTCATTATCGCACTTGGCCTAGATCTCTCCATTACCTACCCGCATGCAAAGTTTAGCATCCTAAGTCCATCCGTTCAAACGCTAGAGAGGATACATACAAACATACAAACATAGGGGAAGACGGGGTAAAAAGCGCATGGGCGGGTAAGAAGCCCACCCCAATTATCTCATGAAATAAAGAAAATGTCAGTCAAATTTGCCCATGAGACGAATGCTAGACATTAACGCTCGTCTCATGGGCAAAATGAGACTGAAATTTGCTTCATTTCATGAGATAATTGGGGTGGGCTTCTTACCCGCCCCGCCCATGGGCTTTTTACCCCGTCTTCCCCTACATACATAGTCCGCCTCAGACACGAGTGAAAACATTACCAATTCGCTCTCTACGATAGCGGTTGGTAGCAAGGAAACAAGCAAACGGCAAATATAGCAAAAGGAGCAAAAAGCAGGCAACAAAAGGAGCCAAAAAATCAACAAGATCAAAAAACAATACTTCCCCTCTACAGTCCAGTGCGTAAATGATGCCTCTTTTGGTTGTAAACGAAACAAAAGAAAAGAAAAACGCACACCATTTATTATTTAATTATTACGGCTAGCAACATCTCTTTACCATTTCAATAGAATAGAAAAAAAGTCAAATCGGTGAAAGTCCAAAACACATCACAAGGAAAGAGTAGTTTGCATTGCTTTTCCAATGTTTCGATCGTAGATGGACTTTATGTGACATTATTGTGGCGTGTATGTGTGTGTGTGTGTGTGTGTGTGTGTGCGTGTGCGTGTGCGTGTGCGCGTGCGTGTGTGCGCGCGCGTGTGAGTATGTATGTATGTGTGCGTGCGTGCATGCATGCATGCATGCATGAGCGTGTGTGTGCGCGCGCGCATGTATGTGTGTGTGCGAGCGCGCATATATGTGTGTGTGCGCGCGTGTGTGTTTGTGTGCGCGTGTGTGTGAATGGATATGCTGATGTGAATCGGTGAATTTGTTAGGGGGGCGATTGAACTAGTAGATGGAAGCTAAATGGGGGGAAAGGGTTCTGAAAATTAAAAAAGTAGGGTAGGATGGCCTAGAGTACCTTAACTTATAAAAAGTACTCTAGTGGGGTCTTGCAATGCGACCTCCAGTATTAGGGTATTAGGTACTTTATGGTCACAGAGGCGTCTCTGTAAAATTCGGGTTGCTCCCACATGGAGAGCGCGTCGCAGCCAGAGGCGCGCCACCCAATTTAAAACAGCAACATTTGCATGCGATTTTTGTGTGACTGATGAGGGGGGGGGGGGGGGGGGGGGGGGGGGGGGGGGGGGGGGGGGGGTAATTTGGACCAAATGACAACTTTTTCGTGCCACTGGGTTTAACGTATGCTAAGTGCATGGGCACACAGGACCTCGGTTTATCGTCTCATCCGAAAGACTCCACGTTCAAACCATAAGACCTAGTGCAAAGTGAGAGGAAAAATCCCCTGTACCCAGGTTCGAACTCGGGTTTACTTGACACGAAGCGAACGCGCTACCACTGTGCCACTCTACACCTAGCAATGTCACGTAACACAGATCAGGAAAAAAGAAGAGAGAGAAAAAAATCCATGCCTTATACGTTTACTTGCCACCAACAACGTCATGACATTTTTCTCTTCACATTCATTTCTTTCCAATGTTGTTTCGATTGCAACGAGTTGTGAAAAAAAAAAGAATTCAAGTTTGTCAGGGCGAAAGTTTGTAAAGGGGACGATACAAAGAAAGGAACCATGGTTCAGAAACTATGTTTATTTATTTATTTAAAAGTTCTTACCCACCTCGCTGCCGCCTTTTTATTTTCCCACCCCCCACAGTCTGCCAACCTTATGCTACCCGTTATTAGACTATGGATCATTTAATCAAGCGTACAGCATTGATTTATCCACCTGCACAGTGTGATTGTTTTCACGCCAGGGGGCAGTCAATCCATTAGGGGCTTATCACGCGATTTTCTGAGTTGGGCGTAGTGAGAGAGAGAGAGAGAGAGAGAGAGAGAGAGAGAGAGAGAGAGAGAGAGAGAGAGAGAGAGGTGTAGAGTAATCTCCCTTGCTATAATCTCGCGAGTCGTGATTTAGGTAACTAGGTTACCAACTGAGCGAGTAAACAACCGTCACGGCTACGATGTTGCGTCTAGTCTGCTGACTGATGTCAGAAGTGGGAGTCCCACCATCTCTCTCTCTCTCTCTCTCTCTCTCTCTCTCTCTCTCTCTCTCTCTCTCTCTCTCTCTCTCTCTCTCTCTCTCTCTCTCTCTCTCTCTCTCTCTCTCTCTCACTACGCCCAACTAAGAAAATCGCGTGATAAGCCCCTAGTGGATTGACTGCCCCCTGGCGTGAACAAATCCCACTAAGTCGACCAATATAGAACACTTTACAAACAAGTCGTTGCTGGATTCCATCGCACTGTGGTATCTTTGGGAATGAACTAGCTGATAAATTAGCGAAAGATGGTGCTAGTAGAACATCTTCAGATTATTCATTAAAACTAGAAAAAAAAACCCGAAATAAATTCAATATTAGAAAATAGCAGGCCTATGTATGATGAAAAGCTTCCTTCAAATTCTAAGATCTTATTATGTTCAAGATCTTTATCTAGCCTTATTTACAAACTTCCATTACACTCATAGAAGACCGAATTTTCTAAAGATGTAGAATGCGCTTGTGGTCACCCATTATCAGTTCAACATATTCTATTAGAATGTTCATTATTATCATTGTTATACAAACTATCTGGGATACAGGTTGCACCAGTTGGAACTTTAATAGATGCAGTTTACAGTCATGAAATGATCAGAATTGCTAGTTTTATCCAGCTCTGGAATTGCAAGATTACTATAGTTCATGAGTTCATTAACCCTAACTTTGTTTTCTTTGTCACTTTTTTGCTTTTGGCAATTATGTTTTGAACCCTTTCGCCGCCAGTGATTTGTTTTAACCAAACAATGCCATTAAACTTAACTACGTATAGAAGAAAAAATATATACAATATTGGGAGTTTCTCTGTGACCTGTGTAACATTAGGCCTATCTTGGCTTCCTTAAATTAAGAAAATAGGGTCTTTGGATTACAGTCCCTGACTTGATGCCTTTTAGTGACATGGGTGCTAAATCACTGTGGTGCATAACTGCAACATTGGCGGTGAAAGGGTTAAAGTCTAATATCACCATTGTGTGAACAGACTTTCAATTAAATCAATCAGTCAATCAATCGTTGCACGTATTTATAATTTAAAAACAAAAGTTTCCCTGGCTTGGTTCACAAGTTTCCTTTTCCTTTTCTTTTTTTCTTCCTTGGGGAAAAAACATCCTCTGAACAAAGATTCAGTGCTCGAATACCTGGATGGAGCTTATTTCTGTTTGAACTCTTGAAAAGCATCTTGTTTGCGCTTTTCCTCACGAAGCCATCATGCCGTCACTTTTCATTTACCCACTCACCTCCTTTCGTTTCGTTCGTTCTTTCCCTAGTATTTCTGTTATGTTCGTCACGTTTGACACCCACCGTGGGGATGCCTGGGGGGGTCTTTTGTACAAATAGTTCCCCCACCTTCTGGAAGTCCTCTTCTTGTAACTTCCTCTAATTCTGTCATTCTCTTTGACTCTGCCTTTTCCCTTTGCTTACTGTCATCTGCTATCTTTCTAATATTCACTGGTCCATTCTCCTGCTTTTTTCTATACCTTCTGACAGCCGAAGTGTTATTCTTTCTTCGGCCGAAGTTGGACATGCTGGGCCTCACTATTTCTTATTTAGGCGCATAACGGCAGCATGACGCATCTACGCTCATTATGACAGGAAACTGTCTGAGCGAACGAAGAAGAAGAAGAAGAAGAAGAAGAAGTAGTCATTTTTGACTAATGCTACTCACTTTTGACTATGCTGGAAGAATTGCAAAGCAAACTTTTTATTTTTATTTTTATTTTTTTGCTATGCTTTTTTTAAAATAGAAAATTAATAACAACAAAATGATAATAAACACTGTGACACTAAATAGATAAGAAATACAACAACAAGAAACACGCTCAATCTAATTTGTTTAAAGAAGGGATATATTTCAAACATAAACATGTGAAATAATTAATTATATGAGGAAAAAAAAGAATCCAAGGGAGATAATTTTTACTTCGTATATAGGCTAAATCAGAAAGCAAACATTGTATTGGTGCTATTTCGAATAACAGCACTTGGAGTACAATGTCAAAAAACAAAAACAAACGAAAAGGAAAAGAAAGGAACAGGCTGTTTTATTTTGTCCGTAATCACCGGCTAGGTCTTGATGCGTGCGCATAGTAGATAGGGGAAGACGGGGTAAAAAGCCCATGGGCGGGTAAGAAGCCCATGCCCATTATCTCATGAAATAAAGCAAATTTCAGTCACATTTTACCCATGAGACGAGTTTAGCATTCGTCTCATGGGCAAAATGTGACTGAAATTTGCTTTATTTCATGAGATAATGGGCATGGGCTTCTTACCCGGCTTTTTACCCCGTCTTACCCTAATGGTGCGACATCAAAATGGTGTATTTTTGGTAGAACTGAATTAATGTCCCGCATCATCCTAGTATAAGAGACATTGCGAATCACTGTACCGTATTTTACTATGATCACTTTAAAATGGTTGAGGCTATTGGGAACTTAAACGCATTGCTTATGAGAGAGAGAGAGAGAGAGAGAGAGAGAGAGAGAGAGAGAGAGAGAGAGAGAGAGAGAGAGAGAGAGAGAGAGAGAGAGAGAGAGAGAGAGAGAGAGAGAGAGAGAGAGAGAGAGAGAGAGAGAGAGAGAGAGAGAGAGAGAGAGAGAGAGAGAGAGAGAGAGAGAGAGAGAGAGAGAGAGAGAGAGAGAGAGAACGAACGAACGAACGAATTTTTATTTATACAGGGTAATGAGATAATAATACATACTTTTTACACCCAGCCCTGTGGTAAATGAAAATATCGAATAAACAACAATAACAAAACATGCAATGAACGAAAATAATAAACAACAACCAATAACATGTAAAAAGTGAACATGTTGAGGGAGAGACTGAGGGAGAGAGAGAGAACTCGAATGTTTATTGAGGATAACTAAATAAGCACAAAATATGGCTTTTTTTCATCAGGTCCTCGTGCAAAGCAAGCAAGCAAACATAAATTAAACGATAAACAACCACACAAATAAACTACAATCAAAACAGACAAAAGAAATCAGAAACATGCAAGAAAAAAACACAAGAAAAAAAAAAAAAATATAAAAAAAATAGAAAATAAAAAAATAAATAAATAAATAAATAAAAAATAATTATATATATATATATATGCACACATACACACACGCGCACACACACGCACACGCACACGCACGCACACACACACACACACACACACACACACACACACACACACACACACACACACACACACACACACACGTACGCACGCACACACACACACACACGCACACACGCACACGCACACGCACATTTTTATCCACATGTTATCTCATAACATGACATTCAATAGGGTAACAATGAATAGGGAAAGAAAATATCAGAATTTAAACGCATAAAATAAAATAATTTGTCCTCCCGCGTTTAAACATAAATTCATTGGATACAAGTGATTTATATATTGGAAGGGAATATTTTTTACATTATGCGGAGGAAACAATAGGTGATTTATATACATTCTGCTAAGTATTTATTATATGATTTTTTGAAAGACGCCAAGGTGCTCTTGTTTTTAATATATGCAGGCATCTCATTCCATAGTTTTGCTCCTGAGTATGTTAGGGATGACATGAAAAGATCTGTTCTTGGACGAGGGATGAATATTAGACTTTTAGAGAGAGAGAGAGAGAGAGAGAGAGAGAGAGAGAGAGAGAGAGAGAGAGAGAGAGAGAGAGAGAGAGAGAGAGAGAGAGATACAGACAGACAGACAGACAGACAGAGAGAGAGAGAGGGATACAAACAATCCAACATCTTTAGGGGCATTTGTTACATTAGTGTCCAGACATTTTAAAAATCAAATGTCAAAATATAATTCTTAAGATGTCTTCGAAAAGATGAAAAACGTGATATTTCTTTCAAATTAGTAGGTAAAGAGTTCCATAAGGAACCTCCGGAATAATGCAGACTGGATTTGAATAACTCCAAGCGGGGTCTATGGAGGTAAATCTTGTGCACATGTCTTGTATCATTTAACCCTTTCACCGCCAATGTCGCATTTGTACCACAATTACTTAATACCCATGTAATTAAAACCCTTGTAATCAGGTGTCTGTTATTCAATAATGTTGTGTTCCTAAATTTGGGTAGTATTCTAAATGTGTCACAGAGAAATCCCACAATATTGCAGACAACATCTTTTCTGTAGCCAACGAAGTTTAATGGAAATGTTTGGCTCAAAGATGGCTGGCGGTGAAAGGGTTAACGTGAGTTTATTTCTTAATCTAGATGGTGCCATTCCGTTCATTATTTTGTGCATCAGTCTTCCTTTATTAAATTTTAGTCCATACGCCCTACTTAACAGGTAGAATATTATGATTCTTAAAATCTTCTGATGTTAAGGAACTTGATTTCAATATAACTAGTTTAAAGCCGCGATTATAAGAGCGGACAAGGGGTTTTAATGTTTTGTCACTGACATAGACAAGAAATAGACGTCATAGTGCCATTGACAATGAAACAGAAGAAGAGAACCTTAGGCGAGCTAGACAGTCGCATTATGGTTCACACGTGACGAAGCTGGCAACACAATTTGTTTACTAAAACATTTTCTGCAAAAAATAGCGGCTCTGATGACCCACTCTCTGTGTAGTCAATTTTACCAAAAAAGAGAGACAAAAATAGAACTATTTAGTGGATGAAGACAATCCTTAGGCCGTGTACACACATAAGCGCATATTCCACGCGGAAACCCGTGCGCAATCCATAAATAAGCGAAACAAAGAAGGGAAAAGATTTGCGCACGTGTCCGAAATTCCCCATATGATTATGCGTACACTTTTATCCCACTTTCTTCCACTTATTTAGGGTTTTCCGTGCGGAACTTACGCGTCTAATGTGAACCCGGCCTAATAGGGTGGAAAGAGAGGAGAGGCGTAGGCCTATTAATTCACACCAGAGAGATAGAGACACAGTTCAAACAAAGAGCACAAGAGCAAAAGTCGGACAAAGTAAAGTGGTAAAGTGGCCCCCAAAATAAAGGTGCACAATGAAGACAACCTGTCGTAGGGAAGGTACGATATCAGGATTACATGGTAATTATAATTTTTAGTCCCCGAGCCGAAGGTTCGGGGAGCTATTATTTTTGTCTGGTCCGTCCGGCGTGCCTCCGTCCGTCCGGCTATTCGTCCGTTTTTCTCAAAAACTATTCAGTGTATCATCATCAAATTTGGCATACTAGTTTGCCAAGATGCAAGCTATCCACTGATGCATTTAGTTTTACATTCAGGTCAAGGTCGCGCCAGTTACGGGGTTCAAACCCCGAAACACATAATCGCTAATATCTCGCGAAGTTGTGCATGTATTTCAATGCAGTTTTTTCCACCACATTTCTTGATGAATGGTCTATAACACAGTTGTCATGATTGTGTTCTGTGCGCGCGTGTGCGCATGATCGCGCGCGCTCAAATCACGGGTACGAACCCCAAGGCTATATATAAAAAAAACTATTCAGTTACTTGCTGTTTTGATGCGTGTTTATGCATATGTACAGCCGACACATTCCGATTTCGGAGTACCTCGGTGATGCTGCGCGGGACTTTACAGCCGCACGGCGTTGCACTTGTTTTTTGTTTACTTACGTTGTCGTATATTCGCAAGCACAGTCACTGAACGGTAACGAAGCTGTCACCAACCACACCCAGCTATTTGCCGCCTCACTGGTTGGTGATGAATATGATGGTGGTGGTGGTGGTGGTGACGGTGGTATGAGGGGGGTGAGGGGGTGATAAAGATGTGTGTGTGTGTGTGGGGGGGGGGGGTAGTTGGGAGAGGTGGTGGGTGCGACGGTTGTTGTTTGTGTGTTGTGTAGGCTCGTTGTTTGTTGTGAAGGTGGTTATGGTGACAACAGCGATGGTGATGATAGGAAGGCGAAGGAAGGGGAAGGAAGAGGGTAAGAAAGCGGGGTCGTGGTGTTTATGATGACAACAACCACGACGACAACGAGAACGATTAGGCCTATGACGACGACGACGCCGCCGCCGCCGCCGACGACGACGACGAAGACAACAATGGTGACGATGGTGATGATGATGATGATCATCATCATCATCGTCATAATCGTCATTATCATCAGCATCATCATCATTATCAGCAGCAGCAGCATCACACAAACGCGCGCACACGCACACACATACACACAAACACACACACACACACACACACACACACACACACACACACACACACACACACACACACACACACACAGAGGGTGAGAGAGAGTGAGAGAGAGTGAGAGAGAGAGAGAGAGAGAGAGAGAGAGAGAGAGAGAGAGAGAGAGAATGAGAGAGAGAGAGAGAGAGAGAATGAATTGTATTTATAGAAGGTAATAGAATAACCAATAACAAGCGTTTTTACATCCAGCCCTCTGGGGGAAAACATATATAAGAGACAAAAGGAAAATGAGCACACACAAAGTTACATAAAGCATGCAAAATGCAACCCTTTATATTAACACACAACAATAACAAAATGAAACCTAATGTTATCAACTATGCTCATTTGTAAAATGCAAAGATTAAGAAGTAAGCACAAACACACGGGCAAATAAAAGATAATACTACTTTACATACTCATCTTTAACATGCACAAATTGAGAAGTGCAAAAACACATGACAAACTCAATTTAATGCTACTTTACATACTCGTCTTTGTAATGAACTTATTTGAAAGGAAACAAATGCGCCTAGTTCTACTTTACTTACTCATCTGAACATGCACAATGTTAAACGTGAATACATGTAGGCCTACACGTGGCAAAATCAAACCTATTTCTACATTATATTATTCACAAATTAAGAGGTAAACGCACACACGTGACAAAAGGCAGACCTAGTTAAGTTTTTAGCATGCGCATGCACATATTGAAAAGTAAATACATACACATGGCAAAATTAAACCTAAACACGCACACACTTGCACACACGTGTGTGTGTGCGCGCGTGGAGAGCTATGTTTATGTTTATGCACCAATATAATAAACACAGTAGCAAGTAAGTCTCTTATCCAAATACACTACTAGTACCATCCTCATAACAACACACAAAAGCTACATAATCCACAAGAAGCAAAAAAGGACACAAACCGATTAAAACAAAACAAAACTGAATGGGTTTTTTAGCCATGCATTGTTAGGTGTGCCCAACCATGCGATTGTATTTCCGTAATGTTATTATTTTTATTCTGGACTACTGAAATATCCTGGTTCAGTTGAGGGCTGGATGTTATCAGCTACAACGGATTGATATATGTTTCTTGATCTGATGTTTATCTACCTTTCAGTTGGACATTTTGTTGATGATTCATATTGGAAGTCATTGAACCATGACTGAAAGGTCTTATTGAAGAAAAAATCCCACGCCGTTAGAATGTTAGCATACAATGGTGCACAATAATAGCAGCATAGGACGTTCATACAGAAACGAAGCGATTTCTTGCCACACTCTGCACTTTTGTCACTTC
>CM065680.1:72864456-72876956 GCA_017654935.2 Phymorhynchus buccinoides
TCTCATCAAAAGTTTGATATCACATAAAGCAGGCTTCTGAATACCTGAGCGTGGTTGCGCAGTTCAAAAGACGAAGGAGGTACGAAGGTTTAATAACAAACAAGCGCGGATTCGCAGTCATTTGTGGCGTGCGACAATTGAAAACGGAACATCATTTTAAAGAGCAGCCTCGATTTGAAGTGCGGTCAATTTTTACCACTGCAATCATTATATACACTGAGTCGCTTCCCCTGGCTTTTCAATAATTTTAATCTGTAAACCAGAATGTTATCTCTGCACCATTTCGTAACTTTTTATATCTTTTGGAAAACATTTAAAACTATTTATCCTACTTATGCTCATAGAAAGAAGCACTGCATACTCGTCGTGTCTGTTGCAGTGTCTGTATTACGTATGTTTATTATTTTGTACGCTTTAAAATGACGATTCATGTGCTCTGTTCAGTATATAATTCTTTCCATACGTAAGGACTGCCAATCATCATCACTTGTAGCGGTGCCATAGCCGATGAGGTTTAACAGAGGCGTGGTTACCGCTACACCTGTCTGTATTAATTAAAAAATCGGGACTTTACTGGTTTCGTACTGCCTCCAGTATTGTTTCCACCATATTTGTATTTACAAATGTCCCATATGTGTCTGATTCAGACCAAGAGGACGTAAAACACCATTTTCGCCAGGACTGCCAATTCCAACTCAATAAAAAGTAATGTCCCGTATGGCTACGGCCGGGAGGACGTAAAGCTAAGTTTTCGTTCAAGGACTGCCAAACTGAATTTGTTTTAGCAATCTTTGAGCAGTATATAACCTTTCAAAGAATTCTTAACCCTACATACACTGTTTAGCCTATATCTGTCACAAGTGGGTTTATAAAGATTGCAAAAAGTGCCAAATCGGTCAACCAAAGTTGCAACAGTTTTATCAGACGACACTGAAGAAGATAGCGTGAAGCTATCGAAAGCTCAGTTTCCAAGTGAGTTTTTTTTCCTGAGTGTTAGGTTTTATTGTTTTTCTTAAAATATTCGTGAGATAGTTATTAATTTCTTCTTAATACACTGACGCAGAGGATTGTGAAACAAGCACATTGACACACTTTTAAAAACATTTCCCCCTTTTTAGCGGGTAAGAAAAGAGTAGCCATCTCATAATTCTGCCCCAGTACACTCAAATGGCTTTGACCACTGGTTCACATTAGCCTGTAGAAAGGGCCAATAGCAAATGAGAGCTGTGCTATATATGATTTTCTACAGTATTGGAATATCATGCTACAGCTTAGCCTTTAGTGGAAGACTGTGACTCTCGAACTAGGGGACGTTTGCACTGGCTCTAGTGCTGCAGTCAATGGGATTGGTTGGCCTTTGGGGACCTTCCCCCAAGATAAATAATTTTGCAGGCTGACTTAAATCTTACTATTTAAATTTCTGTTTACAGCTATAATATTGTCCTCACAATATCCACAACTAGTAAGGTTTTGAATGCGTGCTGCTTTCTGTAGTTATGTCTCTACTGTATGAGGAGAGAGAGAGAGAGAGAGAGAGAGAGAGGAGAGAGAGAGAGAGAGAGAGAGAGAGAGAGAGAGAGAGAGAGAGAGAGAGAGAGAGAGAGAGAGAGAGAGAGAGAGAGAGAGAGAGAGAGAGAGAGAGAGAGAGAGAGAGAGAGAGAGAGAGAGAGAGAGAGAAGAAGAGACAGAGAACACTGAAATGGTTTAATGAGTAGGCCATTGGCCCATATCATTGTCAGTGGTCAGAACAGAAGAATTAAAAAAAAAGTAGAAGTAGTAACATTTCAACACAAACACGCAGAGAGAGAGAGAGAGAGAGAGAGAGAGAGAGAGAGAGAGAGAGAGAGAGAGAGAGAGAGAGAGAGAGAGAGAGAGAGAGAGAGAGAGAGAGAGAGAGAGAGAGAGAGAGAAGAGAGAGAGAGAGAGAGAGAGGTGTGTGAGAGAGAGAGAGAGAGAGAGAGAGAGAGAGAGAGAGAGAGAGAGAGAGAGAGAGAGAGAGAGAGAGAGAGAGAGAGAGAGAGAGTTGAAAACTTGAAAACTTGAAAACTTGAACTTTATGTTTCAAGGATAAAGATTTTAGGCAACGCCTAGTCTTCCAATCAAGAGAGAGAGAGAGAGAACGCTGAACGCTGAACGCTGAACATTTATTGTCATTACCTCAAGGGTCTGGTGACAAGGGGGGTGAAAGGAATAACAAAGTTCGGCCAATCACACAATCATCATGCAATAGAAAATATATAATGGAAAATAGAAAACAAATAGAAAATAACGTGAATTGGTACAATCATAATCATTAGTTTATGTATATTCACTATTAAGAGTTATTCCGCTTCTTTCAGTCGCACCCTCTGCGCCTCAGCTATGAATTTAGCCACAGATTTCAATAATTCTTCGTCATTAGAAGGGAAGCAACATCCTTTCTCTCAACTATTTGAAAACTAGAAAACGTACATTTCACTCGTACATCATTATATGTTTTACAGTAAAATAGAAAATGACATTCATTATCCACACCTGATTTGCATAAAGGACATAGCGTTATTTCACTCGTATGTGGTTCGAACCATCTTTTATTAGCCATAAATCCAAGTGTACGTAACCTAAACCTAATAAAGCTTACCCTATGCCAATTGTCTGTAATGATTTCAAGATATTTTTCTGGCTGAAATACACTTTTAAATGAGAAGAACCATTTATATTTTTCCTTACATTCCATATCAGCATGCCAGTTCTGCTTGAAACAACAAATGAGTCTGTCTTTAAATTCTTTTATAAAATGTAGGTCATTTCCGACTCCCTGGGACAACCATACTATACCAAATCCATGTTCTGACAAAACCTTTTTAACTCTATATGCCCAATTCTCTTTATTTAATTCTAATTGCAGAAGCAACATGTCATAGGCTTGTCTACATACACGTGACTGAGGTAATCTTAATAACTTCAACCAATATCTTATAGATTTTACAAATGTTCTTATATATAAAGGATACCTTCCTGTTTCTCCGTATAACATTGTGTTTGATGAATGAATTGGTGCATGTAAAAACCGTTTGATGGCGTATGTATGCACTCTTTCTATTTGAACACTTATATTCAGTCCCCAAATTTCTGAAGCGTACGTAAGCAGCGGCTCTATTTGGATATCAAATAACTTCCAAAATAAACGGCAATCTATCTTTTAAGTTTTTTCAATGACTTCACAATTTCAATCACTCCTTTCTTCCCTTTTCTAGCAAACTCATCCCAAGTATAATTTAAACTTAATTTTGTTGAAAATATCATTCTTAAATATTTGTATGTATTAACTACTTTTAAATCGTCATTCCCATAAAACCATTTCTCATGTGCTGATAGGTGCCCACCCATTCTAAAAACCACAATATTTGTTTTATTTAAGTTAACAGTTAATCCTAATCGATCAGATTCCTTTTTCAAATTATTTAATTGGTTTTGTAATCCTATGACAGTTCCAGATAAAAGAATGACATCGTCTGCAAATAATAACAAGAAGATCTCAATCACACCTGGAATAATTTATATTCCATGCCTTCCATTCTTTGATAATTCGATTGCCAGTTCATTAATAAACAATGAAAATAATTGAGGACTTAATAAACAGCCTTGCTTTACTCCATTAGGACAATTAAAGTAATCAGAACATAAATTATTAGCACGCACATACGCTAGCACTTGATCATAAACAGCGCGAACACAGAGAGAGAGAGAGAGAGAGAGAGAGAGAGAGAGAGAGAGAGAGAGAGAGAGAGAGAGAGAGAGAGAGAGAGAGAGAGAGAGAGACAGAGACAGAGAGAGAGAGAGAGAGAGAGAGAGAGAGAGTTTTAAGCAAAGTCGTATCGTTGCAGATTTGCTTGTCGCTACTCGTCTTTCTTAAACCACACTAGAGTGCTTATTCCGCCACTCACTTTTTGCTTCATATTGCTTTCTGGTTCGATTCGTGAACCGTTAGACATTACATCAATGTATGAAATCATAATTTTAAAATACAACAACAACAAAAACAGATGCCGACGATAGAGGGATCACTTAGCGTTAAAAACACACAAGGTAAAGGGGGGTGGCACATCTTTACCGTTACCGAAAATTCCCACTTCAAGTGGGAGTGATAGAAATAAAGAAAAGGGTATTGGAATTCGACCACCAAAATACGCCAGGTAGGCATGCATTTGAACTGTGCGTGTGAACGCACCTCCGAATTAAACGTGTCACGCTTGAGAGGTGCGTTTAATTTGGGCCAGGTGATGCCACGCCGCATTCATAATAAAGCCGGCGACAGACTATGCGACTGCCTGATATGACTCGATCAGGTCGTGACGTAGATCAAATTTTGTTTCCCGCACAGAAGAGGTCACAAGCCATCTGACTCGATCAGACTCGATCAGTGAAATTTAGAACCCGCCCTATTCGGCCCTGTCACCTGACTGGGTCCGACTGAGTCAGACTGATCGAGAAGGGTGGTATGCAAATGAGGTGAAACGTCACGACCTGATCGAGTCACATGAGGCAGTCACATAGTCTGTCGCCGGCTTAAGAGCACTAGAGATTAGAGAACGGGTGCGAACAAGTCTCTGTTGATTTCTTCTGACTGGGGATCGGGTCTGTTCTTCAAGGTGGGCAAAAGCAAAAGTGGTGAACACATGGATAGGTGGAAAATAAGGAGATGATTTGCCTAAAGGGTAGCGATTTGTGGCGATATGTCAAAGCAACAACAACATCAGCATCAAGAAGGCATTTGGCAACAACAACATTAGCTTTGCCCGCTGAAAATGCTACAATCCTCGGAAGGTCTTCGCAGCGAATGACCAAATCGCGATGATCATTAGTTGGAAGCTGAATAATCGCGTTTTCGAGCGATTTAACATTTTGATTTATGTTCTTTCCAGAGCAAAAGGTTGTCAGAGAGAGAGAGAGAGAGAGAGAGAGAGAGAGAGAGAGAGAGAGAGAGAGAGAGAGAGAGAGAGAGAGAGAGAGAGAGAGAGAGAGAGAGAGAGAGAGAGAGAGAGAGAGAGAGAGAGAGAGAGAGAGAGAGAGAGAGAGGGATTCAAAGGATCACGTTTTTCATACAATAATTTACATCGATTTGATTCTGAAATTGTGGCCGTTCAAACACTGTGCCCTTATCCATCCCCCCCCCCCTCCTTCCCCATATGCCCCCGTGACTTTTGTAAAAAAATAAAATCAATTGCACCGCAATTCTGCTTCTGTCGCCCCTCCCATTCAGTACTACACCATCCCACCACCTCCACATCCTTGAAGATGAAAATGTATAGACGACATACACAGAATCCAAACTTCAGTTAATTAAGTTGCTAATGTGAATTCATGTGATTGAAATTGAAATCGCTCATTAGATATCAGCAAAGACTCTAAAAGGGTAAGATGGACTACTTAAGAGTTACGGCGAGCCGGGCTGATAGAGTTAGTGGGGTAGTTACACCCTTCACAGTGGCGGCTATCCAAAGACTCAGACTGGAATTTGAACGGAGAATTCAACTGGCCTATCGACGTGCTTTTAACCTAAATGTGTCACGCTTAAAAGGGACGTAACCAGTGTTTCTGTCCTCACTACTCATATAGGGAAAAGGGACCGGATGTTAGTCTTTTCTTTGCAGTGTCTTTGATCTCAGGGCCTGCATGTTTCAGCCCGTTTTAACTGGTTTATTCGTTGTTCTCAAAGGTAGGTTTACCTTTGATCCATGTTCTATGTCAGATTGTGAATAATGAGATGGCAAATCATGGTAAATTGTTAATCTTTTGTGAATGATATTGAATCCCAAACTCGGAGGCATGTGCACTGGTTCTTACTAGTACTGCAGCAAAAAGGATTATTTGGCCTTTGGGGACCTTCCCCAACACCAACTGTTTATAACCTCTTTGTCCAGGAGAGTGGGGATATTTTAGGCAAGACTTCTTTACAGTTAGCAATAATTACACCCAGTCCCCCAGAATAGGAATTGCCTCTGGAAGTCGTGGCTAGTCAGACAGGACTGACTCGATCACACATTTTGAAGTTTTACATCATTGATATAATTTGGTGTGCTTTGTTTTATTAGGTGGATGACAGTGATACTGATAATGGCTTATTTGTTTTGGGCCTGGATTGATTTCCAATAATGATGTGACCACTTTACCACGAAATATTGTCTGCGCTAGACCTACCCTATAAGTAGTAAAGTACATTTCTCGCTTATATATACGAATGATTTTAGTTTGACTTAATACATATGTCAGTAAAAGGCATCAAATTGGGGTCTATTATCCAAAGACCCTGTTGTCTTAGTTTTGGGAAGTAAGGATAGACCTTATTTTTTATATAACACAGAAGAATCCCAGATGGATTTTGTTCTCTACCCAGGTAAATTTAATGGAAATTTTGGGCTGAAATATGGCTGGCGGTGAAAGGGTTAAACTCAATCATCACCAAACAAAGACGTGCTACAATGTGATATGACCTTTTGATGACTCAGATATGCTTCCTTTCCTTTTCTGTCTTTGATGTATAAACCTCATTGTTGTTATATTGTTGCATGTCTTAAGACTTGGGTATATCAAATATGAATTTGAGAGGGGCGACGACATGCCCCCCCCCCCCCCCCCCCCCCCCCCCCCCCCCCCCCCCCCCCACCCCCCCCCCCCCCCCCCCCACCCCGCCCCCCCCCCCCCCCCCCCCCCCCAGCCTTCCCCAAAAAAAAATGGAAAGAAAAGAAAAAGATGGAAAAATGTAGTCCCATGCTATAATTTTAGCTTATTCTGTCACGAGAAGCCTTGATTGCATCTTTTACATTCAAATTACGTCAGTTTATGGGACGCGGCAAATGCCCTATTCACATCATGTTTTCTTTCATTCATACATTTTGTATTGTTGATTACGATTATGGTCAAAAATAACAATTATAAAGTGTTTTGTAGCATTTACTAAGACGTGTAACTTAACCTGTCGATCCACCTTGTCCGTGCGCTTGCGCTGCCCTGCCCCCCTCCCCGGTTTGTTGGCAATCCTGCCCCCCCCCCCCCCCCCGCCTCCTGGCTTCAAAATGTTCCTACGCCACTGTGTTGTGTTACGCCATGCCCAATGTCATTTACCGTATTCTACGGAGTACAAGGCGCTTCTAATGATAGGGCGCACCCCATGAATTTAACAAACCAATGCGAATTTAAGCATACACAAATCGCAACGTATTTTAAAGCGCATACACAATGATCGATCAAAATATATCGAAAACCTGAGATCGACTCAAACAAACGAGGTCATATTTTGCTTAGTTCTTTTAAAAAAACAATCTTCAGACAGAAGTTACACTCACGCCACTATCCGGATATCCATTATGATGAAACACTTTTACGAATTGTCTGCTTCAGAGAGCCCAGAAAAGTCAGAATTGATAAACACGGAGTAGATTTCTACAATGAGTTTTGCTCGCCTTGAGCAGCAGCATACTTTTCAGCCATGTCGAAACTGAGGCTGTGACGTCATATCCTGTTTCAACCCCACCGCCCCTTTTTTTTTAACTTTGAAATTGTCGTCTGCATCCGTGGCTTCATTCACGATTTCGGCCTGATAATCGATCTCAATAGGTACGATATGAATGGAATTCACAACTTTGTTTGATCAGATTTCAGTCATACACTAGGCGCAACGCATTTTAAGGCACAGGGGTCTCAGTCGAAGAAAAAGGTATCGCATTGTAGTCCATAAACTACGGTACTCAAATGTTTTTGTTTGTGGCTCAAACCACAAACCTATAACTCACTTTGTCGGTCGGTCTGTCTGTCGGTCGGTCGGTCGGTCGGTCCAAAATTATCGCACATTTTGACAAAATTGTCGCACTTCAAATCGAGGCTCCACTTCAAATTGAGGCCGCTCTTTAAAATGATGTATTTTAAAGCGTACAAAATAATAAACATACGTAATACAGACACTACAACAGACACGACGAGTATGCGGTGCTTCTTTCGATGAGTCTAAGTAGGATAAATAGTTTTAAATGTTTTCCAAAAGATATAAAAAGTTACGGAATGGTGCAGAGATAACAATCTGGTTTACAGATTAAAATTATTGAAAAGCCAGGGGAGGTGACTCATAATTGGAGTGGTAAAAATAGACCGCGTGCCACAAACTATTGCGATTTCGCGCTTGTTTTATCATTGGTTGACATAAGCCTGAAGCCAGGGCCGATGGCAAAGTGAGTGCTCTACAAAAACGGATTTTCTCCAGTTTGCGAAACAACATGGCAGTAATGGGTATGTAGAGACAGGTACGGGTCAGCCATTGTTACAGCTTACACAGTGTAGTGGACGAAGGCTTAAATGTGGACCTTGACGGATGAGTTTTTGCAAGAAACATGTCGAGATCACCCGAAAGACAGCCTTTTCAAGGATCGGAACACTCACTTTGCTCTGGTTTCCTAGAAATTAAACCGTCAAAACGGCGATTCCTCCTTGGCGGAGATGCCGGAGAGAATAGCCATTTTGGATGGGGTGGGTGGAGGTCACTCATTGTGGTTGAAGCGTTTTCTTTTTTTGTAATGCATTAAAAAAAGAAAATGGAGCTATTTCCTTTGTTGTGAGCGAAACGCCTTTAGATAAACAGCATAACATTTAAAAAATTAAAAAAATTAAAAGGCTTGTATTGCAAAAAAATCGTGCAAACGATTGGGCGGCCATTAGAAAAGAGACGGCACACGGCTTCTCTTTGGGTGAAAGAAGCTGACTTCCAGCACCTCCGCCAAGGAGGAATCGCCGATTTGACGGTTTGATTTCTAGGAATCCAGAGCAAAGTGAGTGCTGCGAACTCTGTGAATGGTGTTTTCATGGTGAACGCGATGTGTTTCTTGCAAAAACTCCTCCGTCAGGGTCCACCTTTAAGACAACAATCTTGTTTCAGGCTATCTATCACCTGCAGCTTTCTAACGTGTCACTTCGTTTGTGGTTTACAGAGCAGGACATTGATTGTTTTTTGTTGTTGTATTTCTCACCTGTTATATTTGTTCCCAGTGGTCTCTTTGTGTGCAGTTTGCAGGGCAGCAGCGACTGCTTTCACAGTTGCTGGTAATCAAGAAACTGGCATGTGAACAACAAATTAGACACTTTTGCCACAGATGAAATGAAGCGTGCTCTGTTGATTTCGTGTCAAAACGTGTGGGTGGGGGGTGAGAGAGAGAGAGAGAGAGTGAGAGAGAGAGAGAGAGAGAGAGAGAGAGAGAGAGAGAGAGAGAGAGAGAGAGAGAGAGAGAGAGAGAGAGAGAGAGAGAGAGAGAGAGGAGAGAGAGAGAGAGAGAGAGAGAGAGAGAGAGAGAGAGAGAGTGAGAGAGAGAGAGAGAGAGAGAGAGAGAGAGAGAGAGAGAGAGAGAGAGAGAGAGAGAGAGAGAGAGAGAGAGAGAGAGAGAGAGAGAGAGAGAGAGAGAGAGAGAGAGAGAGAGAGAGAGAGAGAGAGAGAGAGAGAGAGAGAGAGAGAGAGAGAGAGAGAGAGAGGAGAGAGAGAGAGAGAGAGAGAGAGAGAGAGAGAGAGAGAGAGAGAGAGAGAGAGAGAGAGAGAGAGAGAGAGAGAGAGAGTTAGTCTGTTGGATTTCAAACTGACAGATTGGCACAGTCATCAACGAGTAGTTATTTCAATCCGTAGCGATACCATGATTTCAATGTGTGTGTGTGTGTGTGTGTGTGTGTGTGTGTGTGTGTGTGTGTGTGTGTGTGTGTGTGTGTGTGTGTGTGTGTGTGTGTGTGTGAGAGAGAGAGAGAGAGAGAGAGAGAGAGAGAGAGAGAGAGAGAGAGAGTAAGAGAGAGAGAGCGGGAGAGAGAGAGAGAGAGAGAGAGAGAGAGAGAGAGAGAGAGAGACTAAGAGAGAGAGAGAGAGCGGGAGAGAGAGAGAGAGAGAGAGAGAGAGAGAGAGAGAGAGAGAGAGAGAGAGAGAGAGAGAAAGCGGGAGAGAGAGAGAGAGAGAGAGAGAGAGAGAGAGAGAGAGAGAGAGAGAGAGAGAGAGAGAGAGGGAGGGAGAGAGAGAGAGAGAGAGAGAGAGTTAGTCTGTTGGATTTCAAACTGACAGATTGGCACAGTCATCAACGAGTAGTTATTTCAATCCGTAGCGATACCATGATTTCAATGTGTGTGTGTGTGTGTGTGTGTGTGTGTGTGTGTGTGCGTGTGCGTGCGTGCGTGCGTGCGCGTGTGCGTGTGCGTGAGAGAGAGAGAGAGAGAGAGAGAGAGAGAGAGAGAGAGAGAGAGAGAGAGAGAGAGAGAGAGAGAGAGAGAGAGAGAGAGAGTTTGTGTGCGTCTGCGTGTGTAAGCGTACATGTGTGTAAGCTGCGCGCGTGTATATGCGCGTGCACGTGTGTGTGTGTTTTCACGCATGCGCATATATGTGTGTGTTTTCATGCTGGTGCGTGCGGTGCATGGATATGTATTTGCATACCCTATACCAAACAACAACATAACCCCTACGGGAACGAGTTGCGATCTTTTGATTGAAATCCCCACACTAAGTGTGCGAAATATACGTTGTTATTTTTGATTCTTTCGCTATGGCAACACAGTGATACTCTAGTAAAGGTCTCCGTACACGTGAACACTTTTCACTCTTTCCTCATAGCAACACAGTGATAAGACCAGTCATAATAAGTGTGACATGCATAATTATCACTGTGTTGCCATGGTGAATGAGTGAAAAATGTTGACGGGCACAACGTGAACACTTTTCACTCTTTCCTCATAGCAACACAGTGATAAGACCAGTCATAATAAGTGTGACATGCATAATTATCACTGTGTTGCCATGGTGAATGAGTGAAAAATGTTGACGGGCACAGAGACCTTAATGATATTATTATTTGCCTGTCACTGTGTTACTCCGGGGAAAGAGTAAAAACTAACAACGTGTATTTGGACGTTCGTACTGTAGATGACTATTGTGGAGGTTACATAGAAATAGGCCAGTCGTAAAACAGGGAATCAAAAGGCTTGTTGAAATCATTGATATTTCTTTCTTCTTCTATCCAATGGCCAGGGGGGCTTTGCGAAAAGGCGTCTTTTTTCTCTCTTTCTCTCTGTGTGTGTGTGTGTGTGTGTGTGTGTGTGTGTGTGTGTGTGTGTGTGTGTGTGTGTGTGTGTGTGTGTGTGTGTGTGTGTGTGTGTGTGTGTGTGTGTGTGTGTGTGTGTGTGGTGTGTGTGTGTGTGTGTGTGTGTGTGTGTCTGTGTGTGTGTGTGTGTCTGTATGTGTGTCTATGTCTGTGTCTCTGTGTGTGTATGTATGTGTGTCTGTGTCTCTGTGTATGTGTCTGTGTCTGTGTCTGTGTGTGTCTGTGTATGTGTGTCTCTGTGTGTGTGTGTGTGTGTGTGTGTGTACGTGTGTCTGTCTGTATGTGTGTGTGTGTGTGTGTGTGTGTGTGTGTGTGTATGTGTGTTTGTGTAGGTGTGTGTGTGTATGTGTGTGTGTGTGTGTGTGTGTGTGTGTGTGTGTTTCATCGATAACGGCTGATTTAAGTACTGACGAATGAACGATCGAAATTGTCCTTATAAAGGTTATTGAGATAAGTATAAACTTTTCTTTTTTACACCCTTTGACTTATCATTTCATGAAATTGTAATCATTGACAAAGACAAACTGAGGTCGAAATTTGGGGGGAAAAGTTATTTTCTTCTTTTGTTTGTTTTTATCCTGAATGCTTCCCGTTTACTGATAGATAACGTATGCCAAATGTCATTAAAGTAGGATATAGCCTGCTTATCTTTTATTTAATTAACTTTTTTTAATCATTAAATGTACATAAATACATTTATTCATCAAACACATTTTGTATAACATGCATATTATACATATTTATTAACATTAAAAAAAACCAATTAAAATTGCTGTTGCATTCAATGTTTTCCTTTTTTTCTTAGAAAGAGCAAAAGAAAGAAAAGACAGACAGAGACAAAGATAGGGACAGAAACACATACAGAGAAGTTAAAGTGGGCATTGAAGAATGTATTGCATAATCATAATTTACGTAAGCTATATAAATATTTGTAGGAGAAAAAACAACACCAAAAACGACCAGTTAAAGTGACAAGTACCTGTTGATGAGTTACACAAACAATGATGCATAGGGACTCCAAGCTTGAACTGTTTCATCATAAACCATATCGATGCTGGCAATGTATTTTTCAATTTTATATCGGTATCTCATTATAGGAACAAACATCCTGCATCCCCATCTCCCCAGTAAATGGTCTTCCCTGCTATGTAGTGGTGATATCCAGGTACAGCGGATTGGGCTGTTTAGGTGGAGGTGTTGTTCTTAGCCCTTGACAACAGATGATGTTCCATTTAGTGGCCGTTTCTCAGCAACGCGAAACTCACTCTCTCTTTCTCATCGTATATATATATCTCTCTCTCTCTCTCTCTCTCTCTCTCTCTCTCTCTCTCTCTCTCTCTCTCTCTCTTCCGTGTGCTGCAAAATAGATTCGCCTCTTATTTAACAAAGGGAGGTAATAATAAATAAGCC
>CM065680.1:72881956-72884456 GCA_017654935.2 Phymorhynchus buccinoides
TAAGTTTTGTGTAACTTTTAACTAAGTATTTTAACTAAGCTTACTACACTTTGACTCTTTTTTTACCTGGTGTTTTTATCCTTTTTTAATACGTGGTAAGATTTAACGTGGTGAAAGCCCTGACATAGCCTTAGTTGTCGAAGGGGCTATAATGTTTTATCTTAATCTTAATCTCTTCTTCTTCTTTTTTTCTTCTTCTTCTTCTTCTTTTTCTTCACGTATCAGCGACATTGCCGGTTTTCTTTACGATGTCACGCTACTCCAAATAGGGGCCTATGTGATATTATTTAACGTCGGCCTATATTGGTTGCTAAATTAAAAACAGAAAATAAGATGTAAACTAGCAAACCGTTTAGTTTTAGCGATTCGCTTTCTTACTAAGTATATTTCATTTTGTATCGGACGTCGTGTTTGTCGTCTTCGCCGTTGTTTTCGCCGTCGTCATCATCATCATCATCATCGCTCTCGTCGTTGCCGTTGTTGTCGCCGTCTCTCTTTCTCATCTCTCTTGACCAAAATGATGTTAGGACTGTTGGCGTTTGGAAGGGTCCACAAAACGCCAACCCCATCCCTTACTAAGTTGCAAAGTAAAAAGCCAGTGCAAATGTCTCCTACTTTAAGAGTCATACTTTTGTTTGTCACAAAAGAATTATTTGACTGTGCCAGTTTTGCTTTCCCGTAACTGTGGAAGTTTATTGTTTGTGGCTCAAGCCACAAACCTATAACTCACGTTGTCGGTCGGTCTGTCGTTCCAAAATTGTCGCACTTAAAATCGAGGCTACACTTCTGGCCGCTCTTTAAAATGATGTATTTTAAAAGCGTACAAAATAATAAACATACGTAATACAGACACTACAACAGACCCGACGAGTATGCGGTGCTTCTTTTGATGAGTATAAGTAGGATACATAGTTTTAAATGTTTTCCAAAAGATATAAAAAGTTACGAAATGGTGCAGAGATAACATTCTGGTTTACAGATTAAAATTATTGAAAAGCCAGGGGAGGTAACTCATGATTGGAGTGGTAAAAATAGACCGCGTGCCACAAACTATTGCGATTTCGCGCTTGTTTATAGAACGGCTCTCACATTACTAAGGGACCCGACTTTTACCGCCTTGGTAAAGGTAAAGATGTACCACAGGGGCATTTTTGTATTTGTATTTTGTTTAGCTATTTTATGCAGTTTACCAAAAGGAGTTTCGTTCACAACAAAGGAAATAGCTCTATTTTTGTTTTTACTGCACAACATTTCTAGGAAACCAGAGGAAAGTGAGTGTTCCGATCCTTGAAAAGGCTGTCTTTCTGGAGATCACGATGTGTTTCTTGCAACAACAAAAACTCATCCGTCAAGGTGTCTCTTTAAGGCTAATGCCAACCACGGGCCAATGAAGAAAGCCATTTGGAGAGTAAAGAACCTATGGTGAGGATGGTCTTTATGATCTAAATAGTCCTAATAGCTCTATTGTTAACCCAACTGAAGGTTTTGAGAAAAACAACACACAAAACCACGCTATGATTTAGCAGACCTCTGTATTGTAGTAAACTCAGATTTAACCAAACAAACGAGCAACAGAAGTAGGCAAAGATATAGGCCTACTTTAATTAATTACCCCCTTTCTCAAATTCTCGCCTTCAAACGTTTCACTGGGAAGCAACATTCTGCTTTTTTGTTTATTTTTTAGGAAGGGGCAAGGAAAAGGCAATGTTAGTAATAGAGCGCCTTATGATGAAGATGGCCCTTAAATCTAAATCATAACCCTGTTCATAATTAACCCGCGCCAAGGCAATACGTGAGTAAATGAACTGCATAATGTGGTAGTAAATTAATTTGTAACCCAACGGGCCAACTATAGATACTATTGTCTTTTCCTTTATTTAGGCTGCGCTCAAGTGACATGGGAGGTACTGAACGATGTGAAAACCGTGGAAGATGACGACCGAGTGACGCAGCAAGAACTGCTGACGCGAGAGAATCTCCTCCCTGTCCTCAAGCCCAAACCCAAGCCTAAGGCCCTGCTCATCAAAGAGCAAATGGACAAGAAAGCAGCCGAAGGTGTGTGTGTGTGTGTGTGTGTGTGTGTGTGTGTGTGTGTGTGTGTGTGTGTGTGTGTTTGTGTGTGTGCGCGTGCGCGCGCGCGCGTGTGTGTCTGTGAGTGTGTGTGTGTGTGTGCGTGCGTGCGTGCGTGTGTGCGTGTGTGTGTATGGGTGGGTGGTGGGGGTGGTTTGTGGGGGTGAGTGTGTGGGGGTGGTGTGAGTTGGGTGTAGTAAGCATGTGTGTGTGAATCTGTCTGTTTGTTTGTCTGTCTGTCTGTCTATATCTATATCTGTGTCTCTCTCTCTGTCTGTCTATCTCTCTTTCTATATATCGTTCGCTCCTAAATGCAACGCTTAACCAGACAACCACAAAACACACAGACATACACATTATACAGGGCCTATTCACAACGATAATAAAAATACATTTTCTGCCTGACTGATTCGAGTAACCCTTTCAGATT
>CM065680.1:72899456-72914456 GCA_017654935.2 Phymorhynchus buccinoides
CTATTTATTGTGTGAAACATAAATCGTGATACGTTGTATCTGTGCGAAACATTAGTGGCTGTAAGAATAACATGAATTGGAAATTTAGCAGACTTTTTGAGAAATGTGTTTTTAAGATCACTGTAGGACAAACAGTTCAACCACACAAAAAATGCACTTCATCTTCAATCTGGTTTCTACAGAATGGACATGAGAGAGAGAGAGAGAGAGAGAGAGAGAGAGAGAGAGAGAGAGAGAGAGAGAGAGAGAGAGAGAGAGAGAGAGAGAGAGGGAGAGAGAGAGAGAGAGAGAGGGAGAGAGAGAGAGGGAGAGAGAGAGAGGGAGAGAGAGAGAGAGAGGTAGAGAGAGAGAGGGAGAGAGAGAGATGGGGTGGAGATCGCTGTCCGACCCCTATCACCCATTCTTAACATCAACACACACACACACACATACACACACACACACACACATACACACACACACACACACACACACACACACCCCTCTCTCTCTCTCACGCACACGTAAAGCCAACAAGTTGAAATGTTCATAATAATTATATCATATTTTGTTCCCCCTTGGGGTTATTGTTTTAAATCTGGCGGGATCAGGTTTGTTTAGTTGTTAATGTGTAGACGATGTCCTCACGCGATCTTCTTCATCCATTGTCGTCATAATAAGTCGACGTGGGTTAGTACGTTAGGTACGTTAGGTACGTTAGTACCTTAGCAATTAATTTTTCATGGACGCTTTTGTGAGCATCCTAGAAAGGTTGATTGTTTTGCTATTTTGTACAAACAAATTAGTATCGGTGGTAGTAGTATTAGCATCTGTGACTGGATCAACTGCGAACGTTTTCTGTACACGTATAAATTATTTAGTCTGCCCACCACACCACTCTTAATCAGACTTTCGTTTAATTAAACAAATAATATCAGCTCTAGTCTTTCTTTCTCCTGTTATTGTCAGCACGTTTCCCTTCTTTTTTCTTCTTCTTTTATTACGTCAGCATGTGATTATATATGCCTCTATTTTGTCATGTGCTTTGTGTGTTGATTTTTTGTTTTAAACCGGCATTAGACTAAGACTCAAATTGTCCCCCCCCCCCCCCCCCCCCCCCCCCCGTTCCCCCTCCCCACCAGTCTCGCTTGTCAATTATTATTGGTTATGATTTATTATTGCTTATAAAGTAGGGGGCCTGATTCAACCAAGTTTTCCTACAAAAAGCAACTGAAAGTCAACATGGGTTTTGCATAATAAAGCTGTTGTTTTGTACGGTACTAACAACGTGAATATTATTCTCACTGTGGATTTGCTTCCCCCCCCCCCCCCCCCTTGGCTCCACCCCCCCCCCTCCCCCCCTTGCTTCTTCCCCGCTCCCCCGGCCCTTTATAAAATTTCCCCCCCCCCCAGGCTTCCCTGGTATATAAAAGTAAAATCCTCCATTGTCCCTGTTTCTAATAAAACCAGTAGTTAGTTTCTAGAGAACAATGGAAACCTTTGTCTGCATGCTTTGTTAATATTACGATGGCTTGGAGTCAAAACGGACTATCTTTAGATAGTCCATTGACGTATTATTGGATTGATTACAAAAACTAATAACTTGTATCAAACAATGACTGCAGAATTATTTTTTTTTTTAAAGGGGATTTTGCTTTTTATATTTCAGCAGTCTTTTTTATTTATACAAGTTATTGGTTTTCGTAATAAGTTGAATAATATTATGTGAATGGACTATCTAAAGATAGTCCGTTTTGACTCCAAGCCATCGAATTTATATTCAACAGGTGATGACAAACAAACACACACTAAGGGCGTTCTAGACCCTTTTTTCCCCTGCTATCATAACACAAATGACACGACTTTCTGCATTTTGTCATAATGTGCATAATATTGATTGGTGTAGAGAAGACACTTCGCTTTTGAATGAGTCACATGTTAATTTGGTGCTTTAATTTATTGAGAACGTATGCTTTTGTGAAGGTTATCATTGTTTGTACAATGTGGTGGGGAATGTGTTGTTCTCATTCTTTTCAGCTGAAATGGTCGTTAAAACCTATATGCAACTGCGCGGGTCGCAGTCAAATTATAGTTACTGTGGGTGTACTTTTGTGTGTGTGTGTGTGTGTGAGAGAGAGAGAGAGAGAGAGAGAGAGAGAGAGGAGAGAGAGAGAGAGAGAGTTGAGAGAGAGAGAGGAGGGAGAGAGAGAGAGAGAGAGAGAGAGAGAGAGAGAGAGAGAGAGAGAGAGAGAGAGAGAGAGAGAGAGAGAGGGAGGGAGGGAGGGGGCGCTGGTCGCTCAAATGTGCCAATGTGTTGATTTCTGGTCTTCATTATTGCAAAGAATGACGTGTATGTGGATAACAACGACAAAATGTGATAAAAATCATTCATTATATAATGTGGGTACAGTTTGAGTTTGTTCTTTATTTCTGATTTGAGATTGAATGAATCATGTTCTACAAATTTGTTGACACTGAAAAGCTTGAAAGATATAGTGGTTTGTCAGTGATTGCATTTAATAAATGATCGTTTATGTTTGTGGAAAAGTTGTGATATTGCTGAATTTTTGTCAATACACACAAAGAGGGAAACATTAATTGGTATTTTTTCTTTTCGTTTGTGAAAGAATGTTCACGCATCTGTATGTGTGTGTGTGTGTGTGTGTGTGTGTGCGTGTGCGTGTTGCGCGCGCGCGTGTGTGTATGTGTATGTGTGTGTTCGCTCGTGTGTGCATGCATTGCGCGCGTGCGCATACTTATGTGTGTGCGTGCGTGCGTGTTCGTTTGTGTGATGTCAATGCATTGTATTGCATTTTATGCAATGCATGAGTGTGTGCGATTATTTCCATGTTTCTCCGTGTATGTTTATTCTTTGTGGACGAACGAACTGCATCTCACGTAGTTGCACGTAAGCTTTCGTATTTTCAATACAATACTCCCACAACACTTGCCATCTAGATTTTCCATTCATGTTCACGAAATATGGAGTCTGACGCCAGGATATAAAAAAACGCATCAATATTTCGAAAAAAAAAGAAAAGAGAACCATATTACAAAATTAATATTTCTAGTAGTAGTTAGTAGTAGTACGTAGTAGTAGTAGTAGTAGTAGTAGTGTATATTAGTAGTAGTAGTAGTAGTACGATAGTAGTAATAGTAGTAGTAGTCATTAGGGCTAGAAGTGGGCCTCGCGGCCCTTTTACGCCATTTCTCGTATAGTGACTTTGATTTGTTTCAGGGTGGCTTGCTTTCTACAGCTAAGCTATAAAATTTAACACAAATATTCTAATATTAATGTTATATTTCTAATGCACTAAACCGCACAAGAATGTGCTCAAAATGACAAGACAGCACGAATTCTTACCCTTTCACCGCTCCACCCCCTTAATGCACGCGGCTAAAGTCGCATTTTAGCACCACAGTGATTTAACACCTATGCTCACTAAAAGGCATCAAATTGGGGTCTATATTGTCTTAGTTTTGGGAAGTAAGGATGGACCTTATAAAAAAAAAGCGCGGATTCGCAATCGTTTGTGGCACGCCGCGACTATTTGAACTACAAACAGAGAGTCGCAATCGCCGAGCGCATTTACATTATGCTCTTCACACAAACTGGCACAGAAGAATTGCCACCCCTTTTTGGATCAAACATCGTTTTCACTTCTACACAAGACTGCAGCCCAGCGGTCTTATTTTATACCAGGGCATCCAAATCTTTAGTCATACATCTGAGTCGCCTCCTCCTGGCTTTTACAATAATTTTAAAATTCACGTTAAACCTAGAATTGTTATCTCGTGGGGCACATTTTCGTTAGATACGTTTTTTATATTCTTTTAGGATGACACGGGGTGAATTAAAGGGTGGGCCATGGGGCGGTTAAGAAGCGGCATTGCGCAATTATTTCATGAACTAAAGACATTTTCAGTCAAATTTGTCTCATGGAGTAACGAACGGCTAAACATTAACACTCGTCTCAATGGGCAAAATGAGATGGAAATTTGCTTCATTTCATGAGGTTAGAATTGGGCATGGTTCTTCTTACCGCCCCATGGGCGTTGTTCACCGTCGTCGTCTTCACCTATATTAATGATCAGAATCATTTTGAATTTGGATTCGTGTATTAGAGGTGCTTATCTTGAGAGATTAGTGATCGAAAATAGGATATGAGAATTATTTTGTAAAAAGGTAAATCATGGTGCCGAGCCCCCCCACCCCTTGGTCATTTGTCTCGGTTAGTTGTATTTGGCCGTGGTTTTCCTTTCGTTATGCCGATTCACGATAGAAGCTGTCTTTTAGGAAGCATTTTCAGTCTAGATATGCTTTTTAGAATAGCTTAATCGGCCTAACCCTTATAAACCGACTAACCCCTAAAGCTAAGCCTAACCCTCCCAGCTATGTACTGGGCAGTACACAGCGATTTGTTAAGCTATGTTGTGGTTCGTTGCGCGTTTTCGCCGTATTATAGAGGTGCGGGGGGGGGGAGGGGGGGGGGGGCGGGGGGAGGGGGTGGGGGTGGGAGGTGGGGGGGGGGGGAAGGTATTGGAAACTTCTTGGGTGGGGGGGGGGAGGGGGGGGGGGTGGGGGTTTAGGGTTAGTTTATGGGATATTGTTAGTATTCTGAAAAGGTTATTAGCTAAAAATGCTCCAAAAATACAGCTTTATGTATGGTCAGATATAGGGAGGCAAAAACGGATCAAATGGAATTAACGGAGAAATGTAGGGGGGGGGGGGGGGGAGGGGGGCTAGGTACAATCTTGATTCAGCGGAGCATCACTATGGACATCGTCTCGTGCGGATCGTATGTTAGGTCAAATCGTATGTGGTGTGGCTGGCCCATTAACGTGAACTGTTGCACAGAAGATATCAACAGTTTATA
Source organism: Phymorhynchus buccinoides (assembly GCA_017654935.2). Lineage (NCBI taxonomy): Eukaryota > Metazoa > Mollusca > Gastropoda > Neogastropoda > Raphitomidae > Phymorhynchus > Phymorhynchus buccinoides. The sequence continues at coordinate 72,904,313 of CM065680.1, forward strand.
AGGTTGCATAGATCTATATCTGCTTTTATCTTTTGTGTGTCATCGGCAACAAGAACAATGAGCAACTTAGGACGCGCATTTTACCGCCAGGGGGCAGTCAAACCAGTAGGGGCTCTGCGCGCGATATTTTTAGTTGGGCATTGTGAGAGACAGAGAGAGCGAGAGGGAGAGAGAGAGAGAGAGAGAGAGAGAGAGAGAGAGAGAGAGAGAAGAGAGAGAGAGAGAGGGGGGGGGGGTAGGGACTCCTCTCCCTCTCTCTCCCCAACTAAGAATACAGAGAGGATTAGCACCACTCGAGCGTTATGCCACCTGGCGGTCAAATTGGCGAGCTAGGTTAACCATTAGTCTTCCAACATCCAAACACAGCAACACCACGTATTGTTATGGAATATTATATAAACGTTTGCAAACGAAACTCTGGAAACAATGTATCACCTAAAATCATGTATCCCGGCTTAAGTTAATGCTAAGCTGTTCTGCTATATCAAAACGCTTACAGAAGCGTAACCTTCAAGCGCATCGATTTTCTGAACAATGTAAACAAAACGTCCCCGTGGGGATACCGGGGGGTCTTTTCGTAAAAGATAGTTCCCCCACCTTCCTGGAAGTTCTGTGCTTGTTACTTCCTCTAATCATGCTGCCACTCTTTTTTTGACTCTAGCCTTTTCCCCTTTGGGCTTTCCTTAGCATCTACTATCTTTCTGACTTATATGGGCCTATTCTCCTGCCTTTTTAAAAAAAAAAACATCTTCCAAATTGTTCTCCTTTGAGCTCCTCCGAAATCGGAATGTGTCGGATGTACGCAGCGGGGAGACCAGTGAAAACTGAAAACCAGACCCCTACGTACCTTATCCATTATGGCCATATGGCCCGGGAACGCAGAAGAAGAAGAAGTAAACAAAACGTTTAGGCCTACCAAATGTTTTTTGTGCTCATTGTCAAATGGTTGTTGCCGCATCCCCCTCCCACCCAACCGCACCATCTCTCTCTCTCTCTACTCTCTCACAAACACAATCTCTCTCCTCAGTCTCTCTCTCTCTCTCTCTCGTCTCTCTTCATCTCGCTTTATCCGCCTCATTTTATCATTGAACAAATCCAAACGCATCCCAACATCTCTAATACATTTAATATTGTCCTGCATTTTCTTCTTTTGCCTTTATTTCAGTTTCTGTGTATGCACCAGGATAAGACAAAATCATGTGTAATGCCTTTTCCCGGTTTGCTTATGCGTTCTGATACTCACATTTAAAAATCTTAACGGGCGACAAAAACTTAATACTGTCAATTATTCAGTTTTGACAACAGTACTGGTTGATCCAAGTTTATTTTTACTTTAAAAATCGGGGTGTTTCTTTACTTGCATTATCATCAGAATCATTAGTCTCCTTATTATTATCACTGTTCATGAAAACATACTGGGGTCTTTTCTAAGACGGGTTCTTCGTGTATTCAGCTAGCGCGAGTTTGTTTTTTGACATTTCCAACATTAACAAATTGAAATACAATAGAAGTGCCAAATCTAGCATTTGTGAGGGGCGAAGACTCACGGGGTAAAAAATAGGCGCATGGGGGGCGGGCATAGTAATCCCACCCCAATTTATCTCACGAAATTAAAGAAAATTTGCAGTCAAATTTGCCCATGAGACGAATGCATAGACATTAACGCTCGTCTCAGGGGCTAAAATGAGACTGAAATTTGGCTTCATTTCATGAGATAATTGGGGTGGGCTTCTTACCCGCCCATGCGACTTTTTACCCTCATGTCCTTCTTCCCTTCTATGAAACATAAGTGAAGGCGAAAGCTGGAAGAGTGATGAGGAGAAGTAACTCGAAAAACCTGGTTCGGATTGTGGAAAACAACAACAACCATGGCGTGCCAGGAGAACCCCTGATGATGTTTAGTCTATTTATTGGCAACTTACGAATGTAGAGAGAAAGCGAGGGGTGTGTCTGTCAGTCTGGCATATTTGTCTGTTTCTGTCAGGATACGTCGCAGACGCCACTTCTGACGATAAATCGCGACGGAACTTGGAGGGCGCAATGTACTAAATAGACAAAAAAGATAGGAGAAAGACCATTAAGACCCCCAGTAAGTAGTAGTGAGATCAATTATTATGTGGGCCTAATATTGACGAAGCCCCGTGGGCTTATGTGCCATCACACAGTAGGTCACAGAAGCGGTGACATGTTGTGCTGGCCTCCTCAATGATCATGCACCAGATATATATTACGTGCAAGGGGGGGGGGTGGGTGGGGTGGGGGGGGGGGAGGGGCAGCGGTTAACTAGTTTCCATGTTACCCCCAGCGGCTTTTTATGGTACCGTCACCCAAAGGTGATCGCAACTATTTGCGAGGTTTTGTTGTTGTTGCTGTAGTCTCTCTGGCTTAGTTTACAAGGCAACATCCTAACGGTAGAGGGTTTTTTTTTTTCTCTTCTCAAGGAAAAACACGTCGAGATGGCACCAGAAAAGACAGCCTTTTCAAAGGATCGGAACACTCACTTTGCTTCTGGTTTCCTAGAAATCAAACCGTCAAAAACGTCGATTCCTCTTTGGCGGAGTTTGCCGGAGAGAGAAGCCATTTTGGACGGGGTGGGTGGAGGCCACTCAAGAGTGGTTGAAGCTTTTTCTTCTTTGTAGTGCAGTAAAAAAAAAAGGGGGGGGGGGGGGGGGGGGAGCTATTTCTTCCTTTGTTGTGAGCGAAACACCTTTTGGTAAACTGTAAATAAAAATGGTTGTAGGCCTATTGTGGACATTTCGTGATTTTGTGATTCTAACTCAGGAAACCATTAGAAAAGAGAAGGAATATGCTTTATCTTTCACTGAAAGAATCTGAATTCCAGCACCTCCGCCAAGGAGGAATCGCCGATTTGACGGTTTGATTTCAAGGAAACCAGAGCAAAGTGAGTGTTGCGATCTCTGTCAAGAGGATGTTTTCCTGGTGATCTCGACGTGTTTCTTGCAAACAAAAAAACCTCATCCGTTCAGGGTGCCCCTTTAAAGTCTCCAGGGATCATCCCAACACTGAGAACATTACGTGTGTGACCATTTTTTTGTATTACCCCGCCACGTGAGCAGCCACACTCCGACTTCGGAGGATATTTTTTACAAAAAACCTAACTTTCCAGTTGTGTTTTTTATCTGTTGGTCGCACGTCTGCTTACTAGCGAGCGCGCGGGGGGCAAGCCTATCTGAATGTGTGTGTTTTGCACGCGCATGTAGGCCTATGTCAATGTGGTGTGTTTAGCGCGCGCGGCCTGTGGTGTGTGTGTGTGTGATGGATGTGTGTTTTTGCATGAGCGCGCACGCATTCACACATACAAACACACACACACACAACACACACACACACACACATACACAGACGCATGTTTTCCTTTTTTGCCCAAATTTACTGTACTTAAATTATCAACTGCTCAAATTTCAACAGAAAAACAAACAAACCTCAAACACCAAAAAAGCAAGCTAGGTGATAAAAAAATAAATAATAATCGTGCCAGAGAATTGAAATGAAATAAAAAGAAGTTCAAGCAGAAACTTGACTACACAAAAAACAACCATATTGCATCCATTGTCAAAACTCATCCTCTTCAACTTGACTTCAATCTTGACTGGAGCACAAAAGCGGTACTACATGCCCCCCCCCCCCCCCCCCCCCCCCCCCCCCCCCCCCCCCCCCCCGCCTTCGACCCCCCCCCCCTCCTCGAGCTTCGACGTCGAGATCACCAGAAAGACACTCCCACCTTGGGGGGAAAAAACAAATAAAAAACACAAACAAACAAAACCAAAACCAAAAACCACTTGACATCTTCTAATTCTATATCATCTTCACGTTATACTGACTTGCTGATGGGGGTGTTGGAAAAAAAAAAAAAGAAAAAAAAAAGAAGCAAATGCTTTCCTTGTCCGGAACCCTCAACCCTTCCTGGGTAAAAAAAACCCTCAGCCAACAACACACGCTGCATCTTCACAATCTTCTTCATTTCAGTCGTGGTCAATCTGTCCTTGCTGATGCACCAACCCCAACCCCCTACTACATACAGTGGAACCTCCAGTCCCTTATAAGACTTGCCATTATAAGTAAGACTCCCTCCCATATAAGACCTCCTTCTCTGAGACATTGCCCTTCCTTGTAAGTATTAAAATTACCTCCCTTATAAGACCCTTCCTTTTGTTATAAGACCTCATTTTGGATGATTTGTGAAGGTCTTATAAGGGAGGTTCCACTGTAGAAAAAGAATGGAAAAAAAGAGCCAATATCCAGCCGGTTCTCAAACTTCAAATTCCAATCGTTGTGCGGTAGGCCTAAGCCTAGTTCTGTCCTCGCTGCGGATGGGCATTGACATTGACGTCGAGGTGGTGGTGGTCCTCTGCAGTGAATGGCCACCAGCCCATGGTGTCCAGCGTCACGGTCAGCCCCGTGGCCAGCACTGCCCACTTCAGGCCTCGGCCCATGCTGAGGGCCGCGTTCCTCCACGTGCCCCCGTAGTTCTCTTTGGTGTAGCGCCACACTTCGTTCCTGTTGAGAACAAAAAAGAAACAACACACACACACACACACACACACACACACACACACACACACGCACACACACACATGCGCCCACACATGCACGCACACATGCGCACACACAAATCCACCACAGGTCATGTTTAGTTTAACATGTTGCAGTCAAAACAAGGCCCCTTACAAAATCATGTCAAGTCAAGTCAAGTCAAAATGATCTTTATTGAGGGTTAAAGAATAAGCTAACAAGGCTTTTTTTCATCCTGCCCTCCAACAAAAATACAAACATCATGAAAATGCATAATAATAGAGAAACAAACCCCACAGAGAACATTCATAAATGAGTATAAATTTTAAAAAATAAAAAGTAAAAAAAATAAAAATAAATAAATATATATAGATATAAATCAAACGAGAGAGAGAGAGAGAGAGAGAGAGAGAGAGAGAGAGAGAGAGAGAGAGAGCGCATGTGTGTGTGTGTGTGTGTGTGTGTGTGTGTGTGTGTGTGTGTGTGTGTGTGTGTGTGTGTGTGTGTGTGAGGGGTGGGGTGGGGGTAGTTCTCTTATAAAGGTACTCTAGATTTAGCGGGCTCTGATGAGCAACCGAATGCTTCTGTCCAAGAGGAACAACTCTGTCCAAGATGACTGTTTCTGATGACAGTGTAACTGAAGGGTAGTTTCCCCTGCTTATGTGTATTTTCTTTGACACACACAAAGGCGTGCGGCACACACACACACACACACACACGCACACACACAAGCATACGCAGGCACATAAGTACACATGCACACTCAACATAGGCGCATGACACAAACACACACGTGTACGCGCGCACGCACGCACACACGCACACACACATGCACATAAGCACACGTGCAACACATACTCATGAAACACACACACACACACACATACACAGACGCGTTCGCAAAAGCTATTTGTAGTCAATAGGTTCGAAACTTCTTAGAGCTGGACAAATCCTGATTCAAACATTACACTAAAAAAAAAGGATGATCCAGTCTAGCACTATTATTTATAAACTTTCAGCACAACACAATCATTCTGACTTATTTTAATAAATGCAGAAATGCAAAATAGAATCTAGATCTAATATGGTAGGCATCGATCTAAACATGATTAACTGAATAAGTTAAAAAATAAGAAAGAGATTCCAACGTTTCCAGTCTTGACATCGTCTAGCGTTCTCAGAAGTCTAGATAGCAATAATGAGAGTGTGCTAAAGAAAATAATTTAGTTTAGTTGTCAAAATATATGGATGGCTGATGCTGGTGATACAGTTGAACATACGCATGTGGGAACTACTCAACTAACCTAGTAGTAACTACACTCTACAGAACGCACCCTGTTAGATCTACAGGCCTGTTTTTTAACCTCAGTTTGCGCGAAGAATAATGTTTTTTAAACACGTTACCTGAGCCAAGGGTCTCTGAGGTTCCGACCTGCCAACAATCGCTGCACTTTCTCTAGCTCAGGAATCCCCTCCACTCTGTAAGTCTTCCAGTCTGGAACTTTGAACTTGGGTTGGCCAGCCATGGTGATCGCTTTTCTAGAGTAAGATAAGTAGATCTATGTATACCTACTTATTTCTTTTCTTTGACTGAAGAGGCCTTCAAGAAGGGCAGACAACTCCCATCTTTTTTTCTCTGTCTTGTGTACGTGTCTCCGTCATAAAGGTAAGCTTACTCTGTCTGTTTGTAACCCCTTCCCCCACCACACCCCACACCTCTCTCTCTCTCTCTCTCTCTCTCTCTCTCTCTCTCTCTCTCTCTCTCTCTCTCTCTCTCTCTCTCTCTCTCTCTCTCTCCCTCCTCTCTCTCTCTCTCTCTCTCTCTCTCTCTCTCTCTCTCTCTCTCTCTCTCTCTCTCTCTCTCTCTCTCTCCTCTCTGTGATTCTTGTGAATTCAATTTATATTAGTTCATATGATTACTGTGCTGTGTGCGAGGTTGGTGGTGGGTGGGGGGGAGGGTGGATGGGTGTATGAATGTGTAGTTGTTGGGGATTGGTTTGTGTGTGTGTGTGTGTGTGTTTTTCCATTGTTGCTTTTGTTCATTAATTGAAGTTTTAATTATGTTTTTCTTCTTTTGTTTCGAGGGCAAGATGTAAACAAGCCCATTGTGTGCTTATTCTTTTCCCTCAAGAAACAAATGTTTCAAATGTGTTCAAATCTCTCTCTCCTCTCCTCTCTCTCTTCTCTCTCTCTCTCTCTCTCTCTCTCTCTCTCCTCTCTCTCTCTCTCTCTCTCTCTCTCTCTCTCTCTCTCTCTCTGCACGCACACACGGCGCGCACGCACATGCACGCACGCACACGCACATCGCACACGCACACACACACACACACATTCGATCTTAATGTATTTCCTGATTCTTGTGAATTCAATTTATATTAGTTCATATGATTACTGTGCTGTGTGCGAGGTTGGTGGTGGGTGGGGGGAGGGTGGATGGGTGCATGAATGTGTAGTTGTTGGGTTTGTGGGTGTGTGTTTTTTGTTTTGTGTGTGTGTGTTTTGTTCTTTCCATTGTTGCTTTTGTTCATTAATTGAAGTTTAATTATGCTTTTCTTCTTTTGTTTCGAGGGCAAGATGTAAACAAGCCCATTGTGTGCTTATTCTTTTCCCTCAATAAACAAATGTTTCAAATATTTCAAATGTCTCTCTCTCTCTCTCTCTCTCTCTCTCTCTCTCTCTCTCTCTCTCTCTCTCTCTCTCTCCTCTCTCTCCTCTACTCTCTCTCTCTCTCTGTCTCTCTCTCTCTCTCTCTCTCTCTCTCTCTCTCTCTCTCTCTCTCTCCCTCTCGCTCCATCGCTCTCGCTATTGTGTTCACAAACATAAACATACTTACAAACAGGCACGCGGGTAGGTAAAGACATACTACAAACGCACGCGCACACTCTTACATAATTACGCAAACACAGACGCGCGTGCGCGTCCCATGCACGCACCTAGCACACTTCGATGTAGGCATGATCAGACACAGATCATATCAAAGGGAGACTACTTTTCAGACTTGTGCATTTTGGATCAGTGCACAATTGTTCCCCTCTATTCTCATTCGCCCTTTGGAGATGGTAGTGACGAGTAGCGCTCGCGCGCGCCGTGTATGTGTGTGTGTGTGTGTGTGTGTGTGTGTGTGTGTGTGTGTGTGTGTGTGTGTGTGTGTGTATGTGTGTGTGTGTGTGTGTGTGTGTATGTGTGTGTGTGTGTGTGTGTGTGTGTGTGTGTGTGTGTGTGTGTGTGTGTGTGTGTGTGTGTGTGTGTGTGTGTGTGCGTGCGCGTGCGTGCGTGTGCGTGCGTGCGTGCGTGCGTGTGCGTGCGTGCGCGTGTGCGTGCGTGCGTGCGTGTGAGTGTGTGTGTGTGCGTGCGCGCGCGTGTGCGCGTGCGTACGCGAGCATATATGTGTGTCTATATGTGTGTGTGTGTGTGAGAGAGAGAGGGAGACACAGAGAGAGAAAGAGAGAGAGAGAGAGAGAGAGAGAGAGAGAGAGAGAGAGAGAGAGAGAGAGAGAGAGAGAGAGAGTGTGCGTGTGTGTGTGTGTGTGTGTGTGTGTGTGTGTGTGTGTGTGTGTGTGTGTGTGTGTGTGTGTGTGTGTGTGTGTGTGTGTGTGTGTGTGCGTGCGCGCGTGTGTGCGTGCATGTGCGTGCGCGCGTGTGTGCGTGCGTGTGCGTGCGCGCGTGTGTGCGCCGCGCGCAATTGTGATGGTTCGAATGTGTACTCTTGGGTACCAATGCAATAAGTATGAAAGCCTAAAATCATGGTGCAGGCGCATCTTAATAAGGGGTGGCCAGTTGCTACAAAGTGATATAACTTACAAACTGTGACGTAAACATATAAATGACATCAAATTTAGAATGATGCACTGCGTTCTACATACTGTGTCTCCCCAAACACACGAGGTGACGGCTGGGCCCTGAAGGTAGAGTAACTTTCCCTATTTGACCGATTGAATTAGGCGAGATCACTCCCACACACCATGAAATTACTCCCCTTATTTATTTCCGAACAATTCCTATTGAGGAAGGTAGTCAAGAAAGAAAGAAAGCGAAAGAAAGAAACATACAAAGGAAAGAAAGAGATGAGAAAAGGAAAAGGGTGGACGAGAGATGAGGGAAAGAGAGACGGACAGGAAACAGAGACGAGAGAGAGATGAGAGATGAGGAGAGAGAGAGAGAGAAAGAGTGAGAGACGCTGATAGAGAGAGAGAGAGAGAGAGAGAGCGAGAGAGAGAGAGAGAGAGAGAGAGAGAGAGAGAGAGAGAGAGAGGGAGAGAGAGAGAGGAGAGAGAGATTAGACTGAGAGAGAGAGAGGACCCTGAGGGATAGAGACATGACGATGAGAGAGAGAGAGAGAGAGAGAGAGATGAGAGAGGAGAGAGAGAGATGGATGAGTAGAGAGAGAGAGACGGATGAGAGAGAGGGAGAGAGAGAGAGAGATGCGTCGAGAGAGAGAGAGAGGGAGAGAGGAGAGAAGAGAGAGAGGAGGGGTTGGGAGAGAGATTGAGACGAGAGACACGAAGAGAGACGAGAGAGAGAGCGGGAGAGAGAGAGACGAGAGAGATGAGAGAGAGAGATGCGAGAGAGGGGAGAGAGGGAGAGAGTAGGAGAGAGAGTGAGCGGAAGAGAGAGAGGGGGGAGAGAGAGAGAGAGACAGGGAGAAGAGCGACAGGGAGAGAGAGGGATGGAGGGAGAGGCGTGAGATCGAGTCGGGAGAGAGACAGAGAGAGACAGAGAGAGAGAGGTGCCGAGAGAGAGAGAGGAGAGTCAGATAGAGAGAGAGAGAGAGAGGAGAGAGAGAGATGGAGAGAGAGAGAGAGAGAGGGACGAGATGATGAGTGGAGAGATCTGAGAGGTGGATAGAGTGTGAGATAGTGAGGAGTCTTGAGAAAGGCATGAGAGAGAGATGAGAGAGAGAGAAGCGTGAGAGAGAGAGAGAGACAGAGAGAGGGAGAGAGGGAGAGAGAGAGAGGACGAGAGATGGAGTGGTGAGGGAGAGACCGAGGGATCGCGGGGCAGAAAGAGAGAGAGAAAGAGGGGTGAGGAGGAGAGAGAGAGGGAGGGAGGGGAGGATAGAGAGGAGAGAGAGGAGAGCATCGACAGGTTAGATGAGAGAGAGAGGGACGAGAGAGAGATCCTAGAGAGAGAGGGAGAGAGGAGGAGAGGAGAGGAGGAGAGAGATGGGAGACGAAGATGAGAGAGGCGAGATAGAGGTAGAGAGAGAGAGACGAAAGAGAGAAAGAGAGAGGACAGATGGAGAGAGAGACGAGAGAGAAAGACAAAGAGGAGAGAGACAGAGAGAGAGAAGAGATAGAGAGAGAGAGAGGAGGAGAGAGAGAGAGAGAAGGAGAGAGAGAAACAGAGAGAGAGGGACAGAGATGAGAGAATGAGAGAGAGGAGAGGATGAGAGGAGAGAGAGATGTTCGAGAGACTCAGGGAGAGAGAGAGGAGAAGAGAGGAGAGAGAGGAGAGAGAGGGAGAGAGAAGGAGTGGGAGAGATAGAGAGACAGAGAGACGATAGAGAGGGAGACGAGAGAGAGAGAGCAAGAAGACGAGAGAGGAGGGAGAGAGAGACGAGAGAGGAGAGAGAGGAGAGAGAGTGTGGAGAGAGAGAGCGAGAGAGAGAGAG
>CM065680.1:72919456-72924456 GCA_017654935.2 Phymorhynchus buccinoides
CGGAAATCGGAATGTGTCGGCTGAGCACATACATAAAAACGCATCAAAACAGCACGTAACTGAATAGTTTTTTTTATATATAGCCTTGGGGTTCGGACCCGTGATTTGAGCGCGCGCGATCATGCGCACACGCGCGCACACAAAACCGCGCAGCACAAAATTCATGACACCTTGTTATAGACCATTCATCAAGTAATGTTGTGGAAAAAAAACCGGCATTAAAATACATGCAAAACTTCGCGAGATATTAGCGATTATGTGTTTCGGGGTTTGAACCCCGTAACTGGCGCGACCTTGACCTTCATGTAAAACTAAATACATCAGTGGATAGCTTGCATCTTGGCAAACTACTATGCCAACTTTGATGATGATAGACTGAATAGTTTTTGAGAAAAAACGGACGAATAGCCGGACGGACGGAACGTCGGACGGACGGACGGACGGACACCGGACGGACACCGGACGGACGGATCAGACATAAACAATAGCTCCCCGAACCTTCGGCTCGGGGACTAATACCATTAATCAAGTCTCGGATTTCCTCCAAATGTCGCCTTCACACACAAGGGCCAGCCACACGTCCACTAAAATCGCACGACTGTACAATAAAATTCGATCACGTGGTCTCCAAGAACAAAAATGGGATTGGCGCATCGAGATCACGTGATCGAATCGCATCGTACAGTCGTGCGATTTTATAGTGGACGTGTGGCTGGCCCTTAAACCGGCAACCGGAGTATTTAAAGCCTTCACGCGAGTTATTAATTGGACGGAAATCTCATCTTCTACTTATTAATTCTGATCGCTTCTCGGCCTTTTGGCTAAGACAGTGATTCAGGAACATAAATTTGTGTTTATACCGTGGTTGGTTTGTTCAGCCCGTCGTACATGGCGAAAGCCGATACGCGACGTTAAACTGAACTACCATCCAGCGCGGCATCATTCCCCTGACTGCTAGCGAGAGAGACGGTTCAACCCTTCTTTTTTCCCTGTTGCTCGAGGCACCGTGAGTCAGAATTTTGCAGCGACGAGGCTGGCAGTTGTGTTTCAGTTTACGGGCATTTTTCCTCACATGAAGAGATTCATCAATTGACTTTCACCCTTCAAAACAAATGCTCGAAAATAATAAGATCATGAACGCCAAAGGGCCTGCTACACTACATACGATTCGATGTCAATGCGATGCGATTGTGACGATGTGAGTCATGATTCGCGTGACAAATACTTCCGTTTGAAAAATAATAAATTCTACTACTTTCGCTCTATGTACTCAAGTAGACCCAAATACATGAATTTCACGTGAATCATAACTCACATCGTCACACATCGCATCGCATTCGCATTGATTCGTATGTAGGGTAAGCAGGTCCTTTAGTCCGCCATTTTCTTATTTCTTTGGCACTGTTTTCGACACTCCCCCCCCCCCCCCCCCCCCCCCGATGAATTTGCCAGCGGCGGTCAGTGCTGATCGTTGAATTAAGTAAGCTTTCAATTCGTTTTGTTCCTTGTTAATTATCTCAATGTTTAAATTTATTTATCTGCGATAAAAGTAGCCCTAAACTGGTCTAAGTAATCTAAACCCTATCCCTTACCCAACTCGAGGCTACATTTGCAGGAAATCAGCGCTTTTGATTAATGATGACCGATCTAGAATGAGCAACTTAGGATGCGCATTTTACCCCCAGGGGGCAGTCAAACCAGTAGGGGCTTCTCTCTCTCTCTCTCTCTCTCTCTCTCTCTCTCTCTCTCTCTCTCTCTTCTCTCTCTCTCTCTCTCTCTTTATCCCCAACTAAGAATAAAGACAGGATTAGACCCACTCGAGCGTTATGCCACCTGGCGGTCACTTTGGCGAGATAGGTTTAACCACTGAACCCACAACTGACCAGTAAACGTCGAACGAACTCAACGGAAGGTTTTTTGATACTCTGTAGCATCAACGGTTCCTGATAAGACTACAGCATTCATTCATTCCACCCTTCTCTGCTAGGTCCATCACTACTAGACCTACGAATAAAACCTTTTGGTATCAGGCGCCGTCTGCGGCAGATCAAAGGCAATGGGAACATTCCGAATGGGGCGTAAAAGAATAATGACCTGGGCCTGTATTCACGTTGGGATAACATGTGACTTAGCATCATGCTAACTTAGAAGCTCTTCCAAAAGTCCTATTAAATCCTATAGGACATTGGAAGAGCTTCTAAGTTAGCATGATGCTAAGTCTCATGCTATCTCAACGTGAATACAGGCCCAGCCGCCGTGGCGTAGTGGTTAGCGTCGCGGATTACTGGCTGGGAGGTCTCGTGTTCGAATCCCATCAGAGGCGAGGTTTTGTTCGGTCCTTCACCGACTCCTACCCGGAGTGAGTGGCTATGGTCTCAATCGGAAGACTGAAACCATACAGTCGACGTTCATCCGCTTAAGTGCTTCTCTAATTTCAAGACCAACACTACAGGTGTCTGTAGTTATTGGGCCTGGTTAACGCCGGGATATCATTATGAAAGGAAGCGTAGCATACAGCCCTGTCATGCAGTCTCAGACCGATACGGAACTCCATAGCATCATCATCATCATCATCATAGTCATCCGCCTCATTTCCATCAATCATTAAAAATAAAAATGTAGAGTGGGGGGATGGTTGGGGGGGGGTGGTGGTGTTGAAGGGACGTGGGTGTTGGTGTGTTGCGTTATGATTATATGCAATGCATTCTCTAATATGTATTCATTTTCATAGAGATGTATGGTGAGGATGTGTGGGCCAGTTTGTTAGAAATGTTTGTACGAAAGGTGAGTGAAAAGCGCATTGAGTTGCTTTGCAAGATTATGCGCTATATAAGCATTATTAATTATTATTATCATTTTATTAGAGAGGAAGAGAAAAATAGAAAAGAACAGGAGGAAGAGAACGAGTTAATTGTCATTAACATATTTCCAGATCCTTTAATTAGCCAATGCATCAGAGATTGTACACAGGCAATCATTTTGGTTTTGCACAAACACGAAACCTAAAAAACAGCAAAAGCATGCACATGGATAAACAACCAATGTGGAAAATAACGAGACAAATCCATGTTATATATGTATATAATTATGATAATCGGTGATATCGTTACTGTCGAGATCATTCCTTTTGTAATAATGGCCATCTTCCATATCCTTGTCATCATTTGTAATTGTTCTTTCAATCTGGAATTTTAAAAGTACGCGGTTTAAAAAAAAAAATGACTTACCTATAATTATATGCAAGCAGTAATGCAAACATACTGTATTATACGACGTTACTAACACACGATCAGACTTTTTTGTTCTTCTTCCAAAGTAAAGCATTGGCAATCTTGTACTTTACTCACCCCCTACACAAGGGGATGACTTGTACTTTAGTCACCCCCTCGTGTTCACGACACTCAATCTCAAAATCTGCTTCTTTTCAGTTTTATGAAAGTGATCACAGGCTGATCCTAACCCTATCCTTTTCTTAAAGGGCAGAATGGTGCTTCTCAGTAGACATTTTCCATGCGAATATTTGAGGTGATGAAGGGGGGGGGGGAGGGGGCGTTCCTATGAAGGGGGGGGGGGGGGGGGGGGGTTCGTTATTAACATTTATTTTTTGATTTTTATTTTTTTTTTTGGGTTTTTATTTTTTATTTATTATTTTTTTTTTATTATTTTTTGTTTTATTTACTTTTTTTTTTTTTTTTATTTATTTTAAAATTTTTTTTTTTTTTTAGTATTTTTTTTTTTTTTTTTTTTTTTTTTTTTGTTTTGTTGTCTTTTTTTTTTTTTTTTTACTAGTTTTTTTTTTTTTTTTTTTTTTTTTTTTTTTTTTTTTTTTTTTTTTTTTTTTTTTTTTTTTTTTTTTTTTTTTTTTTTTTTTTTTTTTTTTATTTTTCTTTTTTTCTCTTTTTTTTTTTTATCTATTTCTTTGTTTGTTTTTTTTTTTTTTTTTTTAATTTGTTTTGATTTTTTATTTTTTTGGTATTATTTTTTGTATTTTGTATTGTTTTAGTGTTAGAAATTTTTAATTTTATTGTTTTTTTTTTTATGTCGTTAGCCCTATTTCTGTCTTCAAAACGAAATCTATTTCCTATCTCATTCATACCTCTCCTTTACCCCATAACCCCCACCCCAAACCCCCGCCTCCAATTCGCCCTTAAGGGCCAGCCACACGTCCACTAAAATCGCACGACTGTACGATACGATTCGATCACCTGGTCTCTCAGAACAAAATGTGGTTCGCGCGCTTCGAGATCACGTGATCGAATCGTATCGTACAGTCGTGGCGATTTTAGCTGGACGTGTGGCTGGCCCTGAACTCTCTCACTCGATTGTACAGAAGGTAATGTGGTTCCCTAGTATGTTTTCCATCTGCTTTTGTCCAGCTTATATTATTTTCTTGCCAAATGTGTAAATGGTCTGTGTTACGTAATGAGTTGACTTTGGCAGGCAGCAATACGGGTACAGCTTGCAGTCAGGGAGAGAGAGAGATGAGAGAGAGAGAGAGAGAGAGAGAGAGAGAGAGAGAGAGAGAGAGAGAGAGAGAGAGGAGAGAGAAGAGAGAGAGAGAGAGAGAGAGAGAGAGAGAGAGAGAGAGAGATTCAAACAATTTTAATGACTAGGCCTTCTGCCGTATCATAGGGAGGCTGGGGGAGGGGGTTATAAAGACACATAACATTTGTATCGAAAACTACTTCTTAAACATCATACCATCAATACCAGTTGGAATGTTTAAGCCATCTCAAATAATTAAGAAAATGAAACAAAGATCGTTTTCTAGGCGATTTAGGGACGCTTTCCTACTGAAGTATATACCACCTCTACCACCAATACATCCTCTAAAATCTAAGGTGGTTTTACCCCCTCTTTCGTTTATTAACTGAATATCTGTATATTAACACACCAAATTCTGTGTAGTACAAATTAACACGTTCGCTTAATTAAAACAATCCTTTCCTGATCATTGGAATTGTAATACAATTACGTTCTTTATATAAATAAAGAAAGGA
>CM065680.1:72934456-72936956 GCA_017654935.2 Phymorhynchus buccinoides
AATGGTGGGGTGAGCTGCAGAATCTTCAAGTGCCAGGGGAAGGTTTGGGTTGCACTGATAAACTGGAAAATCTCTGAAAAAATCGGTGGTCCGGGCTCACACATATATATCAGTAATGCCATAGCTCACAGAAAACTGTGTATACAGAATACAATATTCCGTCAACATAAGATTGTAAGATTAGGGAAACGTTCTGGGTCACCCAGTTTTGTTTTTCTATTAGGTCAACTAGGCAAAGTGAAAGGAAACGAACTGGGAGAGAAGGTCCTGAGAGAAAAGGTGTATGCACGAGAGAGAGAGAGAGAGAGAGAGAGAGAGAGAGAGAGAGAGAGAGAGAGAGAGAGAGAGAGAGAGAGAGAGAGAGAGAGAGAGAGAGAGAGAGAGGGGGGGAGGAGAGAGAGAGAGAGAGAGAGAGAGAGAGAGAGAGAGAGAGAGAGAGAGAGAGAGAGAGAGAGAGAGAGAGAGAGCGAGAGAGAGGACATTTTCTGTTTTCTTCTAAGTCAACGAGGCAAAGTGAAAGGCTACAAAGGATTGGGAGAAAAGATCAGAAGAGAAGAGAGGCGAGAGAGAGAGAGAGAGAGAGAGAGAGAGAGAGAGAGAGAGAGAGAGAGAGAGAGAGAGAGAGAGAGAGAGAGAGAGAGAGAGAACAGAGAGAGAGAGAGAGAGAGAGAGAGAGAGAGAGAGAGAGATAGAGACAAAGAAAGTGTGTGTGTGTGTGTGTGTATGTGTATGTGTGTGTGTGTGTGTGTGTGTGTGTGTGTGTGTGTGTGTGTGTGTGTGTGTGTGTGTGTGTGTGTGTGTGTGTGAGAGAGAGAGAGAGAGAGAGAGTGAGAGAGAGAGAGAGAGGTGGGTGGGTGAGGGAGAGAGTGAATGAGACAGAGACAGAGACAGAGACAGAGACAGAGACAGAGAGACATAAACAGAGAGAGGGTCTAAAGTCAGAGAGAATGGTTTAATACTTACGCACTTCAAAAGCGCGGCAGATTGAATAGGGCCATACACGTGTGACAACATCCTTCATCGTAAAGCAGTAGTCTTTAAAATTGCCAGAGAGAGAGAGAGAGAGAGAGAGAGAGGGATGAGAGAGAGAGATAGAGAGAGAGAGAGAGAGAGAGAGAGAGAGAGAGAGAGATCAAATCAAATCAAATAGTGGGGGGGGGGGGGGGGGGGGGGTTGTGTAGAGAAAGAGCTAGAGAGAGAGAGAGAAAGATAAAGAGACAGAGACAGACAGACAGGCAGATAGACACGAAGACAAAGACATAGACAGACAGACTTACGGACAAACATGAAAAAGGAAAGGAAGGAGAAAAACAGAGTGACGGACAGACACGAAATGTTGGCATCAGCATGCATGCAGGAAGAGAGAGACTGAGGTAAAGACGTACAGTTTTAGAGACAAAAAGAAAGACACACACAAAATGCAGGAATTGTAAAGGAGATAAGGAGAGAACAACAGAAAAAAGACACACGAGGTCAACATGACACAAGGATGACAGACAGACAGACAAACTGTCACACACATAGATATGGACAAACAGGTAGGCCTATGTATCGGCATTGTTTCATTGCTATGCATTTTACTGCAGAACGTACACCCTTGTCTGAGTGTAAGTTTGTTTGTTTTTCAGCTAAAGATATCACCAAGAGAGAAAGACAAGTACACACACACACACACACACACACACACACACACACACACACACACACACACACACACACACACCACACACATGCATGTACACACGCACATACACACACACACACACACACATACACGCACACGCCGCACACACACATACACACACGCACTCACACACCCGTGACACATTCATGCACACACACACACACACACGCACACAAACATGCGCGCGCGCGCACGTACACACACACACACACACACACACACACACACACACACACACACACACACACACACACACACACACACACACACACACACACACACACACACACACACACACACACACACACACACAGAGTCATAAAGCTACCTATACCAGACGCAAAATAACAAAAAAAACTAAACCTATAATACACAGTGGGGGGGAAACTGCTTCTCGGCAGCTTGTCAAGAAGACAAATGACATTGTTGCTGTCTGTTTTCTTGTGTTTGTTTACCTAAAGTATTACCTTCCTGTCTCCTACCCTGCATGTTTATTTGTACTGTGCTATGTTTACAGCATTGCTTAGATGATGATGGTGAGAGAGAGAGAGAGAGAGAGAGAGAGAGAGAGAGAGAGAGAGAGAGAGAGAGAGAGAGAGAGAGAGAGAGAGAGAGAGAGAGAGAGAGAGAGAAGCGAAACGAAACGAAACTATTATAATAATGAGATAAGCATCAGCGCTTTTTTACACCAGCCCTGAGAGAGAGAGAGTGAGTGAGACGAGAGGGAGAGAGAGAGGGGGAGAGAGAGAGAGAGAGACATCAGCGCTCAGAGAGAGACAGCCCTGAGAGAGAGAGAGAGAGAGTGAGGAGAGAGAT
>CM065680.1:72939460-72963672 GCA_017654935.2 Phymorhynchus buccinoides
CGTGGTTTGCGTGCGTGATGGGGGTGTTGCTGGTACTACCAAAGTGAAGATAGCACCTTAGCTGATGCGATTACAAGAGAAGTCAACTGCATTCCAAAAGGGTGCATTCAATTCCAGCGCAAAGTTGATGAGGTGTGTGTGTGTGTGTGTGTGTGTGTGTGTGTGTGTGGTGTGTGTGTGTGTGTGTGTGTATGCGTGTGTGTGTGTGTGAGGTCAAGTCAAGTTAAAATGATCTTTATTTAGGGTTAAAGAATAAGCAGATAAGCAGACAAGGTGGGTTTTTTTTATCCCCCTCTCTCTCTCTCTCTCTCTCTCTCTCTCTCTCTCTCTCTCTCTCTCTCGTCAAATAAAATTTCGTTTTCGTTTTTTCGTGTGGTGGTGGTGATGTTTCCACCACCTCCATCATGCTGCCTTCACCTTCACAAGAAGACTGTGTTACGAGCATTCCGCCAGCTGAAAAGGGTGGGGGTGAGGGAGGGAGGAAAGCAGCTAACAGTGACAGCAAATCAAACTCATCCGGTGTTAGAATGGGTGGGATGGAGAGGGGGCGTGGTAGAAGTTCTTCTCGCGATAGATTAGGGAGTGGTGGGCGAGGGGGGAAGAGGATGGGTGGTAGACAGACGGACCTTTCCAGTCACTGGGGTAACCATGGCAACGACACGGACAGAAACCTGAGAACCAGAAATAAATAGGACGGATTTCTCGACCACCCTAGTGAATGGAGATTCCTCAATTATAATGTTGAAAATTTGTTCCGTAAATTGTACGATGCAACGTTTAAGAACTTTATTGAAACCTTTCATTTTGTGTGTTTAACAGAGACCTTTGTTGATTCTTCTTTTGACTATAGTAATATTTTTCCTGATTATTTGAATTTTTTTGCTCCAGCACGAAAGTTGTCACACAGAGGAAGAAATTCAGGAGGTGTGTTGGTATTAATAAAGAATTGTTTGAAGCAGTTTGTTAAAGAAATACGAGTTGATTGTAGTAATACTGTTGTGGTTAAAATTGATAAAAGTGTGTTCAACGTAGATAAAGATGTAGTTTGGGTTTCCACCTATGTAGTCCCAGAGGGAGGCCCACTGTATAATGAGAGTGAGATAAAGGATAGGGTGGTGGTCTTAGAGGAAAGCTTGTTGCAAGTCTTGAGGAATGAAGATGTGTATATGATTGTGAGTGGAGATCTGAATGCTAGGACAGATTGTGAGCAAGCAATTTTTGAAGATATGAATAATGTCGCATTTGAAGGTGGATGGAATGATACTGATGACGTAAGCTTGCGTTGTTCTCAGGATGTTACTATTAATAGCTTTGGGAAATCCCTGTTAGACTTTTGCTTTCTGTTTGATTTGCTCATTCTAAATGGATTTTGTGGTGGAGATCGAGAAGGAGACTTTACATTTGTTTCACCACTAGGAAATAGTGTAATTGATTATTTTCTTGTTTCAGATAGTTTATTAGACAATTGTTCTATGTTTGTTGGAGACAGGTTGTTCTCCTGGCATTTACCTATTGTGTTGAAGTGGAAGAATAATGAGAGTAGAAGAGAAGCTGATCAGTGTCAAAAAAGAGAGAAAAGAATCGTATGGTCTGAAGAGAATGTGCAGTTATATAAAAATGAACTGGATGGCAATGATTTCAAAGAATGTTTAGAAAATGCCTATGACATGTTATCTTTTAATGTTAATGCTTCTGTTGATATTTTTACACGCGCGTTGTGTGGAGCAGCCTCATGTATGTTGAGAATGGTTGGGAGAAGAAAGAAAGAATGTGAGGAATGGTTTGATGAAGAGTGTGTCAAAAAGAAAAAAAGTCAAAGCCTTCTGAAAAGTTTCCAGAGATGTAAGAGCATTGTTAATAAAAAGAAATATAAGGAGAAATATACACAGGAAAGAAAGGAATATGATCAGTTAAAAAGAAGGAAGAAACAGGAATGTGATGAACAAAAATTGCAAAAACTAAAAGATTCAATAAAAGATTCTAGATTATTCTGGGCAACCATTAGATCAGTGAACTGGAAGAGAATACTTTATAATGACATTAGTCCTGAGCAATGGTTTGAACACTTTTCAGCAGTTTTCAGAGACAATGATAATTTAAATGAAGATGATCTAGTCATGCAAGATGCAGAAGATTTTGAAGAACCATTATTTAATGCTCCGATTAACAGAAATGAGGTAATTAATAGCATTAAACGTTTAAAATTAGGAAAAAGTGCAGGCGCAGATGGAATTCTGAGTGAAATGTTGAAAAATGCTAACTCAGTAGTTATTGATTTTCTTGTGATATTGTTCAACAGATTGTTTAATGATGGAATCTTCCCTGAAGCCTGGGCTAAATCTACCATCATTCCTATTTACAAAAAAGGAGACCCTAATAACCCAGATAATTATCGTGGGGTTGCATTGACTAGTATTGTTAGTAAGATCTATACCCACATTTTAAACAGAAGATTGACAAAATGGTCTGAGCGAGAAGAAAAGATTATTGAAGAACAAGCCGGGTTCCGTTCAGGTTATAGTACGATAGATCATATGTTCACTCTTTTTGCCTTAGTCCAATCTTATTTACTAAAAAACAGAAAATTATATGTTGCCTTTGTCGACTTTCGGAAGGCGTTTGACTCCGTCAATCGAAATAAGTTATGGATCAATTTGCGAAACAGCGGAGTGAATGGAAAACTATATATGGCTCTTCGTGGTGTGTACAGTTCAGTGTTAGGATGTGTGAGAGATAAATATGAATATTCTGATGTGTTTGAATGCCCAAGAGGTGTTAAGCAGGGATGCTTACTCAGTCCACTTATGTTTTCCTTTTTCATTAATGAACTGGCAGTCGAAATAATGAAAAAAGGCAAACACGGCATTCAGCTAATTCCTGGTGCGGTTGAGATTTTTCTCATGTTATTTGCTGATGATGTATTACTTTTATCAGATACAGTTATGGGTCTCCAGAACCAACTAAATAGTTTGAAACAAGAAGCTGATAGATTATGTCTTACTGTAAGCCTTGACAAAACAAATGTAATGGTTTTTAGGATGGGTGGGCACCTTTCACGTTATGAAAAATGGTTTTATGGTGATATAGAAATAAAAATAACTAATTCATACAAATATTTAGGCATGTTGTTTACAACAAAGTTAAGTTTGAAAAACGCAGTAGCAGAATATTGTAGAAAGGGGAGAAAGGGGGTTATAGAAATTTTAAAAACATTGCGTAAACTTAATGCTATTGATTCAAGTATATTTTGGAAGCTCTTTAATGCTCAGATTGAACCAGTTCTGACATATGGAGCAGAAATTTGGGGAATTTATGATAATATTGATTCAGAAAAGGTACATACATTTGCTATGAAACGTTTCTTAAATGTCCCATTGCACAGTTCAAACACAGTAGTATATGGAGAAACAGGAAGGTACCCTCTGTATGTTAGAACATATGTTAAATGTATAAAATACTGGCTCAAGTTGTTAAAACTACCTATATCCAGACTTAGTAGACAGGCGTATCAAATGCTAGTGAACGAACATGAGAAAGGAAAAGAAAATTGGGTATATTGTGTGAAAAATATTTTAACTACTAATGGGTTTGGAATTGTATGGCTATGTCAGGGTGTGGGAAGTGAGGAGGGATTTATCATGGAATTTAAAAACAGAATTATTGCTTCCTATCAGCAAAATTGGCACTCTAAAATTGCAAGTTCAGACAGATATAACTGGTATTATAGTTTTAAAGATGTGTTTGAAACTGAGAAATATATAACGGTTGTAAACAATAGGTGGCATAGAATATGTCTGGCCAGGCTTAGGTCTAGAACTATAGGCTTGAATGCACACAAACAATGGTTTCATGATGATGATGTATCTTTAATTGCTCCCTGCCCAATGTGTGGTTTTCATAAAGAAGATGATATACACTTTTTATTTAGTTGTAAAAAATATGATGTGATTAGAAAGAAGTGTAAAATTTTTGAAAAAAGTGTTGCTGTATATTTGGATTTAGTTGGAGTTTTGAGAATGGACTATGATGATGAATCTATAAAATCCCTAGCTAAATATATTGCAGAAGCTCTGAATATTAGAACTAAGGAAAAGCAAATACAAGAAGAACATAGACAGAACATTACTTCTTAATGGAATGTCTTGAATATTGTATTAGGATATAAGTGTAGGAATCTGATATACTTAATTTGAATATGATTGGATGGTCGAGACAGACATTTGTTTTTATTTCATTTTATTTTTATTGCATTGATTGATTTTATTTCATTTTATTTCATTTTCCATTATTTTGTTCTATTCGCACCCCCATGTCATCTAAGCTATGTAAGCCAATGACATTAAAACAGTTCAGTGTTCAGTGTTCTCTCTCTCTCTCTCTCTCTCTCTCTCTCTCTCTCTCTCTCTCTCTCTCTCTCTCTCTCTCTCTCTCTCTCTCTCTCTCTTGGTGTGTCCTGATTTGAGGCGGGAAGGTCGTATTTCAAGTCGCTCGTACAATATTGTCAACTGAGGAAGACAGAGACGGAGTTTCATCACCAAAGTTTGCATGTGTCATCCTCATGCACCATGCCATCAGCATCGCTTGTGTTCCGAGCGGCCTGTGGTTCCTTTTTGCCGGTCTACATGTCTGTCCTTCATGATGAAAAGGGCCAAAGAGAAGAAAGCTGCGAGAGTGCCATGCTGTCACCACGGTGCAAAATGGACGGGGTTACCCTTGGGATTTTGCTCACGGCCATTTTTGGGGGTAGTCTGCTGATAAGGACGCCAAGGACACCACCAGGCAGACCAGACTGGGTAGCAGCGGACGGATCAGCCTGGACCGGACATCCTCCTCCCGGGAGAGAACGTCATCCTTCCAGGACAACGAGCAGTCTACACCATTTCCTGACCAGCAGCCTTCCCTCATGCACGTCGTGGAGATGCTGGAGTCCATGAAGAAGACCATGCAGTCCATGGAAGCACAGAACGCCGAAACAAACAGTAAGCTTGATCAAGTTGAAAGATGTGTGACAGGACTGAGAGATCAATTTACTAATTTGAAGAATGGTATGACTGATTTAAAGAGCAGAGTTAATAAGCTAGAAGGAGAAAATCAAGATTTGGGTAAGATAAACTCTGAGCTGCTTTCTCGGGTTGACCAGTTAGAGAAAAAGACTGATGATCTTGAAGGTAGGTCCAAGCGCAATAACCTTATGTTTTATGGAATAAACAGGGGACAGAATGAGACTGGTGAAGAGTGCAACGGAAAAGTGCGTGACATTTTTACTAACAAACTTGGTATTCACCGTGATATTGATTTTGATCGCGTCCACCGTCTAAATGGAAAACCAGATTCCCCCATTGTTGCCAGGTGCACATTTTACCGTGATAAGGTTCAGATTCTTAAAGCTAAGAAGAACCTGCAGGGTACCTACATCTTTGTTGGAGAGGATTTCTCCTTCAGAGTACGGGAAATCAGGCGTAAACTGTCACCCCATCTGAAAAAGGCCAGAAACGAAGGGAAGAG
Organism: Phymorhynchus buccinoides; assembly: GCA_017654935.2. NCBI lineage: Eukaryota > Metazoa > Mollusca > Gastropoda > Neogastropoda > Raphitomidae > Phymorhynchus > Phymorhynchus buccinoides. The sequence goes on from CM065680.1 coordinate 72,944,966, forward strand.
AGCCACAATGATTTTTGACCATCTGCTAATAGAGGGCAAAAAGTACTTTCTTGGCGACAATGACGGTTTGCGAGAGCCCACATAGGGTTTTGGCCGCCCAGCAAATAAACAAAATGCCCCCCTGTAGACAGAAAAGAGGGAACAAACGTAACAAAGCACCGCCTAATAATTAGTGTCAGTGACACGGTTAACGAAAGCAATGTAGGTCAGAATAGCAGCCCACGCTGTCAACTGATACAGTGAATGAGCACGTGCAGCATGGATTGCGTGCAATGTACAATAAATCTTTCTCTTTCTTGACGTGGAATGTTAATGGCTTGTTGTCTAAAATTGTTGTTTGTGGTTTTGATTTTGTTTGTTTAGTTGAAACGTTTGTAGAAGATTTTCATTTTGATATTTTTCCTGAACATAAATTATTTTGCAAACCCGCTGTAAAATTTACAAAGCATGGAAGACGTTCGGGTGGATTGGTGTGTTTAATAAAAAATGAACTTTACCCTTATATTAAACATGTTGACATGAGTCATCCTAACTGTTGTGTGTTTTTGATTGATAAAGTGTTGTTTCGGTTAGAAAAAGATGTCATGTATGTTTGTTCTTACATCCCACCAGAAGGATCGCCCTTTTATTGTTATTTTGATATTGACAATGGGATTGGTATGCTGGAAGATGTATTAACTAATATGTTATTGCATAATGATGTGTATGTCATATTGAATGGGGATTTAAACAGCCGAACGTCTAATGTTTCTCAAGATTATTCTGTAATAGATACTCTTGACCAACAAAATGATAATTTCTCTCTTAGTCTGTATCGTCAGTCGAATGACCATACTCTGACTAGCTATGGCAAATTTCTATTAAACATGTGTACTGCGTTAGATTTGGTAATTTTGAATGGTGTGTGTAATGGCGACCCTGAAGGTTGCTACACTTTTATATCCGACAGTGGAAGCAGTGTCGCGGATTATTTTCTATTTTCTCGTGATCTTTTTGCAATTTTGTATGATGGTTTGATTGATGTTAATGTTAATGAAGCCCTTTCCTTGTTTAATGATTGTGTTAGAGAGAGTGCTGAATCTATGAAAAAGTGTGTATCATTTAACAAGAAAGGGATGACAGATAACTGGTATGACTTAGAGTGCAAATCTAGTAAACGAAATGCGAAACGATTGCTGAATGTCTATCGTCGTTCAGTGAAATATAAGCAGAAAAAAAAACCCAACTAAAAAGATGAGCGAGTGTGCAATAGCTAGACGTGAGTATAAGAATTTATTAAAGTGGAAGAGGAAACAGTACAACAAAGATTTACTAGTCTTGTTTCGACAGTGAAATCTCAAAAAGAATTATGGGACAATATGAAGAAAGCTTCTTTCAAACGTAAACAGCCTAAGAACAATATTGCAGTTGATACATGGTTCCAACATTTTAAATCATATTAGAAAAGGACACAACACTTTGAGTGAGGATGAAGACCCAGTATGAGACAAACAGGTATATGAACCGTCCTATTAGTAGGAAAGAAGTGCTACTTGCTCTTAGGAAGCTAAAAAAGAGTAAAGCTGCTGGTCCAGACAGTATAATTGGAGAGTTATTCAAATATTCTAATGACCAAATTGTAGACTTTTTTCTAAAACTATTCAATAAACTGTTTGATAATGGTACGTTTCCAAACAATTGGTCTGAGGCCATTATTCAGCCAATTTTTAAGAAAGGTGATGCCAACAATCCCAACAATTACAGAGGAATTTCTTTGAGTGATATAAGTAGTAAAATATACGGGACAGTGATTAATAACAGAATACAAGAATGGGTGGAGGAAAATAAAATTACCGGTGATTATCAGGCTGGATTTAAGAAAGGCTACTCTACAGTTGACCATATGTTTTCTTTGCTAGCGTTTGTACAGAAACAGTTTTGTCTTAACCGAAAACTTTACGTTGCTTTCATAGATTTTGAAAAAGCCTTTGACACTATTAACCGTAATCTTCTCTGGCCTATTCTGTTGAAAAATTAGCGGTAAATTATATAGATGCATTAAAAGTATGCATAGTAATGAAAAGGCTAGAATTCGCTGTGGATTTAAACTGACTGATCTTATTGCTTGCACTTCAGGTTTAAGACAAGGAGATGCTTGTGGCCCAGTTTTGTTCTCCCTTTTCATAAACGAATTAGCTATAGAAGTAATGAATAATGGAAAACACGGTGCTAGTTTCACTCTTGATGCTTTTGAACTTTTCATTTTACTACTAGCTGATGACATAATCCTGTTGTCGGAAACAGCAATAGGACTACAAACACAATTGAATAGTTTACACTGTGCTTCAATTGAAAGTAAATATGAATAAAACTGATATCATAGTATTTCGGAAGGGTGGGTACTTAAGTGCTAAAGAAAAATGGGTATATAATGGTGTTCCAATGCCTGTAGTCAATGCTTATAAATACCTGGGAATCCTCTTCTCAACTCGCTTAAGCTTCACTGCTGCATGTAAGGACCTTGCAAGCAGAGCAAAAAATGCTTTAATATATTTGTTAAGAAGGTTACATTCTCTAAATAATAACTCTTTTCGATTGTTTATAAAATTGTTTGACTCACAAATTCAGCCCATTGTTCTCTACGGATCTGAAATATGGGGATTAGATAATGCTGTTTCCCATTGTGAGTCTGTACATTTGTTTGCTTTAAAAAAAAGTTCTTGGGAGTGGATAGTGATTTAGTATATGGTGAGACTAGCCGGTATCCATTACATGTGAATTCTACTATTAGATGTGTTAGTTATTGGTTTAAGTTATTAAACATGGAAAATCAAAGAATTCCCCGAAGATCATATGATATGTTATACAATTTGGATGAACGTGGAAAGAAAAACTGGTAACAAATGTTCGCCTATGTTTATGTTATTATGGATTTGCTTTTGTTTGGATGAACCAATCAGTTGGACATGTTAAACCATTTTTGCGTGTTTTAAGACAACGATTAATTGACTGCAGGTGGCAAACATGGTATGAACATATGGAAACTAGTGATAGGTTCAGTCTTTACAGAGCTTTTTGCAGTGAGTATAGTTTAAAATCTTATTTACAGCTTGACTTAGATAGACAATTAAAGCACATTACAACTAGATTTAGATTAGGAATTTCTGAGTTAGCAGTACATCATTTCAGGTACTAAAACTATAGAGATAATGATTTGATTTGTCCTTTATGTACGCAAGAAGAAGAAGATGAAGTGCATTTTGTTCTCTGTTGCCCAATACTTCGCCATATTCGTGAACGTTTTATAAAGCCTAAATATTATAGACGTCCTTCACTTTTTAAACTTTGTTTACTGTTGTCATCCACCAGAGATGAAGATGTGCATAATTTCTCTATATTTTTGTACAAGTCATTCAAGTTAAGAGAAACTGCCACTTCATAAAAAAACTTATTTTATATGGAATGTTGATTTGTTGCTTTATGTCATGCTCATTATTTCTTCTTCCACATGTGCATATGTATGTATTTATGTTCACACGCCCGATCATGATGGGCTATGGCCTTTAAATGATTAAACCATCTTGCATCTCTCTCTCTCTCTCTCTCTCTCTCTCTCTCTCTCTCTCTCTCTCTCTCTCTCTGTGGTGTTGTTCTTCAGTTTAACGTCCTTCCACTAAAAGTGATTCAGACAGTATTTTAGTGTAGTGTGATGTTGGTATGGTGAATGTGAGTGTGTGTGTGTCTGTGAGTGTGTGTAAGTATTAAAGTAAGTAATAGGACAGTGATGCAGGTCTATTCATAACTCCCTCCCCGATCTCATTAAAAAGTTAACCTAACTTACATTTAAATAATATAACCGAACAATGAACAATGTTAAAGATAAATACTAATTGAGCTACTTAATAAACATTCACAAATTGAATCAAGAACAAAATAATTGTTTAGAATACAGAGTAGAGACAATGGTTTCGATCCATCAGTAAAACCGTCAATATTCAAACTCTGAAAACGTTATCTTGCTCTGGGACAGTGAATCAGTAAATGACTGACACTCAAAGATACATTTAACATTAATATAATATTTTGTTTTAAACGAATTCAAACGAAGTCTATGGATTAGATCTGTAATCTCCCTGGACGAGAAAGTAACACGTTTATGTAATGTTTTCTCTATTGTCTCTATGTAAAAAATGTATTTACAATTATTTTATTATTCGTATTTTGTATGTAGAATGTCTACGTCTTGTAAACTTTAAATGCTTGTAAATGAGGTAGAAGGGTATTTTTGTTTTTGCAAAATTTGTCTATTATAATTAGTCATGTAATTGGTATGTCGATGGCAGTATGATTTTATTTCAAGTTGCAGTATTGTATTCAAACTTGATTGGGAATGTGAATGTGGTCTCTATGTTTCTTCTTAGAATGTTCATGTTGTAACTATTTTACTTGTATAATTAATTGTGTGCGAGTGTGCGTGTGCGTATGCATGTGTGTGTATGTGTGTGTGTGTGTGTGTGTGTGTGTGTGTGTGTGTGTGTGTGTGTGTGTGTGTGTGTGTGTGTGTGTGTGTGTGTGTGTAAGGAAGTAAGAGAACGTTGTGTGTAAGCATCGTGCTTATTTTACTTTCTAATGATTAATTATTTGTTTGCCTTTAATGTTCTTGTTATCAATGTAAAGCGCACTGAGCTCATGTGAGAAAGAGCGCTATATAAATTCCCATTATTATTATTATCATTAGATTTAATACAGTTATTTTAATATTGAACATCTGAGTTCAACAAAACAGTTTTGACATTTTCATGAGATGTTTTGTTTGTAATTGAGAAACATTCTGTCAGATCTAAAGGAACAGTAAGAGAGAGAGAGAGAGAGAGAGAGAGAGAGAGAGAGAGAGAGAGAGAGAGAGAGAGAGAGAGAGAGAGAGAGAGAGAGAGAGAGAGAGAGAGAGAGAGAGAGAGAGAGAGAGAGAGAGTAAGCACGAAAGAAAGAAAGAGGGGGTAGCGAGGTAGAGCATATAAAATTATATGGGCTCTAACACACACGCACGCACGCACGCACACGCACACACACACACACACACACAGAGGATCTCATCCGGTGAACACCGCATGGGATCTTACCCAAGTCATGTTGGATGTTCTCACCTCAACACCAAGGTCCTTCCTCAGTGGAAAGGTTTTCCCTGTTGTATATTGGCAAAAAGCCCTAAAAAACACCAGCACTCAGATAAACCAATAGAACTAAGAATCTTAGGTAAAAAGGTGAACATAACAACAATGTTCCAAAGTTAAAATATGAAAAGATAAACGACACGACCAGAGAGGGCCAGCAACTGAGATGGTGTCCAAAAGGATAACAATAGATTTGAACTAAAATCTCAGTATACTGCTGTGCACCGTGCCTCTGATCTAAAGGAGTTAAAAGTTAGAGCATTTGAAATGCAAAACTAGTAATATTTGATAAAATCTTGTTGTCCAAATGTCTTTATAATCGAACATTAGAATCAAGACCAGTAACTTGGTATTTTGATATGTTCTGTGGTGCACAGCCTCTTGCCTAAAATGGAGGAAAAACTAAGCTAGCACTCTATGTTTTTTTAGAACATAGATAAAGATACCAAGTTACTGGTCTTGAATGTTCGATTATAAAGACATTTGGACAATATATATATATATGCATATATATGCGCGAGCGCGAGCACGCGAACAGTTCACACGGCATAGAAATGCGATCGACATAATCAGAGGAAGCAGCATTAATTTTGCAAAATACATTTCAGCATGCCTTTTCAGAACAACCCAAAAATATCCTATTGGATTCAAGAATCAATACCATAATTAATGAAATGACAAGATGATACAAAAACACGTATGATGCAAAGCTAACCTTTTCACCATGGCTATTTTACGTCAAATGAGATTTTTTTTTTTAAAGAAGAAGATAATAATAGCATCGAGAGATGCGACAGCCACAGAAAATGCTGAGCAGAACGAATATTTTTGTGGAGGTTTGTACTTCTCTCCCCGTGTCTGTCTGTCTGTATGTCTGTCTCTCTCTCTCACACACATACACACAAGCACGCACATACACACGCGTACGCGCGCAAAAACAAACACAAAATAATGTTCTCTTCCCTCCTGCCCCTACCTCCCCCCTCCCCAAACACACTTCTCTCTCTCTCTCTCTCTCTCTCTCTCTCTCTCTCTCTCTCTCTCTCTCTCTCTCTCTCATTGTGCTTATTCCGCTTTTCCTCAATAAAAAACATTCATTCGTTCGTTCGTTCGTTCTCTCTCTCTCTCTCTCTCTCTCTCTCTCTCTCTCTCTCTCTCTCTCTCTCTCTCTCTCTTTGTCAATGATGACGCATGCATGAAGTGACGTACAAATGTGTGAATGAATGACGTATGCACAGTTCAGTTACGTACATGGCTTTACGCAAAATACTTTATGAATGAAACATTGTAAGAATACCGTCTCCCTCTCCACCCCCCCCCCCCCCCCCCACCCCCCTCTCTCTCTCTCTCTCTCTCTCTGTGTCTCTCTCACTCTCTCTCTCTCTCTCTCTCTCTCTCTCTCAATCATTTTTATACACTCGAAAAAGGTTTTATACTGCAAGATGTGTGTGTGTGTGTGTGTGTGTGTGTGTGTGTGTGTGTGTGTGTGTGTGTGTGTGTGTGTGTGTGTGTGTGTGTGTTTGTGTATGTGTGTGTGTGTGTGTGTGTGAGAAAAGAAACGTAAGCAAAGCAATGGTCATTCATAACTTTACGTCAGTGTTGTTGCTATGTAGGGTCATCATTGTACGTCATTATTTTGTTTGTTTACGTGTGACTCTCTTTACCAGTGTGTGTCATTCCTGAAGAAGAGAGGACACCCTCTCGAAAGCTTGAATTAAAATTGGAACGACCACGGATTTGTTGTAGTTTTCTTTATTTTTGTGTTATATATATATATCCTCTCTCTCTCTCTCTCTCTCCTTGAAACATTGGCCTCATAAACAATACACTACTTTCATTTATCATACGCAATGCTGTATGTCAACAAAGATTATACCAGGTTCTCGATTTATATATTTGTAGAACTTATAGTATATAGAAGAGAATGAACAAACCAGAATTCCAGCACTAAATTTTTTAGGGCCAGAATTAGTACTTACCCCCCTAAAAACGACCTAATTTTACGGGAAATCGAGTAAAATTAGAAAGCTGCTTTTCCCCCGATTTTGTTGATTTTCTACCAAGTTTCGGTTTCACAAAGTAAAAAAAAATAAAAATCATTAAAACCAGTTTAAAAACATCAACTTTTTAGTAAAAGCAAAACAATTAATTTTAAATTACGTATTTATTTTTGTGTTATAAAAATGAGTCTCGATAAAAAACACCAACACAAAAAACAGTTGAATAAAGAATTGCGTGAATTATTTGATAAAGATGAAAAAGATTTTGGAGAAGTAAGTGATTTAGATCAAACTTTTAAAGAAACAAAAATAAGAATTGTTGATTCACTTAATGTTTTAAAAAGTGTTAAATTCGCTATTTCTCAAATCAAAAACAGATTAGTAATTAAACCCCCTGTTAAAGTTTTTTTGGCAGTAAGGATAGAGTTTACTTCTGGATCTACTGATGAAACCATGTTAGTTTGGGTCTCAACAAAACAGCAAATTGTATTAACGCGTGATGATTTTACAAGCAAATGGAAAGATAATATGTATGATCAGTTTGTTAAAGCATCTGAAGAAGCAAAACAGCGAGGGAGTGGTTGGGGAGAAGGAGTAGTTGACGAAATAAAATTGGTAGAAAGTGAATATGACCCAATTGTAGGTAACTCCTTTATACCACTACCCCCCGATCTTGCTAGCAAACGAGCCATAATTAATATTAAAAACACAGATAACAAATGTTTTATGTGGAGCGTTCTTGCAAAAATACATGCCGTAGTTAAGAACCCAGACAGAATTTCTAATTACAAACCATTTGCTAACGAATTAAACTTTGCTAATATAGAATTCCCCATAACGTACGACCAAATTAACCAATTTGAACTCCAGAACAAACCACTAACTGTCAATGTTTATACTTGGGAAAAAAATAAACTCAAACCTATTCGCTCCTCCCAAAATGCACCAAGAATATTAGATCCGCATGATAATCATATTGATCTTCTTTTAATATCAAATGAGGATGGAGATAAACATCATTACACTTTAATTCGCACAATGAGTAGGCTACTAACCCACACAACAGAATATAATGGAAAACAAGACATTTGTAGAAGGTGTTTACTTAGAATGCCAAGCGCAGCAGCCGCCACTCGCCACCAACCAAACTGTGAAAGTCCTGTTGACAGCATAATTGAGCGAGTTACTCCAAAACCTGGTAGTAAGTGTTTTTTTACAAATTACAAAAAGTTACAAACTAGTCCTTACGTTGTTTATGCTGACTTTGAATCTTTGCTTGTTCCTTATGAAGGACCAGCCCCAATAAATCTTCCAAAAACTGTTTTAATAAACAATCATCAAATTTGTTCATACGCATATATTGTTGTAAGATCAGACGGAAAACATTCTAATCCAAAACTTTATAGAGGACCTGATGCTGCGAACCACTTCTTAAAAGAAATGATGAACTTGCGAAATCACTGCTCCAACAATCTTAACTTACGTGAGTTAATTATGCTACCCGAAGATCAAGTTAATTTTGATAATGCAACTAGGTGTTGGATCTGCAAACTCGATTTTGATGAGTTTGAAAATCCGGACTCTCCTAGCTTCCACAAAGTCCGAGACCATGATCACATAACAGGCGAATTCAGAGGGGCTGCTCATAACAAATGCAATCTAGAGTTAAAGTTCGAACCAAAGAATTGGAAACTGCCTATATTCTTTCACAATCTACGTGGATACGATTCCCACTTAATTCTGCAAGCAAACATAGACAAATTAGAGTTTAAATCCGGTTCATGCATCGCACAATCATCAGAAAAGTACATGACGTTTACACTCGGTCAACTATCATTTTTTGATTCGCTACAACATTTAGGAATCTCGCTAGAAAAATTGGCTAAAGCATTAACCTCCTTTCCAATAACAAATAAATATTTTAAACCCAAACTTATTAAAAAAGGAGTATACCCGTATGAATACATGGATTCTTGGGATCGGTTTGACGAACTTTGGCTCCCCGCTAAAGGTGCATTCTTTTCAAGATTGACTGGTTCAGGTATAAGCGACGATGAATACGAATTCGCTCAAACCGTTTGGGTGGAATTAAAATGTAAAGATATGGGGGACTACCATGATGCTTACTTAAAAGCAGATGTTTGTTTACTTGCCGACATCTTTGAGAACTATAGAAAAACTTGCTTAAAACATTATTCTTTAGATCCGGTAAATTACATTACTGCCCCCGGAATGAGTTGGGACGCGTTCTTAAGGTCAACAAACATTGAAATAGATTTGCTTTATGATGATACAATAACTCAAATGTTAGAAAAAGGTTTAAGAGGTGGAATTAGTGTGGCTTGTCACCCTTATTGCAAAGCTAACAATAAATACTTGGATGATTACGATCCATCAAAACCATCCAACTACATTATGTACTTAGATGCTAACAATCTTTACGGTCACTCGATGTGTCAAACACTCCCACTCCGTAACTTTGAAATCCTTAACCTGAATTCACCAAATGTTAGCAAAGTTATAGATTGGTTGACTAAACAAACGCTAGATCAACCAAAGGGTTATATTTTAGAAGTTGATTTAGATTACCCAGATGATTTACATGATTTGCATAACGACTTCCCACTAGCTGCAGAAACAAAAACAATTGGATCGACACCACCAAAACTCGTGCCCAATCTACACAACAACAAAAAATACGTCTGCCACTACCGCCTACTTCAATTCTATTTGCGTCACGGTTTAAAACTAACCGCTGTTCGTAGAATCATCTCTTTTGATCAAGAAAAGTTCATGGAACCGTACATTATGAAGAATACAAATCTTAGAACTGGCGCAACTGATGATGCTGAAAAAAACTTCTTCAAACTAATGAACAATAGTTGCTTCGGGAAAACGATGGAGAACCCACACAAACGAAAAGAAGTTAAACTGGTTCTTTCAAAAAAGAAAGCTGTTAAACTTACTTCAAAACCGAATTACCAAAGTTTTAAAAGATTTAGTGAGGGGTTTTATGGTGTAATGATGAAGAAGTTAAAGGTGTTGCTAAATAAACCAATCTTTATAGGATTTGCTGTTCTTGAATTATCAAAACTACTTATGTTAGAATACTTGTATGATTACGTTAAACCACTCTATCCGGAAGCCACTCTTCTGTACACCGACACCGACTCTTTTATTTTAAATATTCCCACAGAAGACTTTTATGAGGACTTAAAAACTGATGTGGCAAAAGGAGCAGACTCCTGGTACGATACATCTGATTACCCCAAGGATTCAGCCCTACACTCAGACGTAAATAAAAAAGTAATCGGGAAAATGAAGGATGAAATGAACGGTACAATTATTAAAGAGTACGTTGGATTGAGAGCAAAGATGTATTCAATCATTACTGAATCAGAAGCTAAAGATATTAAAAAAGCTAAGGGAATTTCTAGATCAGTTGTTCAAAAACAAATAATACACGAAAACTATAAAGAAGCATTGTTCGACAGCAAGACGTTTTTTCATGACAATGTATCACTTAGATCAGATTTACACCAAATTAATACAATGATGGTAAATAAAAAATCACTCGATTCAACCAACACAAAACGGGTGTTTGAGTCACCAGAGTTTTCCTTTGCAGTTGGTCACTGGAGAACTAAGTGTCATAGTCAGTAGACTTTTTAAACTTGTAATCATACGTTAAACTGTATACACCCTTTGGAGTTCTTATTGTTATTTCCCTAGAACAGATTTTAATGTGTCGTTTATTTTTTTTTCACATTCTTTTTTTATTGCTTCTATGTCTTGCGGTTGAGAAAAGTTCATTCTTGACTTTTTCTGTAGTTCGAACTTTTGCATTTTGTAGTCGTTGTAGTCTGCTTGGAGTCTATTGAACTCCTCATCCGAAATTTGAGAGTCTTGCAAAGCTTTACTAATAATCAATCGAAATGAACTAAGTTTCGCCATTATTAATTGAACCATGGCTGTATGCTTTTGAAGTTTGACTTTTATTTTTTTGTTGAAAGCGGACGTTGTCATTGAAAGCAACCCGAGCGTCAACGACACACAACCCAACGGCAAAGCTACTACTGTTCCAACACCAGTCGCTAACAAACCAACAGAGCTTCCTGCAGTTAAAGCGCTTAGACTACCAAATCCAGTATTTAAGTATGTTGCTGTATTAAACAAACAAGAGTACCTTCGTTTGGTTCTGTTATAGTTAGCGAGGTCTTTTTCCAATTCTCTTTGTATTTCTGTAATGGTAGACAATCTGAACTTTCTGATTTCAGGATCATCACCACCCTCAGTCTTTTCTTTGTCAGTATTTTCTTTCGGTATTTTTGGATAAACTTTAACGGACATCTTTTTATATTTAAAAAAAAAATTGTTTACATTTAATTTGCACTTGCTATCATTTTAAGAAGATCATCAGGCAAAATGCTTTCAGTGTAATAAAACCCAATGAGATCTAAATTAGTAACATTAATGTACGTTAATTCTTTAAGATTGTCTGGATCAACACTCAATATAACTTTATCGCTGGTCGACACTGCCTTAATTTCTTCACCGCGGTTTTGAATAACGATAGTACACTCTCACTGATTCAACATCCAAGTTTTGCCAAGAAATAAGAATCCCTTTCATTAGGTTGTCGCTAACACCAACAGGTAGGGAATCAGGGTTGTCTGCTCTAACAGAAAGTTCAAATATCATAGTAAATTCGTCTGCTAAAGCCATTTTAGGAATGAACTCTAATTGCGTGGCCGAATCTTTTGTCACTGTCTTTTTTCTATGCAGTATGTACTGTCTCTTTTTATAAGGTTTGATTGCTATTTCTCTTCTGCTGTTGTTTTGTGGAATCAGACTAACATGTAACGGTCCTGAGTTAAATGATTTGCGAAAGTGTTTGTTATTATCAAAGAATGTAAACGGGCTTAAAAATTCAAACTTTATTTCCCAATCAATGAATGGAATTAAATGCCATTTGTTATCCCTTTTCCTAACAACTTTATATTCAAACTGGCCAACATTGTCAGCTACTACATTACGCAGTTGCTCTAGTTTAGGAACCTTTTTATCACTTATTTCTGCTCGTTTATAATAGCCGTTGTTTGTGTACTCAAAACCATACAGCGCTCCTATCTCCCCATTTAAATCAAAGTCTTCTGTGTCTGCTAGGTCCTTCAATTCTAAAGTTGCGCATCTAACAGGGTCAAGCATAACCGGTTGATCTGGTCCGCGTGACATTGTTTTATACTAAATTATTTTATTTCTAATAAAGCATTCAAGCTGTCGCACTGAACTTCTTTTCCTTTTTCATCAGTTATTCTTATTTTTAGTGAATGGTGAACCCCACAAACTAATTCTTTAAACTGTAAGTTAGTGAATGTAATAATTTCGTAATCACAGTATGCTGCTTTTGCTGTTGGAAGAACTCTTAACACAGTAGACGGCTGGTTATCAAATAAGTTGTTATCCGTACTCAGGATATCTAAATGAAAGTATAATAAAGAATGTATTCCAAGATTAAGCGAGTTTTCTCCTTCAAAAGTATAGTTATTTTCTGTAGGTGAAAAGCTATGTATATTACTACCATCAGTTCTAAACCCTAACATTTTTGCTAGTTCTCCTGCAAAGTAGTAACCTACTCCCTCTTGCTCTTTGAATATTAACGTTACTTTTAAATTTCCCTCATTAAGTTTTAAAGTAATGTTAAAATTACTTAGCATTTCTTTTAATGAACAAAAACCGTAATAACCGTCTGGTATAGTTAGTTCAACTTTCCCTGCGCTATCAATTTTTCTTATCCAATTATTTTTTAAGGTTTTGTTAACTTTGTAATAAATTTCATGGAGCGCTACTTTTAGAGAACCATGATTTTCAATAGGGCGTTGTAAAAGTATTGGCTCGTCTTGATCAGTTATATAAATAAACATTTTTATTGCGAATATATAAATGAATGCTTTTAAATATAACAAAGACGCCAAATATGCAGTTGGATCATATAACCCTAAAACTATAGCTGCTGATTCAATAGTTGTTGCAGTGGGAGTTGATTCTTTTGAAGTTAAGGTCAGTAATCCATTAAACCATTATTTAAATCCTAGTGTCAAACATGATAACATCGCAAAGGCATGGTTTAGTCATCCAATGCAGTTTTATCAAAACCAGTTAAACTTTGCTGTGTTCTGTGCAACAACAGGGTGTGGTGTTTCTTTCGCTGATCACTTAAATCATCCCGGAGTCATGGTAAAAGCAGTTTATAGATTTCATTTCTATTATACTTTCAAGCGTATTTTGTCTGAACTGCATGCTCCATTACCGAATGATTCTACTTTTAATCCGTTCAACAACAGAATTGACTTGAAGGCCTTTGAACGGATTTGTAATGAGTTTAACATTAACTTGAATACAGACTTTAGGCAAAAGTTAGATCGTAATCATGGTTTGGGTACACTTTATTATTGGGGCGTGCACAGAAAGTATAACTATGATTGGAATCCTCCTTACACGTCTTTTTCTTCAGGTACGACCGTTCATCTGGGATCTATTCAACAAAAACATAAAAATGCTTGGTCTACATTTATTCTTGATACTTCTGAAGGACTGACTAAGGCGGGAATAGAACGAGTAAATGATTCTATTCGTACTTACGTGTGGTGTTTGCTGGGATCTCAAGCGCAAGTTAAATCTGAGATAATGGATCCTTCAACTGGGTTTGATGCGCAAAAACAGTATTTAGCTAATTTAGAAGATGCAATCAATTCTACAGTTGACCTCCCAGCTAGCATTAAAAGGTATCAAGACGTTTTAAGATTCGCAAGATCGAAAGTAGACTTTGCTGTCGGTAGTGGATTATACATGCTGCCCTCTGATCTCAGGCTTCAAATAGGAGTAATTGAAAACTATAACAACGAAATCCTTATAGCTGGAGACAACCAAGCAATCGGTAAAAACAATGATCTAAATTCTGAAGTTGCTGCTCCATCAAGTGTACAACAAACAATTCCAATAAAGAATATGGCTGATTCAAATTCAACGAACTTACCAACTTCAATTAAATCAACGAACTTACCAACTTCAACGAACTTAACTGCAACTGATAATCATGAAAATGAAAAGACAGCATTAGTTCTTTTTTTAACAGCGGCTGGTCTAGTTTATTTTTATTTTACTAAAAAGTAATCCTACAATCATAACTAGCAGCAACCATAAATGTTCCGCCATAAAACCAACTACTTTGCTTGCTGTAGAAAAAAGCCAACTAATTATTCCACCTAATATTCCTGGTATAGCGTCTAGAGCTTTTATTCCTAATTTTTTTAATAGATTCTTTAAATGATCCAGTTGTTTTTTAATCCAATTCTTATCGCTTGATGGTGGGCCAGGAGCTGGCGGTTGAGCAGCAGTTCCTGATCCTGACCCGGTTAAAGCAAACACTAAAGTAGAGATTGCAAAACCTAAAGCTGTTAAAACACTAGCAATCGTAACACCCTGCTCTCTAAACAATGTTTTTATTCGTTCAGCCAGCGTTGTATCTTCGTGTAAAATTCTTTGGATTGTTTCTTTTATTCTACTAACTTGACTGCGGAGTTGTTCACGGTTTGTCGACAGTACTTCTAGTCTTGCTGCTCTCTCTAACTGAAGATCAGCTAGTCTTTGTATGATTCTGTCTTTTACGTCTTGACCAAGGTTACCGTCATCAGCTTCAACCAACTTTTTTTTTTCTCTGTCAATGTGAGCATCCAGTTCGCTTAACTTTGCTGTATTATTTGTTAACTCGCCCCTAATAGTTTGTAATGATTCGTTAAGAGCCAATAGTTCCCTCATAGGTAATGGGGGGTCATTCAATGTTTTTAAATGGGTTTCTTCATCCCTTGAAGTCATAAAACTAGTTTCCATTTCTATTATCTGATCAGCAGTTATTGGCAAGCCACTAAAAGGAATCGATTGAAGTTGGTTATCAGTTGGCAGCCTTTCTAACGTTTTTTGAAGAGCAGAAACAGTCTGTGTGCTTATGTACGGGGCGATCCCAAGTTGCCTCAGCACACCAGTACCAAACCTAGAACGAAGACCACTTCTTGTTAAAAACAATGAGGGGTTTTTATCGTGTGTAAATTTGTTTAATACCCCTTTTTTATCCTTCACAAGTAAATGCCCCCCAGGAGCCAAAACATAGTCATTAGGGTCATAAAGATCGGATAAATCTTGACCTATAAATTTACGAAAAGCCATTACTTTCGATTTTTTTATTTCTAGGCGTATTTCACCTGCTATATTATCCTCCCTTGGTCTAACTTCTACAATCGGGTTTGGTTCTGCTTCATCTAGTTCATGTCTTAAAGATAGTAGGTTATGACGGCGAGATAATAAAGGAATATTTTCACTCATGTCATCTCCAGCTTCATCATCAAAATCATCATAATCGAGGTCTGGTTCTATTCCTGCCATGTTTTTATTTATAATTATGTTTTTATTTTATTTCTAAAAAAGAGAGATGTCGCAATCATACGGAACAATTCTTGATCCATACAGACGGTTAAAAGAACCACTTGGTGTAAAAGGAACCAGGCAGAGTATTGTGATAAGTAATAATCCTTCAACTATCGATCAAAGACAAATATTATCAGTAAGATTTCCTAGTCTAGGGAGTAATGAAGTCATTGTGCCAGGTACTGCTCGTCTTGCTTTTAAAATAGACCTGGAGTCAGAGGCCGACCCAAACAGAACTTTAGTTGCTAATCTTGGTAGAGCGATCGTTAGTAAGATTACTATTAAACTTGAGGGGAGAGAGGTAATGTCTTTAGATAATGCAGATGTTTTTTTGAGTTATTGCGACCTCTGGTTAACAGAAAATGAAAGAAAAGATCGGGTTTATCAGGGAATACAAGGAGATAATGGTATAAAACATAGAATTGATGCTGATAATAAAAACGATAACAATAAAGATGCGTTGGTTGCTCAAGTTTATGGTAATCGATTTTATATACCTCTTGACTTTGAACTATTGAACACACACTCACCATATTATCAGGGAGCTTTACAAGATAGGCTTATGTATGAATTTACTTTTAATGACTATGCCCGTGTTATCAGATCGATAGAAGATTCAAATGCAAAATATAGTATTTCAGATATCACATTAGAGTTTGATGTTGTTCGTCATCAAGAATTAGCTCGGTTGATTTCACAACAATACCAGTCAAGATTTGCAATATACTACAACAGAATTTTAAATCACAGTAAGTTAACTAAAAACACAACAGACACAATCTGGAACATCGATTTGAATATATCAGCAAGGTCGTTGAAAGGAATTTTGCTGTTGTTTGAAGAAACCAAAAAACCCTTTAATAGATTAAGCGAGAGGTTTTATAATCCAAAAATAACTAAGCTGACTACTGCGATTGAAGGGCAACCGAACCAATTGTTTGCGAGCGGTCTTTTACCTTATCAGCACTTTGATGAAATAAGAAAACTGTTTGGTGGAGGCGGGCAACTAAGAGATCCGTCTGTTGATTTAATTTGCAAAGACCTCCATCTTCATGATGTTAGACTAGAAGATTATTTATCTTCGAAGTATGCTTTGTGGTTAGATCTTAGAACAACTGATGATAACAAACTTCATGGTAGCGGAAGAACAGTAGGTGATGGGTCAGGCGGAATAAACATTCAAATTCATAAAGAAGCAGTGGAAGTGAGCAAACAAATATATGTTTATGTGTATTTACTATGCGATGCTCAGCTGAACATTGAGAATAACAGATTAAAAGATATTGTGTATTAAAACAATGGACTTGAACAGTTTAAATTTCCTTACAAAAGAACCACATTGCGGGTTATTTTGCGGGATGACTGGGTGCGGAAAAACAATATTTATGTTAGATTTAATACAAACGGTTTATCGAAATCACTTTGAACATATAGTAATTTTTTGTACTACTTTAGAATTCAACAAGTCTTACAAAGAAAGAAAGTTCATTTGGTTAGATAATGAAATCTATTTAGTCAATCCAAGTAATAAACTAAGCGAATGTTTAGAGTATTTTTATCAACTGTTTAAAGGAACACCAACTTTGTTTATTATTGATGATTGCTCAGCTGAAAAAGACATTGTTAAAAAAAGAAATAGTTTAGCTAAGTTAGCTTTCAGTGGTAGACACGCGGGGATTAGTGTATGGATTTTAACACAAAAGTATAATTCTGTTTTAAAGGACTTTAGAGAACAGTTAAAGACGGTTGTTTTGTTTTTTACTAAAGACAAAAATAGTTTTGATGAATGTCTAGATGAAAATGATGTGATTGAATCAAAAGAAAAAAAAAAGTCGATTAAGCAAAAACTGAGGAAAGAGAAGTTTTGTAAGCTAGTGTTAAAAACAGATTTTCCTAGTCAGTACAAATGTTTGTGAAGGCAACAAAAAAAAAGTCAATTTTTTTTTGGTTTCTTTTTTATACTGGGTCAAATTCAAAGTTAAACTTGTTGTAAATTTCTGATAAAGTATCCATTATTTTGCTTTCAATTTTGAACAAGTATTTACTGACTATTTCATCGTCTTCCATTAATAGCAGAGATAGAACAATTTCTTTCTGCGCATTCCTTAATCTTTTCAATAAAATGTCGTAATTCTTTGTCTTGAGTATCTCTTTATTTTGAGTCTCCATTTAAAAACTTTTTTTTTTTTTTTTTTTTTTTTTTTGTCTAATCAAATCGGAACTGTGTCTGGTGGAATTATCTGTAATTCTTCTTTAACAAAGGCTCTTTTTGGAACGGGTCGTGTTGTCGAGTCAGTTTCTCTTAAATAATAAACAGGAGGATTCATTTCTATTACACTTTTTATCTCGTACGGATCAATACTCCAAATTGGGTCAGTTGCTCTTATGCGAGTGTCTCCTTCTGCTTCTCCCGGTGCATAAAGAAACCTAACTTTTACTCCAAATGGTATTAGTTGTTTTGTAATTGAATGTTGAATTGACAAGTCTATTGAAGAGTCAATTGTTTTCTTCTGTATTGCTTTTACTGGTCGGAGTCCAATGACCTTAGATTCTTCGTTATTCATAACACGCAGAACACTACTTAATCTTCTAACCCATTCAGTGTTTCTAGTTGAATCAAGGAGCTCTCTATGGTATTGATAAGAGAAAAGTCTTTCTGCCAATTGTTTGTTAAAGTTTTCAACTAAGGCTTGAGATCTATGGTTTCCAGGAATACCTCTTTTAATAGCGACTTTGTGTTTTAACATTAACTGATTGAATTGTCCTTTAAATTCTTTTCCTTCATCAACTTGAATTAAACGAGGATAGGTTAATGGACCGCGTCTATAGATTTCTTGTAAAGCGACAGAGACTGAAGTAGCACTTTTATCAGTCAATGGTTCAGCATCTTTATATCTTGAAGAGATGTCAACAACAGTAAGCGCGTATTTAAATCTTTTTCTTCTGATTAAATCATGAGGGAGGTATAGAAGATCCATTTGGTGAGTGTCATTTGGTGTTGAGTTGACAAAGTGCGGTCTTTTGATTCGTTTAGGCGCTGGTAAATAAATTTGCCAAATAGCTTGTTTAGATAGCC
>CM065680.1:72964172-72979172 GCA_017654935.2 Phymorhynchus buccinoides
ATTTAGACAGGGCAATGCGATAAGCATACATACGTTTTTACACCCAGCCATGAGAGAGAAAGAGAGAGAGAGAGATAGAGAGAGAGAGCATGAGACGGAGAGAGAGAGAGAGAGAGAGAGAGAGAGAGAGAGAGAGAGAGAGAGAGAGAGAGAGAGAGAGAGAGAGAGAGAGGTGGGGGGAGAGAGAGAGAGAGCGAACTAAACACTTGATTTCGCAATGTCCTCTCTTGCTTCATTTAAACTTTCCCACGGTTGTTAGAAAATGAAATGCCATCCAAACAAGAGTGGGCAGAGCCGCACATGCGAATATTATCAGCAGTGCTAGCTAGGCCCATTCCATCAACACAGTTCTCCTCTGCTTCCCTCTGAAGTTATTGCGTAGTAGAAAATAAGATTGGGAAACTACGTTGTCGTCAGAAACTATATGAGTGGAGTTTGTGGCAGCGCAAATTGTTACAACGCGGCAAAATGTTACAATTGTAACAAATTGCGTGAGGTGCCCGGGGCTCCTCGCGCAAAATGTTACAATTGTAACATTTTGACGCGTTGCAATATTTTGCACGGAAAGCCTGCGGCAAAATGTGACAATTTTGTTAGAATTGTAACATTGTGCGCGAGGCGCCCCGGGCAAAATGTTACAACGCGTCAAAATGCTACAATTGAAAACTTTCAATCAAAGGTGGGCGCCTCGCTCAAAATGTTACATTTGTAACAAACTGCGCTTGGCGCCCCGGGCGCCTCGCGCAAAATGTTGCAATTCTAATAAAATTGTAACATTTTGCCGCAGGCTTTCCGTGCAAAATGTTACAACGCGTCAAAATGCTACAATTGTAACATTTTGACGCGTTGTGACATTTTGTGCTGCCACAGAGTTGCCTTGACCTGAGCCAAAAATTACAACAACAAAAAGCTAACAAGTGCAACGCCGAGCGGCTGCAAAGTCCCCTCGCAGCATCGCCGAGGTATTCCGAAATCGGAATGTGTCGGCTGTACACATACATAAAAACGCATCAAAACAGCACGTAACTACATAAAAAGGCATCAAAACAGCACGTAACTGAATAGTTTTTTATACATAGCCTTGGGGTTCAGACCCGTGATTTGAGCGCGCGCGATCATACGCACACGCGCGCGCAGAAAACATCATGACAACTGTGTTATAGACCATTCATCAAGAAATGTTGTGGAAAAAAATGCATTAAAATACATGCAAAACTGACTTAGCGAGATATTATCGATTATGTGTTTCGGGGTTTGAACCCCGTAACTGGCGCAACCTTGACCTTAATGTAAAACTAAATACATCAGTGGATAGCTTGCATCTTGGCAAACCTGTATACCAAATTTGATGATGATAGACTGAATAGTTTTTGAGAAAAACGGACGAATAGCCGGACGAACGGAGGCACGCCGGACGGACGGACGGACACCCCACGGACGGACGGACGGACCAGACAAAAACAATAGCTCCCCGAACCTTCGGCTCCGGGACAGAGAACAGAAGAAAGGGGATTCTGGCTCAAGACTATTTTTGACCCCTTTTAGACACGAATTCGCAACTTTAAGGGTGAAAAAAAGCAAAAAATCAGACTTTTTAAAACCCCTTTTTAGATACAAAAACGCTACTTTAAGGGGTAAAAAAAGTAAAAATCCGTCACCCCCTTATTCTGTCAATTCGGAAGAAAAAACACTACTTTTAGGTGAAACAAAAAAAAACAAGAAAAAAAAACTACTTTTAAGGAAAAAAAAAAAAGAAAAAAAAAAAAAAAAAAAAAGAGAAAAATTCCTATAAAATATTCTACACGTTCTGAATTTTTTTGTTTTAAACTTTAGACAAAAAAAATCAAATAACTTTTGGGCTTTACTTCTTTAAACACTTTTTTTTCAAGCATAAAGAAGTTACTCAAGTTCTTTTTTTTTACAGTTAAAAAATTCTTTTTTTTTTTTTTTTTTTTTTTACTTAAGTTCTTTTTAAGTTCTTTTTAAGTTCTTTTTTAAGAAGTTACTTTTTAAGTTCTTTTTAAGTTCTTTTTAGGTTCTTAGTTCTTGCTAAGTCATCTTCAAGTTATTAATAAGCATTCTTCAAGTATTTATTAAGTTCTTACACAAAAACTTACTTAGTACTTATTAAGTTCTTATTAAGTTTTTATTAAGTTTTTATTGCATTAAAAATGGATCGCTCTCAGGTTTTAAGCTATTTGGCTTTTGTTTTTCTTGTTTGTCTGCTACTTTCTCTGGTTGTACTGTTTGTACTTCTACTCGTTTTTCTAGCTTTGGTTGCATGTGTGTTTTATATAATTTATAAGACAAATAACCAACACCAGCAACCACACCAACAGTAAGCAATACAACATCGTAATTCGTACTGTTTTGTTTGTCTTCTTCTTTTTTAACTGGTATTGCGCTTATGGTTGATTCATCTTCATTCTGAGACAACAGTTTTTGTTTTGTTTGTTTATTCATTTTTTGTTGTCGATTCCACTCTGATAACCTTTTACCTGCTTCAACTCGTCCTGGGCTCTTCGTTACCTTGGTTACTGTCTGACTGGGGCTTGTTTGCTGTTCTGTCTGATTCGTTTGATTCTCTGTCACGTTCATTTTTAATAGCCATAAAATCTATATGATTAAAAGTAATTAACCCCATAACAACTGGCGAAAGAAGCCCGCCAAACCTATAAAAAAGATCACAACTAAGAGACTCTAACGATTTAGTTAAAACAGGATCTTGACTTAAATCGTACATTAAATCTTGGCTTGAATCGAGTGGAAAAAACTGACTAACTAACTTAGTGTACAAGCCTATTACAGTTTGACCTAAACTTTTAACCATTTTAGATCCTAACTGTGCTTCGTATCTGTTGTAGTACTTTTCAATGTCAGCAGAAGACATTTGTTGAATCTGTTCTATACTAAATTCTGTTCCTAAGTATTGTTTTGTTTTTCCACACGCAGCCAGAGAATACAACTTTTCCTTTTTATTCATAACACTTGTCGACACTTCATCAGAAATTACTGCTTCCTGCGCATTTAACAACAGTTCGTCACAATTCATTTTTAGTTGATTTATTATTTTTATTTTAAAAACAAAAATGAGTGCTGAAAAAACTGTTGCTAACCTTGTATATCAATCTGCTCTGATTGGTGGACTTTCTGTTGCGTACACGATGGTTGGTAAGAAACTATTGAAAATGAAAGCAGCTGACCTTGGAAAACTTGACCTAGAGGACTCCGGTAAACTAATCGCTATAATCACTGCTTCAATCGCAACAAAAGACTTTCTAGTTAAGCAAGGAATAATTCCAGAAAATATATATATGTAAAAATAAAATGGCTTCACTCGCAATGATGATTGGCGGTGCTGTAGTAAACGCTCTTGCTTTTTCAGGAAGTAATTACATGTTTAGTAAACTAGAAACAAACAAGGAAAGACAAAGACATAATCGAGCAATGGAGCAATTAGCAGCAGCACAAGACGCCTATGAAAAGCAAAGACTCGCTCAGTTAGATTTTATTAACAACAAATTAAAACTGCAAAACCATGCAGCATACACTTTTAAGAATGTTGACGACGCTATTAAAGAGTATTATTTAGTGACAGGAGAAGACCTCCAACAGCTCCCACCACCAAAACTAAGTGACTTCTACCAACCATCCGAAAAACAAAAACTCCAGGAAATAGCTTTTATTGTAGTTGGTATGACTGCTGTTTATTTCATAGCAAAAAACGTGTAGTATTAAAATGAATGATAAACTATCTAAAATTTATTATTCACCGAAAGGTTATTGGAAAGGTTTAACTGCTATTCAAAAATTAAATCAAGCTGCTGGAGTCACTGAACAAACAGCAAAAGAATGGCTATCTAAACAAGCTATTTGGCAAATCTATTTACCAGCGCCTAAACGAATTAAAAGACCGCACTTTGTTAACACAACACCTAATGACACTCATCAAATGGATCTTCTATACCTCCCTCATGATTTAATCAGAAGAAAAAGATTTAAATACGCGCTTACAGTTGTTGATTTAGCTTCAAGATATAAAGATGCTGAACCATTAACTGATAAAAGTGCTACTTCAGTCTCTGTTGCTTTACAAGAAATCTATAGACGCGGTCCATTAACCTATCCTCGTTTAATTCAAGTTGATGAAGGAAAAGAATTTAAAGGACAATTCAATCAGCTAATGTTAAAACACAAAGTCGCTATTAAAAGAGGTATTCCTGGAAACCATAGATCTCAGGCCTTAGTTGAAAACTTTAACAAACAATTGGCAGAAAGGCTTTTTTCTTATCAATACCATAGAGAACTCCTTGATTCAACTAGAAACACTGAATGGGTTAGAAGACTAGCCAGTGTTCTGCGAGTCATGAATAACGAAGAATCTAAGGTCATTGGATTTAAACCAGTAAAAGCAATACAAAAGAAAACAATTGACTCTTCGATAGACTTACCGCAAGATCATTCAATTACAAAGCAACTGATACCATTTGGAATAAAAGTTAGGTTTCTTTATGCACCAGGAGAAGCAGAAGGAGACACTCGCATAAGAGCAACTGACCCAATTTGGAGTATTGATCCGTACGAGATAAAAAGTGTAATAGAAATGAATCCTCCCGTTTATTATTTAAGAGAAACTGACTCGACAACACGACCCGTTCCAAAAAGAGCCTTTGTTAAAGAAGAATTACAGATAATTCCACCAGACACAGTTCCGATTTGATTAGACAAAAAAAAAAAAAAAAAAAAAAAAAAAAAAAAAAAAAAAAAGTTTTTAAATGGAGACTCAAAATAAAGAGATACTCAAGACAAAGAATTACGACATTTTATTGAAAAGATTAAGGAATGCGCAGAAAGAAATTGTTCTATCTCAGCTATTAATGGAAGACGATGAAATAGTCAGTAAATACTTGCTCGAAATTGAAAGCAAAATAATGGATACTTTTTCAGAAATTTACAACAAGTTTAACTTTGAATTTGACCCAGTATAAAAAAGAAACAAAAATTTTTTTTTTTTTTTTTTTTTTTTTTTTTTTTTTTTTTCCCTTCACAAACATTTGTACTGACTAGGAAAATCTGTTTTTAATACTAGCTTACAAAACTTCTCTTTCCTCAGTTTTTGCTTAATCGACTTTTTTTCTTCTTTTGATTCAATCACATCATTTTCATCTAGACATTCATCAAAACTATTTTTATCTTTAGTAAAAAACAAAACAACCGTCTTTAACTGTTCTCTAAAGTCCTTTAAAACTGAATTATACTTTTGTGTTAAAATCCATACACTAATCCCTGCATGTCTACCACTGAAAGCTAACTTAGCTAAACTATTTCTTTTTTTAACAATGTCTTTTTCAGCTGAGCAGTCATCAATAATAAACAATGTTGACGTTCCTTTAAACAGTTGATAAAAATACTCTAAACATTCACTTAGTTTATTACTTGGATTGACTAAATAGATTTTATCATCCTCCCAAATGAACTTTCTTTCTTTGTAAGATTTGTTGAATTCTAAAGTAGTACAAAAAATTACTATATGTTCAAAGTGATTTCGATAAACCGTTTGTATTAAATCTAACATAAATATCGTTTTTCCACACCCAGTCATCCCGCAAAATAACCCGCAATGTGGTTCTTTTGTAAGGAAATTTAAACTGTTCAAGTCCATTGTTTTAATACACAATATCTTTTAATCTGTTATTCTCAATGTTCAGCTGAGCATCGCATAGTAAATACACATAAACATATATTTGTTTGCCCACTTCCGCTGCTTCTTTATGAATTTGAATGTTTATTCCGCCTGACCCATCACCTACTGTTCTTCCGCTACCATGAAGTTTGTTATCATCAGTTGTTCTAAGATCTAACCACAAAGCATACTTCGAAGATAAATAATCTTCTAGTCTAACATCATGAAGATGGAGGTCTTTGCAAATTAAATCAACAGACGGATCTCTTAGTTGCCCGCCTCCACCAAACAGTTTTCTTATTTCATCAAAGTGCTGATAAGGTAAAAGACCGCTCGCAAACAATTGGTTCGGTTGCCCTTCAATCGCAGTAGTCAGCTTAGTTATTTTTGGATTATAAAACCTCTCGCTTAATCTATTAAAGGGTTTTTTGGTTTCTTCAAACAGCAGCAAAATTCCTTTCAACGACCTTGCTGATATATTCAAATCGATGTTCCAGATTGTGTCTGTTGTGTTTTTAGTTAACTTACTGTGATTTAAAATTCTGTTGTAGTATATTGCAAATCTTGACTGGTATTGTTGTGAAATCAACCGAGCTAATTCTTGATGACGAACAACATCAAACTCTAATGTGATGTCTGAAATACTATATTTTGCATTTGAATCTTCTGTTGATCTGATAACACGGGCATAGTCATTAAAAGTAAATTCATACATAAGCCTATCTTGTAAAGCTCCCTGATAATATGGTGAGTGTGTGTTCAATAGTTCAAAGTCAAGAGGAATGTAGAATCGATTACCATAAACTTGAGCAACCAACGCATCTTTATTGCTATCTTTTTTATCATCAGCATCAATTCTATGTTTTATACCATTATCTCCCTGTATTCCCTGATAAACCCGATCTTTTCTTTCATTTTCTGTTAACCAGAGGTCGCAATAACTCAAAAAAACATCTGCATTATCTAAAGACATTACCTCTCTCCCCTCAAGTTTAATAGTAATCTTACTAACGATCGCTCTACCAAGATTAGCAACTAAAGTTCTGTTCGGGTCGGTCTCTGACTCCAGGTCTATTTTAAAAGCAAGACGTGCAGTACCTGGCACAATGACTTCATTAGATCCTAGACTAGGAAATCTTACTGATAATATTTGTCTTTGATCGATAGTTGAAGGATTATTACTTATCACAATACTCTGCCTGGTTCCTTTAACACCGAGTGGTTCTTTTAACCGTCTGTATGGATCAAGAATTGTTCCGTATGATTGTGACATCTCTTTTTATTTTGAAAAAAAATAAAAACATAATTATAAATAAAAACATGGCAGGAATAGAAGAAGAACAAGATTATGATGTTTTTGATGCTGAACCTGGAGATGACATGAGTGAAGCTACTTCGTCTCGTCATGACCTATCATCTTTAAGACGCAGAACTAATGGAAAATAGAGTAGGATCTTTTTATGAAAGTCGTTAGGACAAGAACCACCTGATGTTATGGCTTTTCGTAAATTTATTGGTGACTTTGAATTACAAGATGAGCATTTATATCTGAAAAAAGATAATGGTGAACTAGTCAAACTTACGACTAAACCAAACCCCTTTAAGTTTTTAAAAAAGAGTACTGTTCGTAGCAAGCTCAGTGTTAGCGAACAAAGACGATTTGATATCGAAGAAGACCGAAGAACAGAAGCTGTTTCTAAACTTCAAAACACGTTACAAAGACTGCCAACTGATTCCCAACTTCAATCGATTCCTCTTAGTGACTTAAGCGCAACTGCTGACCAGATAATAGAAATGGAAACTAGTTTTATAACTTTAGATGATGAAGAAACCCATTTAAAAACATTGAATGACCCACCATTACCTATGAGAGAACTAATGGCTCTCAACGAATCATTAAAATCTATCAGGGGCGAGTTAACAAATAATACAGCAAAGTTAAGCGAACTTGACGCTCACATTGACAGAGAAAAAGAAAAGTTGGTTGAAGCTGATGACGGTAACCTTGGACAAGACATAAAAGACAGAATCATAAAAAGACTAGATGATCTTCAACAAGAGAGAGCAGCAAGACTAGAAGTACTGTCAACTAACCGTGAACAATTACGCAACACAAGTCAGCAGAATAAAAGAAACCATCCAAAGAATTTTACACGAAGATACAACGCTAGCAGAAAGAATAAAAACTTTATTTAGAGAGCAAGGTGTTACGATTGCTAGTGTTTTAACAGCTTTAGGTTTTGCAATCTCTACTTTAGTGTTTGCTTTAACCGGAGCAGGAGCAGGAGCACCGCTCACCGCCATCTCCACCATCAAGCGATAAGAATTGGATTAAAAAACAACTGGATCATTTAAAGAATCTATTAAAAAAATTAGGAATAAAAGCTCTAGACGCTATACCAGGAATATTAGGTGGAATAATCAGTTGGCTTTTTTCTACAGCAAGCAAAGTAGTCGGTTTTATGGCAGAACATTTATGGATGCTATTAGTTCTAATTGTCGGATTACTTTTTAGTAAAATAAAAATAAACTAGACCAGCCGCAGTTAAAAAAAGAACTAGTGCTGTCTTTTCGTTTTCATGATTATCAGTTGTTGGTAAGTTTTCATGACGTTGGTTTTATTAAAGTTGGTAAGTTCGCTGTCATAGATTTTATTGGAATTGTTTGGCTTGATGGAGCAGCAACTTCAGAATTTAGATCATTGTTTTTTACGATTGCTTGGTCGTCTCCAGCTATAAGGATTTCGTTGTTATAGTTTTCAATTACTCCTATTTGAAGCCTGAGATCAGAGGGCAGCATGTACAATCCACTACCAACAGCAAAGTCTACTTTCGATCTTGCGAATCTTAAAACGTCTTGATACCTTTTAATGCTAGCTGGGAGGTCAACTGTAGAATTGATTGCATCTTCTAAATTAGCTAAATACTGTTTTTGAGCATCAAACCCAGTTGAAGGATCCATTATTTCAGATTTAACTTGCGCTTGAGATCCCAGCAAACACCACACGTAAGTACGAATAGAATCATTTACTCGTTCTATTCCCGCCTTAGTTAGTCCTTCAGAAGTATCAAGAATAAATGTAGACCAAGCGTTTTTATGTTTTTGTTGAATAGACCCCAGATGAACGGTCGTACCTGAAGAAAAAGACGTGTAAGGAGGATTCCAATCATAGTTATACTTTCTGTGCACGCCCCAATAATAAAGTGTACCCAAACCATGATTACGATCTAACTTTTGCCTAAAGTCTGTATTCAAGTTAATGTTAAACTCATTACAAATCCGTTCAAAGGCCTTCATGTCAATTCTGTTGTTGAACGGATTAAAAGTAGAATCATTCGGTAATGGAGCATGCAGTTCAGACAAAATACGCTTGAAAGTATAATAGAAATGAAATCTATAAACTGCTTTTACCATGACTCCAGGATGATTTAAGTGATCAGCGAAAGAAACACCACACCCTGTTGTTGCACAGAACACAGCAAAGTTTAACTGGTTTTGATAAAACTGCATTGGATGACTAAACCATGCCTTTGCGATGTTATCATGTTTGACACTAGGATTTAAATAATGGTTTAATGGATTACTGACCTTAACTTCAAAAGAATCAACTCCCACTGCAACAACTATTGAATCAACAGCTATAGTTTTAGGGTTATATGATCCAACTGCATATTTAACGTCTTTGTTATATTTAAAAGCATTCATTTATATATTCGCAATAAAAATGTTTATTTATATAACTGATCAAGACGAGCCAATACTTTTACAACGCCCTATTGAAAATCATGGTTCTCTAAAAGTAGCGCTCCATGAAATTTATTACAAAGTTAAATGGATTAACATAAGCGAATCCTTAAAGAACAATTGGATAAGAAAAATTATGATAGAAGAAAGGGTTGAACTAACTATACCAGACGGTTATTACGGTTTTTGTTCATTAAAAGAGATATTAAACGACTTCGACATTACTTTAAAACTTAATGAGGGAAATTTGAAAGTGAAGATGACGTTTAGAGGTCAAAAAGGTGTAGTATTTGAATTTGCTAATGAATTGGCTAAACTATTAGGTTTTAGATTAGACAGGTTCCATGTCACTGATAATGCACTGGAAAGTAATTCATTTACGGCTGTAAAATCACTTAATCTCGGAATACATTCTTTATTATATTTTCATTTAGATATCCTGAGTACGGATAACAACTTATTTGATAACCAGCCGTCTACTGTGTTAAGAGTTCTTCCAACAGCAAAAGCGGCATACTGTGATTACGAAATTATTACATTCACTAACTTACAGTTTAAAGAATTAGTTTGTGGGGTTCACCATTCACTAAAAATAAGAATAACTGACGAAAAAGGAAAAGAAGTTCAGTGCGACAGCTTGAATGCTTTATTAGAAATAAAATAATTTAGTATAAAACAATGTCGCGCGGACCAGATCAACCGGTTATGCTTGACCCTGTTAGATGCGCAACTTTAGAATTGAAGGACCTAGCAGACACAGAAGACTTTGATTTAAATGGGGAGATAGGAGCGCTGTATGGTTTTGAGTACACAAACAACGGCTATTATAAACGAGCAGAAATAAGTGATAAAAAGGTTCCTAAACTAGAGCAACTGCGTAATGTAGTAGCTGACAATGTTGGCCAGTTTGAATATAAAGTTGTTAGGAAAAGGGATAACAAATGGCATTTAATTCCATTCATTGATTGGGAAATAAAGTTTGAATTTTTAAGCCCGTTTACATTCTTTGATAATAACAAATACTTTCGCAAATCATTTAACTCAGGGCCGTTACATGTCAGTCTGATTCCACAAAACAACAGCAGAAGAGAAATAGCAATCAAACCTTATAAAAAGAGACAGTACATACTGCATAGAAAAAAGACAGTGACAAAAGATGCAGCCACGCAATTAGAGTTCATTCCTAAAATGGCTTTAGCAGACGAATTTACTATGATATTTGAACTTTCTGTTAGAGCAGACAACCCTGATTCCCTACCTGTTGGTGTTAGCGACAACCTAATGAAAGGGATTCTTATTTCTTGGCAAAACTTGGATGTTGAATCAGTGAGATGTACTATCGTTATTCAAAACCGCGGTGAAGAAATTAAGGCAGTGTCGACCAGCGATAAAGTTATATTGAGTGTTGATCCAAACAATCTTAAAGAATTAACGTACATTAATGTTACTAATTTAGATCTCATTGGGTTTTATTACACTGAAAGCATTTTGTCTGATGATCTTCTTAAAATGATAGCAAGTGCAAATTAAATGTTAAAATTTTTTTTTTATATAAAAAAGATGTCCGTTAAAGTTTATCCAAAAATACCGAAAGAAAATACTGACAAAGAAAAGACTGATGGTGGTGATGATCCTGAAATCAGAAAGTTCAGATTGTCTACCATTACAGAAATACAAAGAGAATTGGAAAAAGACCTCACTAACTATAACAGAACCAAACGAAGGTACTCTTGTTTGTTTAATACAGCAACATACTTAAATACTGGATTTGGTAGTCTAGGTGCTTTAACAGCGGGAAGCTCTGTAGGATTGTTGGCGACTGGTGTTGGATCAGTAGTAGCTTTGCCGTTAGGTTGTGTGTCGTTGACGCTCGGGTTGTTTTCAATGACAACGTCCGCTTTCAACAAAAAAATAAAAATAAAACTACAAAAGCATACAGCCATGGTTCAATTAATAATGGCAAAACTTAGTTCATTTCGATTGATTATCAGTAAAGCTTTGCAAGACTCTCAAATTTCGGATGAGGAGTTCAATAGACTCCAAGCAGACTACAACGACTACAAAATGCAAAAGTTTGAACTTCAGAAAAAATCAAGAGCAAGTTTTTCACAACCGCAAGACATAGAAGCAATAAAAAAAGAATGTGAAAAAAAAATAAACGACACATTAAAATCTGTTCTAGGGAAATAACAATAAGAACTCCAAAGGGTGTATACAGTTTAACGTATGATTACAAGTTTAAAAAGTCTACTGACTATGACACTTAGTTCTCCAGTGTCCAATTGAATACGAAAACTCAGGTGATTTAAACACACGCTTTGTATTGTTTGAGTCAAGTGATTTTTTATTTACAACTGTTGTGTTTATTTCGTGTAACTTAGATTGTATTTTTATGTTGTCATGATAGAATGTTTTGTTGTCGAACAGTGCTTCTTTGTAGTTGTTGTGTGTCATAACCATTTGAACAACTGGTCTAGAAATTCCTTTCGCTTTTTTAATTACGCTAGTTTGGCTGGCAATTGAATACATCTTTGCTCTCAGACCAACGTACTCTTTGATTATAGTTCCATTCAGTTCATCCTTCATCTTACCGATTACCTTTTTATTTACGGATGAATGTAATGGAGATTCACTTGGGTAGTCAGAGGTGTCATACCAGGAGTCAACACCTTTTGCTGAATCTGTCTCTAAATCTTTGTAGAAGTCTTCAGTCGGAATGTCTAGAATAAATGAGTCCGTGTCTGTGTAGAGTACTTTAGAGTCTGGGTAGAGTGGTTTAAAGTAGTCGTATAAAAATTCTAGCATCAATAGTTTAGAGAGTTCAAGAACAGAAAACCCAATGAAGACTGGTTTATCTAGTTTTACTTTAATTTTTTTCATCATGATACCGTAAAGGTTGTCATGGAATTTTTTGAAGTCTTGATAATTAGGTTTTGAAGTTAATTTGATTGCTTTGTTTTCTTGTGTTACTAATCTGACGTCTTTGCGTTTGTGCGGGTTTTCCATAGTCTTTCCAAAACAACTGTTGTTCATTAGTTTAAAGAAGTCTTTTTCTGAGGCGTCAGTAGCTTGAGTTCTGAGATTAGTGTTCTTCATTATATATGGTTCCATAAACTTCCTCTGAGTGAACGAAATGATTCTATGAACTGCTGTTAGTCTTAATCCGTGACGTAAGTAGAATTGTAGGAGTCGATAATGACAGACGTATTTTTTTTTGTTCTGCAGATTAGGAACAAGTTTTGGTAACTCTGATCCCACCTGAAGTCTTTCTGCGGCTAACGGGTAGTCATTGTGTAGGTCATGGAGTTCATCCGGATAATCTAAGTCGACTTCTAAAATAAATCCTGTTTTGTAGGAATCTGGTAACTTTAAAAGCCATTCTAAGAACTCCGTGATATTAAAATCAAAAGGCGATGTTAACATTTTAAAATTACGTAATGGTAGTGATTGACACATCGCCCAACCATAGAGATTGTTTGCATCTAAATACATGATATAATTTGATGGTTTTGTAGGATCGTAGTCGTCTAAGTACTTGTTGTTGGCCTTGCAGTAACCGTGTGAAGCCATAGAGATTCCTCCGCGTAGTCCGTCTTCAATCATCTGAAGAGTTGGTAGATCGGAGAGTAAGTCAATCTGTATTTTGGTAAATCTTAAGAAAGCATCCCAACTCATACCAGGAGCAGTGATATAATTAGCAGGGTCTAGACTGTAATGTTTCATACACGTTTTTCTGTAGTTCTCGAATACATCTGCAAGCAAACAAACGTCAGCCATCAAGTAGGCGTCGTGGTAGTCTCCCATGGTCTGGCATTTTAACTTAATCCACGCTGACTGAGCATGGTTGTAGTCAGAGTCGCTTATATCTTTTCCTTTTAAACTAGAGTAGAATGCGCCTTTGGGTGGTAATTCAACTTCATCGAACCGCTCCCAACTACTCATGTACTCGTAAGGGTATACTCCTTTTCGTACAAGTGCTGGATCAAAGTATTTTTCTGTTATAGGACATTTGGATAGTGACTGACCTAAAGATTCTAACGATCCCATCATATGTTGTAGTGAATCATAAAAAGATAATTGACCTAATGTAAATGTCATGTACTTTTCTGAAGACTGAGCTATACAACTGACGGTTCTAAATTCATCAGTAACTGCTTGTAGAATTAAATGAGAGTCATATCCACGTAGATTGTGAAAGAATATAGGCAGTTTCCAATTCCTCGGTTCAAACTTTAACTGGAGATTACAGGAGTTGTGTGCTGCTCCTCTGAATTTTCCACTAATGTGATCATGGTCTCGTACTTTATGGTTGTCTGGACAGTCAGGGGATTCCTCTTCCACAAACCCTTTTCTGCAAATCCAACATTCAGTAGCTGATTCGAATTGAATTAAATCTTCAGGCGTCATGATTAAATCTAATAAATTTAGTTGGTTAGATAGTTCATTTCGTAGTTTCATCATTCTCATTAAAAAGATTTTTGCAGCATCGGGTCCTCTATAAAGTTCAGGTTCAAAATGTATCCCATCTGATCTAAGAACAATAAATGCGAATGAACAGATTTGATGATTATTCAATAAAACAGTTTTAGGAAGATTTTTAGGAGCTGGTCCTTGATAGGGTACAATGATTGACTCGAAATCAGCATAAACAACATAAGGACTTAATTGCAGTTTCTTCCAGTTTTTAAAGAACACCTTACTTCCTTCTTTCGGAGTAATAAGTTCAGTATTACAGTCAATGGATGAATTACAATGTTTTCTATGTTCAACCGCTGCTTGAATACTTGGCATTCTTAGTAAACATCTTCGACAGAATTCTTGTTTTTCTTTGTGATTTGTAGTATAGTTTATAAGTCTGCTCATTGTTCTGATTAAAGTGTAGTGTGTTTTTGTTCCGTCTGTTACTAAGAGAAGATCAATATGTTTTTTATCAGGATCACCAATCATGGGAGAGTTCTTTGAAACTCGGATTGGTTTAAGGTTTTCTTCTACAGACCATGTGTAGATGTTAATTGAAATTGGTTTATTCTGTTCTTCAAATTGATCAACTTCGCTTAGGCTTACAGGGAAGTCGACTCCATCAAAGTTTAATTCATTTATGTAAGGCTGATAGTTAATTACTCTTTCTGCGTTCTTTTTGGCATAATGAAGTTTAGCTAAAACACACCACATAAAACATTTGTTATCTGTATTCTTAATGTTTAATACTGCACGTTTTAAAACAAGTTCTTTAGGTAAAGGAATAAATGAGTTTCCTACGATGGGGGTATATTTACTCTCCCTTAATTTAATTTCTAATACTCCTCCTTCTGACCAACCAGATCCTCTCAGTTTTGCCTCTTCTGATGCGTTAATGAACTGGGTGATTAAATTGTCTGCCCAGGTTTCTGTAAAATCATTATAAGTCAGAATGACTTGCTGTTTAGTAGAGACCCATACTTGAAGCTGCTCACCTTGGATTGTTTTATAATCTACGTACACTGTTAACATTACTTTAACTGGTGGTTCTATAGCTAGTTTTTCAGGTATTTGCGAAATAGCATGTTTTACACTTTCAAGTACATTTTCTGGAT
>CM065680.1:72989172-72994172 GCA_017654935.2 Phymorhynchus buccinoides
CTGTCTGAGAGCATCACATGCATGGTCATCTCTGGCATCAAGAACAATAAATTATTGCAGAGATAACACACATGGTGCTGCAACAACGCTGAACAAACCATGATCTATGATGAAAACCTCGATGCTAGGATTCTCAGAGTGATATGAGATTCCAACGCCTGTCTGAGAGCATCACCTGCATGGTCATCTCTGGCATCGAGAACAATTGCAGAAATAGTTAACACACATTGTGCTGCAACAACGCTGAACAGACTATGATCTATGATGAAAACCCGTGAGGAAGACAAAGGTACTCAAGAACGCAAAGACAAAAGCATCATTTAAACCACACACACAAAAACCGACACAAACTAATATATTCCTTTACCCAGTACTGTACTGGGGCAGAGGACAATAAACACAGGCGATAATGGATTCCCACCGAACGAAACATATGTTCCTACTTAGAAAACATCATCCCAATCCCTATCTCTCTCCCCCTCTTGTTCACACACACACACACACACACACACACACACACACACACACACACACACACACACACACGCACGCACGCACACACACACACACACACACACACACACACACACACACACACACACACACACACACACACTAATGCCTAGTCTCTCCCATATTTGGTTATTCTCCGGGTATCTTTCAGTGTGGGGTTTTCTCTCCAGTCTCCTCACCTTATCGTTTTGTGGTTTCTTGGGTTTTTTGTTTGTTTTTTCCCCTCATCCAATCTATCTTAAATTCAGAAAACGACGTTGACCCCCGTTTGACTGCACATTAGTATCAGCTTCAAGAGGGTCACATTTCGCATTCAGTGCTCCACGTCGACAGACAAATAACGATGTTACGTAACCTAATGACAGGAAGAGAGAAAGTGTTGGGTTCTTATTCTTATGTAAGGTTGTTGTTGTTTTGTTGTTGTTTTTTTTGGTTAACGTCTGCATTTTCTTCTGCTTTTCAAGAACGCGATGTTCGTTTGAAGAAAAGACGCCCTGTGGTTGCAATCATGCGGACTCACCCCCGGCCGTGGGGATACCGGGGAGTATTTTGTACAAATAGTTCCCCCACCTTCCGTAAGTTCTGTGTTTGTAACTTCCTCTAAGTCTGTCATAGATCTCTTTGTCTCTGCCTTTTCGCTTTGCTTACTGTCATCTACTATCTTTCTATCTCACTGGTCCATTCTCCTGCCTTTTTTTCTATGACTTCTTACGAAGATTTTTCCTCAGCCGAAGTCGGACATACTGGGCCTACCTATTTCTTAGTTAGGCGCATAACGGCAGCATGACGCATCTACGCTCATATGACAGGAAACTGTCTGAGCGAACGAAGAAGAAGAAGAAGAAGAAAAAAAATTAAAAAAAATTATAGTCTAGTTTTTCTTTGTCCGATTATCTTTCATTTTTTCACTTTATTCTCTGTACTGTGCCTAATATCTTTTTTTTCTCTCATCCTACCCCATCTCTCTCTCTCTCTCTCTCTCTCTCTCTCTCTCTCTCTCTCTCTCTCTCTCTCTCTCTCTCTCTCTCTCTCTCTCTCTCTCTCTCTCTCTCTCTCTCTCTCTCTCTCTCTCTCTCTCTGTTCCCTTCTTGTTGCTTGTCTGTCCGTCTACGTCTCTCTTTGTCTTTCTCTCTGCATGCTTGTCATTCTCCATCTCTTCCCCCTCTCTTTCTCTCACTCTTTTCTCTATGTGTGTCTCTGTGTTGTGTTTGTGTGCGTGCGTGCGTGTGTGCGTGTGTGTGTGTGTGTGTTGTGTGCGCGCGTGTGTTTGTGTGTGCGTATGTGTGTTAGTGTGTGTGTGTGTGTTTATGTGTGTGTTTGTGACTCTATAATGTTATGTGTGTTACTCTGTGTGTGTATGTGTGTATTTGTAACCGTGTCTGTGTCTGTCTACATCGGTGTATGCATTGCAATGCACACAGTCATACATGTCTATTAATCTATTAACTTTTTTATCCAGGCAGTCGTCCTAGCTGTAAAGTTGCCCAGATTAATTAACAGCACTGTCTGCATATATCTCTTAAGGCTGTTTACTCATTTGTCTGTTAATGCTTTTCCTTCTAGCTGACTGAAGATTGCGCTGAAGTTGATGAGAAGTGGGTGTTAAAGTGGAGGCGATAAATGACTGGGCTGATAAATGACGATGCCAGCGTAGGCCTATTGGATGTGACAAAGAGTGGGTGGGTTTTGTTTTAAATGGTAAGACATACATACAAACACACGCGCGCGCGCACACACGCGCACACACACGCGCGCGCACGCACGCACGCACACACACACACACACACACACACACACACACACACATACGCATACCGAGACAGAGAGAGAGAGAGAGAGAGAGAGAGAGAGAGAGAGAGAGAGAGAGAGAGAGAGAGAGAGAGAGAGAGAGAGAGAGAGAGAGAGAGAGAGAGAGAGAGAGAGAGAGAGAGAGAGAGAGAGAGAGAGAGAGAGAGAGAGTAGACAGAACGGGGTATGCAGCTTTGTGCTTGCATTTCTCTGGGCTTTATAATTATGCTTACCGTTTTCTTACTTCGTGTTATGCCTGGGATACGGTGGCTCCCTTGTTATGTCTTTTTGCATATTGGTGAGGGTGGGGGTGTTGATGGGAACGTCTCATAGCATGCAAGAGTGGATCACCATTTGAAACTTTGGTTAGCATTGTGCTTCTTTCCAGCATTACGATCATACTTTTCACTATGGATAACTTTTGTTGCTTTGATCATTCGTGACTTTCTGTGAAGAGTGGGAGAGAAAACAAAATGACGAATCGAGTGAGAGGGAGTGGGGGGAGAGATAGACAGACAGACAGAGAAAGAGACTGATAAAGAGACAGACAAAGACAAACAGAAAATAGCCTAACAGAAAGGCAGACAGACCAACACGCAGAGAGGCAGACAGGCGAGAAGATAGACAGCGAGGCAGATAGATGGAACCTTTTCTTGTATATTTAGCGTTATGTCTGCAGCAGTGAATGTTCATAGGGGCACCCTGACGGATGCGGTTTTGCAAAAAACACGTCGATATCAACAGAAAAAAAACACCCTTTACAAAGATCGCAAATCAAAAGTCTGGAAGTCAAATTCTTTCAGTGAAAGAGAAGGCATGTGCCTTCTCCTTTCTAATGACCGCCTGAGTTTAGACTAAATCGTTTGCACGAAGTTTCCATAATACAGGCCTTTTTTTGTGTTTTTTTGTTATGCAGTTTACCAAAAGGAGTTTCGCTCACAACCAAGGAAATTGCTCTCTTATTTTTACTGCACTACAAAGAAGAAAAAGCTTCAGCCACTCTTGAGTGGCCTCCACCCACCCCGTCCAAAATGGCTTCTCTCTCCTGGCATCTCCGCCAAGGAGGACTCGCCGTTTCGACGGTTTGATTTCTAGGAAACCAGAGCAAAGTGAGTGTTCCGATCCTTGAAAAGGCTGTCTTTCTGGTGATCTGGACGTGTTTCTTGCAAAACCTTACCCGTCAGGGTCCACCTTTAAGGTTCCCAGAAGCAGATTTGACGCTTCCTTTTGTTTTGGACAGCATCCACTGTATACAACACCCTATCAGTTGTTTGGTGACGTGCAAGTGCACACTGTGCGAATGCATTATGCAGCTTTTTCTTGTTTGTTATCAATGCCTTCCCCGTCTGTTGAAGTAACAACACATGGCAGAAGGCAGGTTCTTCTGTTAAAGGTGGACCCTGACGGATGAGTGTTTTGCAAGGAACACGTCGAGATCACCAGAAAGACAGCCTTTTCAAGGATCGGAACACTCACTTTGCTCTGGTTTCCTAGAAATCAAACCGTCGAAACGGCGATTCCTCCTTGGCGGAGATGCTGGAGAGAGTAGCCATTTTGGATGGGGTGGGTGGAGGTCACTCATTGTGGTTGAAGCGTTTTCTTTTTTTGTAGCGCAGTAACATAAATTGGAACTATTTCCTTTGTTGTGAGTGAAACTCCTTTAAATAAACTGTATACAATTATATTTAAAAAAATACAAATAAAAAGGCTTGTATTGCGAAAATGTCGTGCAAACGATTTGGCGGCCATTAGAAAAGAGACGGCACACGCCTTCTCTTTGGGTGAAATAATTTGACTTCTAGCACCTCCGCCAAGGAGGAATCGCCGATTTGACGGTTTGATTTCTAGGAAACTAGAGCAAATGGAGTGTTGCAATCTCTATAAAGGGTGTTTTCCTGATGATCTCGACGTGTTTCTTACAAACACTCATCCGTCAGGGTGCCCCTTTAAGGATCGGCCATTTCACATTCGTGTTGAGTATTTATTGAAGAAGAAAAAAAGATACTATTAACATATAAAGCAAGAGCGTGAGCACAGGAACACGCGAGTAGGGACCCTCAAACATGTCTGCTTACGTTCGTGTTAGTGTAGAAACATAATATAAAGATAAAACTGTACATGGAATGATTTGTATCTGCTGACTAGACGAACGATTTCTTCTTGCGTGATTCGATTCTATGCAGAGTTTTCATAGACAGGCTGCTGCACATGGGCACATTTGATGCTGTTTAATACTTGTTTTTCTGAAAGTCTATTATCTGACTCATAGTTTTCTGTATAGGCTTTATTCCCAGAGAACTCATGAGCACGATATCTGCCATCTTGATTTTAAGTCTAGTGACTCCGTTCTCTGTCTCCGTCTCCGTCTAGTTCTCCGTCTCTCTGTCTGTGTCTCTGTCTCTGTCACTATCAAAGCCTCTCTCTCTCTCTCTCTCTCTCTCTCTGTCTCTCTCTGTAACATTCTTCCTCTTAAGTCCAGATTGCTTTATAACAAAGGGATTCTTATGCACAAAATTTTAAATGGTAACTCCCCACCTTCGCTAACAGCTAACTTTACTATTAATGAGTTTCGACACAGCCATAAATTAGATCTTCCTCTTCCCAGTATCACCCTTTATAAATCAAGCTTTGTCTACTCTGGAAGCTGGCTGTGGAATGGACTTCCTATCTCCTTGAAATATGAATCAAATTTTAAGAGG
>CM065680.1:73001672-73021672 GCA_017654935.2 Phymorhynchus buccinoides
CCGGTAGTAAGCATTCAAAGGTAATGATGCATTCTGTTCTCCCTTCGTTTGAGACCCACAGCAGCTTGCAGAGACATTTCAGATATATGGTGTTGTTGTTGTTGATCCCTGGCTTAACGACTCTAGGGATCATCCCAACAGCCAGAGCACTTGAACAATTCAGTACAAATGCACCAGCTAGGGATGAGAAGATTACGTGTGTGACTGTTTTTTATTACAATTCACGGAAAGCAAACATCTGCATAATAATATAACATTTTCTTAACTTACCTCTTTGAATGACTATTCTTTCGAGCAATGTATGGTTGTTTTCTTCGTTCCCACCCCCTCTTTCAATGTTTGTGTGTGCTAAAACATATTTGACATACACGCATCATCTTAACTTAAATACAATGGAATTTATTTATTTAGTCTGTCAACAGCTATGGTTATCTCAGGACTGTCACCGCGTAAAGTTCGACCACGTGTAGCAAAACACACATCAATGATTCTTAGCAACATCCAACAACCTGAAAACAACAACAACAACAACAACAACAACAAAACAGTACAATTCACGACATGGCTTCTTCATCATCGTACCCTATAGCTCATAATTTCACACAGTGCTGGAAACGTTGAGCCACTCTACTCTACTTATCGGATCCAGGTGTGTTTTGTAAAACAGTAAAAAGGATAACAAACACATCCTAGCAAAAACAAATATACACAAAAGCCATAATTATAGGCAAATATGCACTGCAGAATGGGCAACATGTGCCCACTCAAGTGCGTACGGTTTCACGCGTGTAAGCCAGTGAACAATAACAATTTTTTTTTAAACCTGGCATGTCATTATTGTAAATGAGGATGGAGAGAATGAAAATGGGGATGAGGGGCTACTCTTAGTCTAAAGCTCCCCCACCACGACAAAGTGGAAGCCCGCGGGGGTGGGGGGGTGGGGGGGGGGGGAGAAAATACAATAAGAATAAAAGACATGACTGAATCTGAAACTGGGAATGCTGGGGGAGGGAGGGGGTGGGGGAAGCGCAGGTAACTGGGTAAAGAAAAATATCCCTCGGATAGCTGGATCACTTTCTTTCGTGCCAGCTTCCTTGTTATCACGTGTAATCAGCCGTTGACCTTCGTAGCAAAGCTGTTCCGTAACACTGAGCAGTGCGGCGTGCAAGGACGACAGTCGGATGCTTCTGGTTACTTGCCAGCTGCCGCATCAGCGCCTACTAGTAGGAGTCTGAAGGTGCTCATCTAATGACTGAGCGCATTGGCATTTAAGTTGGGATTAAGTGGGAAACGGCTAATGCTGAGATTCGCATGCCTCATATCCACCTGTGTTTTGTAACCGTGCACAGGGATTGATCAAGCAGCGCAGGTGATAAGTAAGCTTCATTAAGCCTACAGGCGTTGAAATCATTGTTTCTAGTAAATTGCTGTATGCCATTTAAACACTATATTTATTCACGTTGCTGTGTTACAAAGACGTTCCACAACTACTGCATGTAGCCAAAAGCTAAAGTATCGTAAAAGGATTAAGTGTAAGACTGAATCTTGACATTTGAAAACAAAATGCATTTTAAGATTATATTTCTGTTTCAGTCTCAATCTGCAATCGTTGACGATGTGGAACAAAAGGAGGAGGAGGAGGAGGATAACGACGACGATGACGACGATGAAAGGAACGGGGTATCCGTATCATAGTCTCCCTTTACAGTCAGTGTTGGCGCATAACAAAGAAACGGAACAGAGTAAACCAAACACAGCAAAAACAGTACAATGTGCTGCGTAGCACAATGACAGACAGGTAGAGGCAGACAAGATACCTACAGCATGCTTTATGCCTATAGCCGCGCTGCCTCCTACATAGATCAGAACGACTCCACATGCCCCTGATAACCCGTGCCGTTAATTATACACCCTTGCAGCACCTTCGGCTTCTTCGTGTCATCATTAACGCCAGCGTATCAACACGTTTCTCCCCTGCTGCCACCATCTGAAGGATTTCGCCACTTTCTGGTCTTCAGTCAGATAGTTTCGGGTCCGAAGACGAACGTCTTCAATCAGCGTGATTCTGATAATGTCATAGGGTCAGATTCAGATTCTGTTGAGCTCTGATAATGTTTGACACGATAACGCGTGTAGACTTTGCGAAAGGAAAGTTTTATGAGGCGGTAAGTTAAACCAGGTCTTATTTATGCTTCAGTTGAATGTAGTGTTTTGTTTTCTTGACACTGATTCATATTCTGAGTCGGCGTGAACCGGAAAACAAAACGAAGCAACAAAGCAAGGAAGACAAGCAAGGACAGCCAAACAGGCAGGGGTATGCAGAACTACTAGAAAGCAAGAAAGACAGATCATACAATGACAGACAGACAGGCATATTCACAGACAGACACCTTGCAAACATAGAGACATAGGTAGCAGCAAAATGCAGAGATGGAAACACGAATACTGAGGTAGTACTCGCTTTTGATTCATCAGCATGCAACATTATCAACGTAACTCACCAATAATCCAACCCTACCGGCTATTAACGCTTAGCATTAAAAACGGTATTAAAACTGAAGATAGATTCTGTCACTTATCAAATGTTTTCATTATCTTAATAGTCCTAATTTTCTGTATAAAAAACACCGACCCTAATTGAAGCCTCTTTCTTAAACGCTTTCAGTTATCAGAAGAGATAAACCTGTCAGCATTAAAACAAACACAAAAGAAAACGGTGAGCGAATAAACGTTCTGCCAGCAGACAAAGCAACGCATTCTGGCCGCATGGTACCGGGCTCGATTTAAAAAAAATAGAAATCAATACATATATAACATTGAAGTGGTGTGTGTTTGTTTGTACGCGCGATTGTAAGGAAACCGTTGGCCATAGACCCCTATAACCATACATATTCTTGATCAGCATTACTCAACCTATTCAGATCCTTACTTTTGAACCACCAGTGCAAACCGCCGCCAAGGAAGACTCACAAAACCGAAATGTCCTTTGTGCTATATATGTGGATTATTGTTACATTTTGCAAGTGACGACAAAATGAATACAAAATGTTCTTATTATTGTATTGTTCATGGGTAGAAAGATTACGGGGTTTTCAGTGATTTACAGCCATTTGATTGATATATTGAGCCTTTCATCCTCGTAAGAAAACTGTCTTTCAGCCACTGGTATGTTACGACGACGGGGTATCTGATTCTCAGTAAGTAATTTTCATTAAGCATTGGGTGACTTACTATTTCGAGTATCATTGCAAGCAGGAACAATTCCACCAACTGTCAGCATGTTCAGTCATGTAAGGTCAACTGTAAAGTTTAGAATTTTCTTTGTTTTCACTCAGACAGTCCGGCGGACAAAAAGTCCCCAACTCCAGTGGCAAGGTACTCTGGTTCTTTGGAGCACAAGAATGACTTCTGCTTTGTCAGCTTTGTTTAGAATAGATATCCCCCCATCACTTTCCGAGAAGCAGTCAGGATGATGACAAACGGATTCTTCAAACGCTGATCCTTGCTTCCCTGTATGCAAAGGATAATCATCAAGACGTCTTCAAATACGTTTATAAGACAAAGATGGTGGAGAAGTTATAAAGCTCCCAAGCTTGGGAGGATGTTTTAAAATATTAATTATTTCCTGTATAATTCATTACTACATAACATTCGGGTTGTTTCTTATTCGGCCGCCAGTTTATGATAATCTTAATATTTCTGAATTTTAGATGATAATATAAAATTATCTTCGTCCTAAAGAAAAAGTGTTCTCGATTCCATTGAATATTTACCACTTACATAAATGCTAAAATATATTTTCTCCCAATCAGTAATAAATCATTTGTTTTGGATTAATAGTAACCTGAATTAGATTTTTTAATGTTGATTTTTTTTGGGAACAATGTCTCTCTCTTACCCCCCCCCCCTCTCTCTCTCTCTCTCTCTCTCCTCTCTCTCTCTCTCTCTCTCTGTCTCGCTTGTCTCTCTATATCTTGTCTGTTTGTCTCTCTCTCTCTTTCTTTCCCTCTTTCTCTTTCTCTCTACATTTTTCAGTCTTCAGCCCCCCCCCCCCTCTCTCTCTCCCCTCTCCCCCCTCTCTCTCTCTCTCTCTCTCTCTCTCTCTCTCTCACTCTTTCTCCCACTCTCTCTCTCTCTCTCTCTCTCTCTCTCTCTCTCTCTCTCTCTCTCTCTCTCTCTCTCTCTCTCTCTCTCTCTCTCTCTCCTCCCCCTCTCTCTCTCTCTCTCGTTACGGAACTGCTAATGAATGACATTCACACCCAACAACCCAATGAATCCAAAGGTTTGCAAAAGTAAAATTATCTATACTAAGATAATGTTAGCCCAGCGCAACAACAGGTAGAATGCTTCTTAGTACCAAGCAACCCCAATGGGTAATCTCAGAAGCATCGTTGGAATGATTTGCCACCTTGTTAATGTTATTCTTGGAACCTTCCTTACCAAACAACGGGTAAAGACAACCAGTCTGTGACGGTGCCAGACATAATGAATGACATGATGACATCCCCAACTCTCCTTTTCCACCCCTCCATCTTCCACCCCCACCCTTCACTCTCTTTTAACTCCGTTTGTCTTTAGCTCTGACAAAAATACATATCTTTACCCTCTCCTCAGTTCTTCCTTCCCAATCACGCCTTTTTTCTGTGTTAGTTAAGCCCCCATCAGACATATTGAAGACAGTGTGACGTATTCGATCAATGCGCGCTAAATATTTAGAGAGGTCGCGGAAATCCTCCTCAAGTGTGATTGCAGCCATGACTTCAATACGATCTAAGGAGCGGAGAACCGCAGCTTTAACACTGAAAAAAATATATCTAGTCCACGCGGACCCTACGCTGCCACCACGCTCTCGATAAATTGTCACCATTCTGGTTGTCCACGCACTCGCCACGCTGCCACTGCGTTGTCCCCGTTCTCACC
Organism: Phymorhynchus buccinoides; assembly: GCA_017654935.2. Classification (NCBI taxonomy): domain Eukaryota; kingdom Metazoa; phylum Mollusca; class Gastropoda; order Neogastropoda; family Raphitomidae; genus Phymorhynchus; species Phymorhynchus buccinoides. The sequence goes on from CM065680.1 coordinate 73,006,593, forward strand.
ACGATCCCACTACGCTTCCTTTTCCACTAGGACTTCGCTTTGAACATGTTTAAAATGCGCGTAGCGAGAACACAGCCTACCACGCTCTCACCAAGACCTCACCACGTTCTTCGCTACGCCAAGATCAGGTATTAGGTGCTAGGTACTAGGTACTTTATAGTCACATAGGCGTCTCTTTGAAATTCGGGTTGCTCCCACCTGGAGCGCGCGTCGCAGCCAGAGGCGCTCCACCCATTTTGTGTTTGTTTTTGGCATGCGATTTTTGCGTGACTGATGAGGAAGGAAAGGGAGGGGGGTACATTTTGACCAAATGACAACTTAGTCGTTGCCACTGGGATTAACGTGTGCTGAGTGCATGGGCACACGGGACATCGGTTTATCGTCTCACCCGAAAGACTCCACGTTCAGACCGTAAGGCCTAAAGTGCAAAGTGAGAGGAAAAAATCCCCTGTACCCAGGTTCGAACTCAGGTTTACTTGACACAAGGCGAACGCGTTACCTCTGTGCCACTCTACACACGGTATCACGGTACGTTCGAGCCATGTTCTGGCTGATCGTTGATGCCGATGACAACGTGGCCTGTGTAGGCTATGATGGTGTGGGTTTTTTAGCAGCATCCTTGCAACAATGCTTGCACAAACAAACGGCACAGTTTTTTGCTGCCTCAGGAGAGGAGGTGGATAATAAAGGAACTAAAACTGTGGCTTTAAACTGGGGTGAGTGTCTTTAGATAACGGTCGCCGCGCGAATAACGCTCACGGCAAACAGTGCCTAAGAAACACTTTAGAAAGCGTTTGCGGAAGAATATTACAAGCTCTTGTCTGATTGGTCAATTTTTAAATTTTCTTTTAAAACAAACTGTAATGGGCCAATCAACAACAAGAACCGTATTCACCCCCTACTAGTTCCGGATAGTTCGCCGCTTGTCACCTTCGACTGAGAGCAAAACGCCATGCGAACTATCGGCAAACGAAGGGTATTTCTTTGACCGTTTTGCCGATTTGAGCGAGCGCGACGAAACGTTAGCCCTTGTGAAACTCGCCCCTGGTAAGCTGCTAAGCAGGTTTCTTTTTATTCTTCTTCTTTTGTTTTGTTTTGTTCAGATGTAGATGAAGAAGATTGTGTCGTCACTTGTCTTCTTTTTCGTTCGTTCGTTGTTTGTTTGTTTGTTTGTTTGTTCACCGATTCTGTTGTGTTAGGTAGTAGTAGTAAATCTGTTTAACGTCCTCCGGTCTGGAACAGACATGACACATATAGGACATTAGTAGATGTAAAGATGGTGGGAACGATACTGGAGGCAATGCCCGAAGTCAGTGCCACACCAGTAAAGTCCCGATTTTTTTTTAACAATACAGATAATTTTTAGCAAAAAAACAGCGCTAACTGTTATGGTGTTTTTTTTTCGTGTTTTTTAAATTTGTATTATCTGCTTTGCAGAAGAAGACTGCTTTAAAAAACAAATAACGGAACTTACGAAGGGCGTCATTATTATTATTATTATTATTATTATTATTATTATTATTATTATTATTATTATTGTTGTTGTTGTTGTTGTTGTGTGTTGTTGTGGAATGCAAAAGAAGAAAAAGTCGTTTGAAAAGTTTGGAATTCTTGATTTAATTTAAGTCTTCGAAAAAAAACGTGGTTTAACCTCTCTGTATTTTTTTTTTCATTTTCTTTCTTGTTTGTTTGTTTGTTTTATTTTTAATGTGTCGTGTCACGGGCTTTTATTCTCTACAATCTCAGTTCATTAACGGTGAAAAATCCGAATTTGTTTCGTGTGTTAAAATCCCCTGTTTTATTTTTTTTTAATTGTAAATTCTGTTACGTCACAAGCGATCTTTTTCTTTTTACACTTATTAGTCAATGAATGAAAATCTGTTAAAACGTCCTCCGGTCTGAAACAGACACATATGGGACGTTAGTAGATATAAAGATGGCGGGAACGATCCTGGATGCAATGCCCGGAGGCAGTGCAACACCAGTAAAGTCCCGAATTTTTAACAATACAGATAATGCAATGCATTTAAATATTAGTCAATAAGTTTGGAAATCCATGTATGTTTTAAGCGTAACTTATCCTTGGGTTGACATTTTCTTTTTTCTCAGTAAAATGTTGCCACATTTTGAGCGCCACACCTTATAAACATTGCTGCAAAGGTTTCCAAAATATGGGTTTGTTATAAACGTTAAGGTCTCTGTACATGTCAACATTATTCACAAAATATCACTATTTCCGCATGGCAACTGAGTGACCTGTAATTCATATTACGAGTGACTTAACACTGTGTTGCCATGGGGAAATAGAGATATGTAAAAAAACATGTTAACGTGTACATAGACCTTCAGTAATGTCTGGTTTGAAATTATTTTTTGTAATACTGTACATGATTTCATGAAATGAGCGTCACTCCTTTAAAGTGCTGGCAATTACGTTGGAAAATCATGGTGTGGTTTAAACGTTTTATATTCTGTTGTTGGAGTTTTCCTTTAACCACCAGGTCACACTGTCGCACCACGATTAAGTCCCTTGGGGGGTTTTCTGGGTAGCTGTCAGTGACCCACATACAAATGTCCCCAACTTCAAATTGAGGCTGCTCTTTAAAATTATGTTTTGTTTTCAATTTGGGAACATTTGCATGGGAGTCAAACCTGGTCAAAACAAAATATCTTACCAGCTATAAGAGGGAAAACACGTGAAACCTGTGATTTTGACACGTGATCTGGTGGGTCTTTAAGAAAGAGTGTTCAATAAGTCCGAAGATCTTTTGATGTGTTGAACTGACGATGATAATCATCAGTTCTTCTTCTTCTTCTTCTTCTTCTTCTTCTTCTTCTTCTTCTTCTTCTTCTTCTTCCCTTCCCCCCTCTCCTCCTCCTCCTCCTCCTCCTCCTCCTCCTCCTCCTCCTCCTCCTCCTCCTCCTCCTCCTCCTCCTCCTCCTCCTCCTCCTCTCTTCTTCTTCTTTCTTCTTCTTCTTCTTCTTCTTATCTTCTTCGTCTTCTTCTTCTTCTTTTTCTTCTTGTTCTTCTTCTGCGCTTTCAGGCCAAATGGACTTAATGGGTGAGGTACACGGGGCTTGTGTGTCCGGTTTTCAGTTGTCACTGATCTCCTCGCTGCATTCAGCCGACACATTCCGATTTCGGGGGAGATTCTCGGTTCAATCTTTGCTTTTCATAACATAATGGACAGTTTTTAGTGTTTAACATACTTGGTGATATAGTTGTTGGTTCTCTTCTTATAACATTAATTTTACACTTGTAGAATGTCTGATCGTTGTATTTTGCAGGACCAGCTAGAAACATTCTACGGATTTTTGTGTGCTGTTGTTTGCTCGCTTGATATTATTGTTGTTGTTGTTCCAGATACCCTTCAGGATCATGCCTCACTTCTCCACATCTTCAAGACAGAAGAAGAAAGACGAAGAAGACACGACAAATAAACACGTCAGAAAACAAATCAACGCTTTTTCGTGGTGGAGGCTGAGACCATCAACCTTCCCTGCAAGACATTAACACGTCGTAAAAGTGTCCCTGTTTGCTAGAAACGCTTTTTTCTTTTCTTTTTAATGATCGATTTTCATAACGTACAAAAAGGAAAAGCCTGCATGCTTTTCAATGCTGTTCCAAAACATAAAAAAATAGATATATAATAATGATTTCTTACATATTTTGTTTGTCATGATATCACAGTAATATCAAATATTATCTGATTGTTTTTAAATAACTGAACACGTTTCTAACTATGCAAGCTACGCATAGCCCCACCCCTACCTAGCCCCACAGCCATCTGCCCCCCTCCCCCTCCCCACTGAAGAAACGCGTGAATAATGACTTTTTTACTTCACTCCCGTGTTTGACAAAAACGTTTTCATCTTACAAGTACACCCGCATGACATGGAACGGGGTGTTAAAGTTATTGTGGGCCCCACGTTCTCTCTACGTTCAATTCTGTGGCCTTCATAATTATAACCCCCATCCCAGTCCCTATCACATGGTGAGTAATAATTGCTTTACCACCATTGACGTCAGAAGGTGGAAACCTTCTGCCAGTCTTCGTGAAGAAGATGATAAACAAAACGTAAAACAAACGAGGGGCTCTCGATAAGTTTCTGGATGTAAAGAACTGAGAGGGTGTACACTGTCTTCTTCTGGTGGGTCTACATTATAGAGGCATCCTTCCTAAGCACACATACATTTGATCATCCTTTCAAAGCAAACAGCTATGGTGCCAGACCAGGTTAACTGAGGTACATGTCAAAATAGAGCCCTCGGCAAACCCTCGAGCATTTGCAACTTACTGGAATTGTGTCCACTTTTACTAACGCTTTGCATAGGATAATAGGATATAGCCACAAGGGATTAAATCAGAGAAATAAGTAGGATGGAGACCAAATGAACTCTTTTATCGTGTAGAATGTCCAAAGTAGTTGCAGCAGTGTGGTCACTTGTGTTGTCATGATAAAGTAGGTGACCACAGATACCAGTGCACGGATGCCACGTCCAAAGCGCCTTTGGGTAAACATGACAAAGATTGTGTTTATGTTGTAATCTGCGGTGATGACTCTTCCCTGTACAGCGAAAGTGAGGCCATTATGACAATCGCAAAAGAAGAAACATAGCGAATAATAATAATAATAATAATAATAATAATAATAATAATAATAATACATAGTACATAGTATTTATATAGCGCCTTTTTTAGAATTAAACTCAAGGCGCTCACATTCACTGATTCACACACAATTGGGCTAACATACACATTCATTCGATCATCATCTAATTAATGTGAAAAGTTACAGAGAGAAAGCTCTTTGAAATAAGTGGGTTTTCATTTGGGTTTTGAAAGCGGGAAGTGCTCAATTGTGACGGAGGTGAGCAGGCAAGGAGTTCCAGACAGTGGGACCGCAACAACTAATACTGCGTTGTCCAAAAGACTTTAAATTCACCTTAGGAAATTTCAACAGTTTGGCATGGGACGATCGGAGTGAGCGAGAAGGAGTGTAGGTTTGGAGAGCACTTGAGAGGTAGGATGGTAGGGTCTGTTCAAAGTGGCGGAATGCAAGGACTGCCAGTTTGTACTCTAAACGAAACTGCACTGGCAGCCAGTGCAGCTCCCTGAGGAGTCGTGTGACATGGTCTGGATCAAATTAATGTACACGTATTCCATTATCAGTCGCGATGTTCCAGTTGCCACCTGACATCCATCCACTAAAACAGTAAGCTGATGGGGCACCCAACGGGCATTACGGTTCTGAAGACCCAGGTGTTCATGTAAGATTTTATCAAGACTTCCCGGTATAATGCCTATCGTGTTCTTTATCTCGTCAGCACCTAATCAAAAATTATTTCCAACAAGAAACTTCACACTGGCTACAACGATCCCTTGACGATTGTAACGGTCACTCTATTCTAACGTCCGTCTGCCAAAGTGGAAATCCTTGAGCCAGTTGTGGACTGTTGTAGAGCGAAGCCTTAAAAACAATTTACCAGTGTGTAATACTTTTGCTTCAATGTCTTTTCCTGGGCGTAAGTGTGCAACATCATATGTAATTAATCTCGGATTGAAAGAGATTCTCTCCGCATGTGATCAGCGTTCACTGTGGTGGACATGTTGCTTTGCCAAACGGTTTTGGTCAGGTGAAACATAATGACATTTTGCAGCATACGTATCATGACAATTGTCTTTCTCATGACATCATTTGCATTTCTGTGATGTCAACAGAATCTTCACATCCAGAAACTTATCGAGAATCCTTTTAGATGTCACGAACAGTCAAAACGTTTGTAAGCCATATAAATGTAAGCTTCCTGTTAGCGATTCCGATTTTAAATGACAATGAGAAAGAGACAAACGTAAAGCATGCGCTGGTATTATTATAAGAGTGTTGTGAATAACATAGACAACATAGACAACATATTCTGTTCGAAGATTCGAATTTATACTTTAGCTGATAAACTCCGATCGAGTCCCTTGGAAAGGGTTTTGGTAATCCAAACTGCTAATGTTCTATTACTATCCTAACAGTCTATAAGTGAGGCCATGGGCATTTACTATGGAATATTGTCCAAGATTAATCGTTCTTCAGTTTTCCCTTTCGAATTATTATCAGATCCATAACATTTGACGACCTGCATGTATTATGTGTCAGAAGACAAACGTATAAAGGGCGAGAATGTATACTCTCTCTCTCTCTCTCTCTCTCTCTCTCTCTCTCTCTCTCTCTCTCTCTCTCTCTCTCTCTCTCTCTCTCGCTCACTCACACACGCACACGCACGCACGCGCACGCGCACACGCGCACACACACACGCGCACGCGCACACACACACACACACACACATCCGTCTAATATCACGAGAAGTGGATAGACGTTAAAAGAAACACACACACACACACACACACACACACACACACACACACACACACACACACACACACACACACACACACATACGCGCACACACACACACGCACACGCACACACACAACATACATGGGCATGTTTCGCACATCGTTAGCCATCACCACACCACAGCGACTGTCTGGCACAATACACAGTTCCAGAGCTGCCATAGTATAAGTAGGTCTAAGAGCCGGCAGGAATGAACACAGCATGCGTGATGTGGCGTGAAGTTTTCATCTCCCTATCGCTCTTTGATCCTTGGAACCCCTGCTGACAGTGCTCATGGGGTGCCAGACTAGTTCACCCTATTTAACTCCTCCCCCAGGCACCCCCTGTGAAGCATTGAATTTCGTTCAAACATATCTCAAAATTCACAAAGTCAACATCCAAGTGTTGCAGAAAACAAGATGTTTCAAACTGTCATGACACAGTAGCTTACTCGTCTGTATATTCTATGTTGTCAAAGCATTAGGCCTGTTTAACCTTTATTGACCTATTTTAAAGACTGGTAACACAGGCTCAACAGGCTCTATAATAATAATTATTATTTAGGGTAATTGTAGTTAGAGAAAAGGTAGTAGTATACGTGTGACCCAGCACCACGAAAGGGACATTAATTCGCTGGGCTTGCAACAGGCTTGCGAAGTCAAAAATCTCATTTTTGATCAATGTTGAGTTATGTGTATTTTCGTGCTCTCTAACATCTCATATTTCATAGATGTAAAGGACAACCTTTGCTATGGTCTCTAAGTACTCCAACAAGTGCTTTAAAATGAGTAGGTCGATGCATTTTCTTCAGCTAGTCTAAACTTTAGACTGTGATTTATCCAAATGGCAGACAGTCACCCTACCAACTTTAAATGCTCATGACTCTAAAATGGAAAAAAAGATACAGGAATGGTTTGTATATCATTTGCAAGAGAATTGTCTGAAGTTTCGGAATGTACCATTGTCTCAGAATTGTCATTTTGACACTTAATGTCCCTATCGTGGTGCTGGGTCACATATACAATGTATTTTTAGAAGGAAGTTCTGTTTCATGCCTTCTATAAGAACTCGTGATGATATGTTTTTAAGCAGTGAAGTTTTTGTTTTGCAAAACATAGTCAATTAACTGTAATAGGAACATTCGAGAACGTTAAGGATTGGACAGCCGAACAAAAGCATAATGTATGGGGAGAAGCAGACAAAACAGGCAGGCGGACAGGCACACGGACAGAGGGAGACAGAGAATAGACAGACTGAGGGGGACACATGCATGTACGCCCACATCTTCTTCAATATCTGACTAACTTCCGTCAATTTTGAATCTCATAAATATCATTCTACATGGCAAACAGAGTATCTAAAAATACTTAAATAATATCCCTGTCTATCTCTTAAATAATATCCCTGTCTATCTTGGGCTCTATCTTCTCCCCATAATATCTCATCAGTTCACTTTCTACTCTATCTTGTGCTGTTATTTTCTTTCTTGTTCGTACTACCCCCTAAAGTGCAGCAGAATCTTCAGCGTGATGAAGTTGGCTGTCTAAGGAGAAGAAGAAGAGGTGCACTGCTGAAGTAACACCAATGTAAATGTGTCGTGTACATTTGGTGAACAGTTACACAAAATATATTAAAATATCGATGGCACTTCGTGCTTTTCAGCCGTTTGAGCGCCTTGTTCCTGAGCGGTTCTCAACCAGTGAGTGCATGATGACAAGGTATCAAACCACTTGTAAAGGTATAACAGTCAACATTCTATGACACATCAGGTTCCCGTCAACATTCCATAAGTTTGTCCATTGAATGTACGCATTCTACAAATTCGCTGTAGAAAGTATGCATTCTCTGTTTCGTTTTCATAGAATGCATATATTTTATGAACCAGTCGTAGAATGTATACATTCTACAATCTCATCATAGAATGTATACATTATACGCGGGTCAACATTATATGCAACATATACTGACAGGCAGAAGTTATGCACACACGCATTGCACAAATCATCAAAAATGTAAATCAGATTCCAAATTAATTTTAATTTGGGTAATCCTAATTCATGCTGTGTGTACAATTGCATGATTTAGGATTACTCAAAGTAAAATTAATTTTGAATCTGATTTAAATTTTTGATGATTTGTGCAATGCGTGTGTGCAGAACTTCTGCCAGTCAGTATATATATGCGTCACAATAATCACAATCGCCACAGCCATCGCAATACTGTGAATGAATAATTATGTTTAACGTCCTCCGGTCTGGAACAGACACATCATTATGGGACATTAGTAGATATAAAGATGATGGGAACGATTCCGGAGGCAGTGCAACACCAGTAAAGTCCCGAATTTTTAACAGTACAGATATACATCGCAATACAATATTGCCACACGATTCCCTGCCATCGTTCCTCACCGAATCATTATTTCTCTTCTGTACTCCTTACCTACTTTATTTCACTGCTGATCTTCTGTATCATTTTTCCTTCTACCTCTCTCTAAAAGCTTGACGCTGATAAACGATAACACGAACAAGAAAACGGACTCTCTCTCTCTCTCTCTCTCTCTCTCTCTCTCTCTCTCTCTCTCTCTCTCTCTCTCTCTCTCTCTCTCTCTCTCTCTCTCTCTCTCTCTCTCTCTCTCTCTCTCTCTCTCTCTCTCTCTCTCTCTCTCTCTCTCTCTCTCTCTCTCTCTCTCTCTCTCTCTCTCTCTCTCTCTCTCTATCTCTCTCTCACACACACACACACACACACACACACACACACACACACACACACACACACACACACACACACACACACACACACACACACACACGTACACACACAACAACGCTGCTGCTGCATTTCTTGCTTCCTTTTGACTACAACGTAACGGGGTGGGGTGGAGGGGTTTTGAAGAATAGTGCCTATTTCATGCAGCCATCTCATCTCCACCTTCCTTTCCATGCATTCTCTCTCTCTCTCTCTCTCTCTCTCTCTCTCTCTCTCTCTCTCTCTCTCTCTCTCTCTCTCTCTCTCTCTCTCTCTCTCTCTCTCTCTCTCTCTCTCTCTCTCTCTCTCTCTCTCTCTCTCTCTCTCTCTCTCTCTCTCTCTCTCTCACACACACACACACACACACACACACACACACACACACACACACACACACACACACACACACACACACACACACACACGTACACACACAACAACGCTGCTGCTGCATTTCTTGCTTCCTTTTGATAACAACGTAACGGGGTGGGGTGGAGGGGTTTTGAAGAATAGTGCCTATTTCATGCAGCCATCTCATCCCCATCTTCCTTTCCATGCATTCTCTCTCTCTCTCTCTGTCTCTCTCTCTCTGTCTGTCTGTCTCTCTCTCTCTCTCTCTCTCTCTCTCTCTCTCTCTCTCTCTCTCTCTCTCTCTCTCTCTCTCTCTCTCTCTCTCTCTCTCTCTCTCTCTCTCTCTCTCTCTCTCTCTCTCTCTCTCTCTCTCTCTCTCTCACCCTCAACCAATGGCTACTGTATGCCAATACTTTTACCGTTGTAAAATAAAGGTTCAATTCAATTCAATTCAATTCAATTCTCTCTCTCTCTCTCTCTCTCTCTCTCTCTCTCTCTCTCTCTCTCTCTCTCTCTCTCTCTCTCTCTCTCTCTCTCTTCTCTCTCTCTCCCCTCAACCAATGGCTACTGTATGCCAATACTTTTACCGTTGTAAAATAAAGGTTCAATTCAATTCAATTCAATTCAATTCTCTCTCTCTCTCTCTCTCTCTCTCTCTCTCTCTCTCTCTCTCTCTCTCTCTCTCTCTCTCTCTCTCTCTCTCTCTCTCTCTCTCTCTCTCTCTCTCTCTCTCTCTCTCACCCTCAACAATGGCTACTGTATGCCAATACTTTTACCGTTGTAAAATAAAGGTTCAATTCAATTCAATTCAATTCAATTCAATTCTCTCTCTCTCTCTCTCTCCCTCTCTCTCTCTCTCTCTCTCTCTCTCTCTCTCTCTCTCTCTCTCTCTCTCTCTCTCTCTCCCCCCCCCCCCCTCCTTCTCTGATCCATTCTTCTTCCCTATCCACCCTGATTGGCCCCCTGATTGGCCCCCTGCGATACAACACGTCGCACGCGCCGATGACCGGAAAGATAGCAACCGGAAGAGCATAGCTGATGGGAAGACAAAGCATCCGCCATGATTGCTAACCTACCTGTCTTATTGTCTGGGCTGTTGAAGGTCACACGCCCAAACTTAAATAAAACGCAACTTGACAAGAAACTTTGTAGTAGTATTGATCATTTTGACCCAAGGGGGTCAAAGATTAAGCTTCATTCGAGACACAAAATTAACCTTCCTAACAACGTCGAGGTAAACAAATGCGCCTATGTGAAAAATTGTCAGGTTTTTTACCCTGGAAATTCATGCAAAAAAGCAATCCTCTTATTATTGATGCATTATATTTTCCTGGACTGTAAGTGAAATCATCAGCTACGATCCTTCAAAAGCCAGTATAATGATTATGACCAACCTCGACGTTGTTAGGAAGGTTAATGTTGTGTCTTATTATTAGGATAATATTCTAAGTAAGTCCAAAGTCCGCGGTTTGTCATAATCATTATACTGGCTTTTGAAGGATCATAGCTGATGATTTCGCTTACCGTCCAGGAAAATATAATGCATCAATAATAAGAGGATTCCCTTTTGCATGAATTTCCAGGGTTGAAAACCTGATAAAACGTCACATTCGCAGTCATACACTTTACTCTTTTTCATGCCCGGCTCTCACCGGAGACTCATTCTTTTCTTTCTGTTATGGTAGGACCTATCAATCTGGACTTACTTAGAATATTATCCTAACTTAAAGCTACTCTGACCCGTGCGCTTCCGTGACGCAGGTAAAAATTCCACGGCAGTCGAAAGTCGGTAAGAGCAGGGAGAAATCCCGCTGCCTGCTATGGCCACAATGATAGCTAGGCATTCCAAGTGTGCCCACACACCCTCCTCACCCTGCACCCCCCTAAACAAAAATTGGGTAGTCGCTGCACTTGCGGCGACGCGCTCTCCGGGGGAGAACAGTCCGAATTTCACATAGATAAGTCTCTGTGACTAGAATATACTAAATATAATAATACTGATAGAGAAGTCACAAAGGCTACAATCTCTGATAGACCGTTGTAACCCCAGTTTTGCATTGTTCAAATGGATTCACTGATTATTAACAACAGACCATGGTGGGTGCATGTTGTGGTGTGAGACCTGCAGCAGAGTCACAGCAGTGGGAAGGGAAAGTGGGACTCGTCTGAAAACGGCAACACAAGGTCATTGAGACGTGACTAACAAGCTGAATGCCAGACATTCAAAAAGTACATCTACCTCCTTCACTTTGAGTGTGTGTGTGTGTGTGTGTGTGTGTGTGTGTGTGTGTGTGTGTGTGTGTGTGCGTGTGTGCGTGCGCGCGTGCGTGTGCGTGCGTGTGCGTGTGCGTGCGTGAGTGCGTGCATGCGTGTGTGTGTGTGTGTGTGTGTGTGCAGCAGCGTGTGTGTGTGCAATACTATGTATGTCACATAAGTTACAGCGGAGAGTGAAAATAAGAGGAACATTGAGAGGTGATAAGAAGTGAGAAGTATAATGATGTATTCATGGAAAGGATGGAGTTCTGAAGAAGAGAAAAAAAACCGATTTGCTCTACGGCCTGTATAGTCACTGAACGTATTCTGACAATCCACACAAAAACACTCTTGTCATCTTTCTGCAGTTTTCTTATCGCACGCAACAGAACTTGCTCACAAGAGCTGAACGTGTTTTTGGAAACTAGTATATGAAACCGAGAAAGCAGCCTTTGCCACCGAACCCTGACATGACTCGGGCTCTCTGACACACAGAGTGAGTACCTGTCTTTATCAGACCCCTACAAGAGATACAGGCGCATACAAAGGTGCGTCTGTGCTATCAGCTCTACAACCTACCCCCCTGTTTCGGCAACATGGGATTTGCCTTGTATGCTGAAAAGCCACTTCCGTCGGAGAATTACCTATAGCCTTTTTGGAAAGGATAGATTATATTACAGGGTACTCACTAAATATTTGTTACACAGGATTGGCTTGTGAAAATGGAACAACAATAATTATTGAACACACATGTGGAACCCCTATAGAAAACATGCCGAAAACACGTTGTCGTTATCATCTAACGCTTACTGAACTGCGGCTCAAAATTAATGTTATAGGCCTATATCAAACTGTCAAGTCCAAACATTCTTTGCCATAACAAAATGGAAGGAAAAAAACAAAGAGCGGAAGAAAGAAAACTACGAGAGAAATAACACTTTTTGAAAACAACTCAAGAAAACGCAGGCAACATGAACTTTTTAATCAAAATAATATATCCGCCAAGGGAATTAATTAGCACGGTAAAGAAGGGTTAGGGGCAGTAATCTGAGCTACTCCTACACCGGTAGATGGCGGTTGAAGATAAGGAGGGGGGGGGGGGGAAGAGGAAATGACGTAAGAAGACTGCATCTTTGAACATACCTTTTTGTCTAACTGACTGAAAGTCTGGTTGTGGTGGGTGGCTTGCATTAAAAAGCAATACAAATAAGCAAACGGTATAGTAAGAAGAAAAACAACTTTCTAGTCTCTTTTGTTTTTGGTTGTTGTTGTTGTTGCTTGTTTTTTTGGCATACCACCTATTCGTCACCCTTGTTCTATGCGCATGCTCACGTCCACTCCTACCTACCCTCACTCCACCCTCTAATGATGTAGGCCTAATATGCATGCAGGTGGCATAATAAATTAAAAAATGCACACGCGCGCACGCACATTAATTTTGTTATGTGTGTCACGTTTGTGTGTGTGTGTGTGTGTGTGTGTGTGTGTGTGTGTGTGTGTGTGTGTGTGTGTGCTTGAGTGTACGTGCGTCACTCTACCCTCTAATGATGTAATATGCATGCAGTTGGGAATTTTTTAAAAAATGCACTCACGCACACACATTGATTTTCCAATGTGTGTCACGTGTGTGTGTGTGTGTGTGTGTGTGTGTGTGTGTGTGTGTGTGTGTGTGTGTGTGTGTGTGTACGTGTGCGCGTGCGCGTGCGTGTGCGTGTATATGTGTGTGTATGTGCGTGTGTGTGCGCGCGTGCGCGTGTGTGTGTGTGCACCACAAGGTCTGTAAATCCTTGAGGCCGGGTTTCCGAAGACTTATTATAGTCATCAACCTACTTTGCTTTTCTCACACGCTATGCAGCCTACATTCCATTTGTCGGTCAGTGCATCTGCAAACACTCCATAAATATAAGGCAGGATGTGCACATTTTTGTCGTCTGCTATTTTACTTTGTTTAGTGATGTTTCCCTGGAACTGTCTAAATATGTTTTGCATTCCATTTATGCTTGATGTATTATGTGTGTATCTGCGCGCGTGCGCGCACAAACATACACACGCGCGCGCACGCACACGCGCGCGCGCGCACACACACACACACATGCGCGTCAGCGCGCGCACGCAAACACACACACACACACACACGCATGCATTACAGTGAGTCTGAGAAGAAACAAAGCAACGCTGCTAAATCAAAGTGATGAAAATTGCCTGTCTGACAGCTAATCCTCTGGATCGGCACACAGACAGTCAATTTGGGCTAGACGGGAGCAAGAGTGAGCGAGTGAGTGAGGGTGCAAACTACAGTAGCTGAAATAAAGCTGTTGTCCGATAGTGCACGCTTTATTTATGACTCTGTGTATATGAAGCAGGGAAAAACTCGACTCAGTGAACTGACACAGTGACACAGAGCAAAATTCCCGCCGCCGAGAGAGTCAATGGTGTAGAGTGGCAGAGAGGCATTGCGTTCGCTTCGTGTCAAGTAAACCCGAGTTCGAACCTGGATACAGGGGATTTTTCCTCTCACTCTGCACTAGGCCTTGCGGTCTGAACGTGGAGTCTTTCGGATGAGACGATAAACCGAGGTCCCGTGTGCCCATGCACGTAGCACACGCTAAATCCAGTGGTAACGAAAAAGTTGTCAATTGGTCAACATTTATGGGGGGGGCCCCCCCCCCCCCCCCCTTCCGTCTTCATCAGTCACACAAAGATCGCATGCAATTTTTTTTTAAACAATTATGTGGCGCGCCTCTGGCTGCAACACGCTCTCCAGGTGGGAGCAACCCGAATTTCACTGAGTCGCCTCTGTGACTATAAAGTACCTACTACCTAACTCAATCATTTTTGTTTGCTTAGAACCCAGCCGACCAGTGGTCTTTTTGGGGGGTATAAATGGTAATCATAATATTACTTCATAATTTCATCGAACTGTGTTTTATTATCCTAATCCTGCAGGAAACGTTCTCAATAATGTTGTTGGTTAGCTGACGGACATATATAGAGAAACAAAGACGAACACAAAATGTAGGAAATGGTCTCAGTACTGTTTTTGGTAGAGCTGGCAGACAGATACAGAGAAACGAAGACGAACATAAAATGTAGGAAATGGTCTCAATAGTGTTGTTGGTTAGCTGGCAGACATATAGAGAGAAGCAAAGACGAACACAACATGTAGGAAATGGTCTCAATAGTGTTGTTGGTTAGCTGGCTGATAGATATAGAGAAACAAATACGAACACGAAATGTAGGAAATGATCTCAATAGTGTTGGTGGTTAGCTGGCAGACATAATAGAAACAAAGACGAACACAAAATGTAGGAAATGGTCTCAGTACTGTTTTTGGTAGA
>CM065680.1:73029172-73034172 GCA_017654935.2 Phymorhynchus buccinoides
GAATGTTGGCACTTCCCATATAGACCGACCCCATATAATAACCTGTTCTTCCCATATCCCACTCCTTATGCTATGCTTACAGTATACCTCCCACATCAACCATATGTTCAATACCTTCTATAATCCTTCTCCGTTTCCGTTTCGCTTCTCCTTTCCGCGTCTACCTTCTTGATTTCTTTCCACTTGCCATTTCGAAGGATGGTGTATGTGTCTGTTGAGATGGAAGGAAAGGGGAAAACGTCTTCCCTGCCTCCATCCGGTTGCTAAATCAGGAGAGGAAATGGCCCACATAACTCACGCTAACAGTAAGTAACACTGAGTGGAAACCATCAAAATTTTGACGGTGGTATTATGTACGGCTATGGCAGCAGCAGCAGCAGCAGCAGCAGCAGCAGCAGCAACAACAGCAACGACAGCAGTAACTGACAGTATTGAGTCATGATATGTTTTTGCTATGTCTTGAGTTGCATTGTGTTGAATTACGAAACGTGCGTGTGCGTGTGCGCGCGTGCATGCGTATGCATGCGTGTGTATGGGTGCGTAGGTCGGATCAGAGGTGGGCAGAAGCACGACGAGAAGTCACACAACATTATACAAATCAAAAGCAAAAATCAGCAAAAGACACGGTTCTCTTTGACTTGTTCAAACCAGTTACATTTATAGGCAAACTGAATAGGCATAAATCGGCGAAATGTTAAGAACAACTCCCTCCTCTGCCCCTATCATGCATTTCAGACGGTTTCAGGTTAGGAATAGGCTTAGGAATAGGGTTTGGGATAGGGTTAGGGATAGGTTTAGGGTTAGTTTAGTGTCAAATACACAGACAAATAAAAGTTGATGACTATTCCTAACCCTAACCCTAACCCGAAACCGTCTAATCCACACAAACATATTAACACAATTATGGTATGTTATGAGAGTGACACTTAGCTTACCCTAAGCCTATCCCTAACCCTATCCCAAACGCTATTACTAGCCCTAACCCTAACTGAAACCGTCTGAAATGAATGGAAGGGGCAGAGGAGGGGGCTTTTCCTAGCATTTGCCCATACATCAATAGGCCTATTATAACGTCAGCCGATCACATACCAGGCAGTAACCCAAAGCAATTTATTATGTAGTTTACGACTATGAAAAAAGAGACGCAGTGCTGTTAAAACCCTTTCAACGCCAGCTATTTTTCATCTAAAAATGTCCATTAACCGTACCTGGGTAGAGAAAAGATTATGTCTGCATTATTGGGGATTCCTCTGTGACATGCATACAATAGGGCCTGTCCTTACCTCCCAAAATTAAAGACATAAGGTCATAGGATACCAGACCCCCATTTGATGCCTTTCAGTGACATGGGTGTTAAACCATTGTGGTGCCAAGAGGCGACAGTGGCGATGAAAGGGTTGCTAAGGGGATTATTGTTAGATTTTAGCTTTTAAAACTGGAAATTGAATGTTAATACAATACAAACTGCGCCAAGTTTATTTATTAAGCGCTTAGAACTTAAAGGTGAAGCGCTATATAAATTTTCTGTAAAGGTAAAGATGTGCCCCCCCCCCCCCCCCCCCCCCCCCCCCCCCCTGCATTTCTTGGTTAATTCTATTTTTCCGTTTTTGCCTTTCTTACCATACATAAAGCTGCATTTTAGGAACATTTTTAGCTAATAACCTTTTTGGAATACTAACCCTAGCCCTAAACCTAACCCTACCCCCCACTATGTACTGCAGTACACCGCGATTTGTCACAGTTGTGGTTCGTTGCGTTTTTCCGACTTATAGGGTGGGGGGTAGGGTTAGGGTTAGGGCTAGGGTTAGGGGTTAGGGTTAGTATTCCAAAAAGATAATTTGGTGAAAATGTTCCTAAAATACAGCTTTATGTATGGTAAGAAAGGCAATAACGGAAAAATACAATTAATCCAGAAATGTAGGGGGGGTGGCACATCTTGACCAAATTTTCTTAAATGATAATTATCAAGACAGGATTTTCGCGTGTTGTGGGGGCACACCTGTTCAAGTTTTGTCACACGGGTCTGTTTGACTTCCCCCATGTACTCAATGAATGTTCATTAGAGAATGCTTTTCTAGGAAAGTCCAGACACAAATAACTGTGTGTCTGCAAACGGCTGGAATGTTTGACTAAAGAAACAGCAAACAATTAAACAACCAAAAGCCAATAGATACATGCTTACTGTGGCATGGGTGCCAAATTCCAGTTATCTGTCTGTCTGTCTGTCTATAGTCTCTGTCTCTCTCTCTGTCTCTCTCTCTCTCTCTCTCTCTCTCTCTCTCTCTCTCTCTCTCTCTCTCTCTCTCTCTCTCTCTCTCCGTCTGTCTCTCTCTCTCTCTCTGTTTGTTTAGAGAGAACAGAGTAAGGGAGAATTTCATGTTTAAGCATAGTTAATACCAGTGTGTGTGTGCGTGCGTGTGTGCGTGCGTGTGTGCGTGCGTGTGTGCGTGCGTGCGTGTGTGTGTGTGTTTAAATATAATGCCTGTGTGCGCATGAATATGTAGGTTATGTACATATTATTTTATGTTATGTGTGCGTGTGTGTTAGTGTTGTTAGAGCGTGTGTGTGTGTGTGTGTGTGTGTGTGTGTGTGTGTGTGTGTGTGTGTGTGTGTGTGTGTGTGTGTGTGTGTGTGTCGTGTATGTGTGTGCGTGTGTGTGTGCGCGTGTGTGTGTATGTGTGCGTGTGTGTGTATGTGTGTGTGTGCGTGCGTGTGTGTGTGTGTGTGTGTGTGTGTGTGTGTGTGTGTGTGTGCGCGTGCGTGCGTGCGTGTGTTTGTGCGCGCGCGTTTGTGTGTGTGCGCGCACGCTTATGAGCGAATCTTTCGCCAGAAAATGAAATCATTACCTATAACGTATACAAAAATGTAGTCTTTAGTAACATAGGTTCAAGTTCGCGTTCTTGTCTCAATGGAAACTCGTCGTTCAGATCAGATTTACACCTAGGCATCTGTGCTGAAAATAGACCAAGGTGCTTGAACGAGCACCTGCAGCTGCAGTTTCTGATGAAGCGAAAGACAAGGGTGTTTTTCTTTGCACATAATTAAGGACTCGATTGCTCAAGCAGCTCCATGGATGAGAACGTCTTGGAAGTACGTGAAAGAGCAATGTTGCCAATTTTTTCCCTTCTTCTCATCAAGGTTGTATATAGGGGAAGACGGGGTAAAAAGCACATGGGCGGGTAAGAAGCCCACCCCAATTCTCTCATGAAATAAAGAAAATTTCAGTCAAATTTGCCCATGAGACGAATGCTAGACATTAACGCTCGTCTCATGGGCAAAATGAGACTGAAATTTGCTTCATTTCATGAGATAATTGGGGTGGGCTTCTTACCCGCCCATGCGCTTTTTACCCCGTCTTCCCCTAATATTGTTTTTGTTTTCTTAGATTTTCTTTTGTTAGCCTTGCGCCTCCAAGGAAAGCGGAGGGGTTTCGTAATCGTTCGTGTACTTTATTTCTTTCTGTTTTTGTTTTTCTGTTGTTGTAATGTTTGTTTCGTTGGTTTCCCCGCGAAATATCCTGCGAACTACTGCACAGAATCGCTTCAAATTTTGTACGGTGATAACCTTTTGAGGGGCATATGCCGGAAAGTACTACCACAAAAAGGAATGAAGAAGGCTTATTATATAGTACAGTGGAACCTCCCTTTAAAGACCTTCAATAATCAACGAAAACTTAGCTTTACGTCCTCCCGGCCGTAGCCATATGGGATATTACTTTTTATTTAGTTGGAATATCAATAATCATCCCAGATGAGGTCTTATAAGGGAGGGGTCTTTTAAGGGAGATAATTTTAATACTTACAAAGAAGAGCAATGTCTCAGAGAAGTAGGTCTTATGTGGGAGGGAGTCTTATAAGGGAGGTTCCACTGTACCTTCTGGCAAATACCTCTCGATATCAGAAGCTGATGTTTTCCGTCAACATGATAAACGCTCGGCATTTTAATATTTAGTCACCCACTCATGTTTACAACCCTCAGTCTCAAAGTCTGTTCTGCTTCTTTAGCTTTCAGCTTTATTAAGATAATCCTAAGCTAAGCCTAACCCTAGCACCACCACCACCACCACCACCACCCCACCCCACCACTACCCCCCAAAAAAGAGCAAAATGTTGTTTCTCAGTGAAAAGTTTCAATGCGAAAATGTGAGAGGGGAGAGGGGAATAAAATACAAGATGGCAAACTTTTATAGTAGCGGAGGGTTTGTTGGCAAACTCGGCTGCGTATTAATTTCTTAACTGTTTTCTTTTTCAGATTCTCTTTTTTATGTTTTTAATAGGGTTTTTGTCTTCTTTCTTTTTTTTAATAAATTAGAAGCGTTGTGCCACACGCAAATCACATTTTAAGCCACCGTGGTGTATTTTGGGAATAATATTGTCTTTCCAATTTGCACGTTAACGTTGTTGTAGTGTGTGTGTGTGTGTGTGTGTGTGTGTGTGTGTGTGTGTGTGTGTGTGTGTGTGTGTGTGTGTGTGTGTGTACATGTGTGTGTGTTTATTTTATATATACATATTAGATTTTGTTTTGTTTTGGGGGTGCCATTTTTTGCTTAATTAACAGCTTTGAATTATACCAGCCCCGGTTACAGTTTCTCAGGAACTATGCCGCTGAGACGTTAGTTGTGTTTTTTTCTATTCGTCTAGTCTTTTTTATTTTGATTTCTTTTTTTTTCCATTTTCATGTGAGCATATGTTTTCTATTCTGTTGGGGTTATCTATATGCGTTGGTGGCCGGATGTAGTTTCCACGATTGCCGGACTTTTCCGACCCGGACGTTTCCCGCCCGGTCTTTTCCCACCGGACTTTTCCCACTCGGACTTTTCCCACCCGGATTTTTCCTACCCTAGGTCTTTTCCCACCCGGACATTTTACACCCAATCATACATACATCTATCTTTTTTTGTATGCCAGTCAGTCGTTTCCGACCATGACTGTCAGATAGCAGAGGGGGCAGACGCAAGGTCACTGAAGCTACAAATGCTGCCAGACACGATAACGTTTGAA
>CM065680.1:73041672-73049172 GCA_017654935.2 Phymorhynchus buccinoides
TTCTGCTTTTAACACTTATTATATTCATCAGATTTTGTTTATATTTCAGTTACCTTTTGTTTGCTCGTCTGTCTATTTTGCTTTGCTCCAACTCTTTATTAAGGTTGCCTTCCTTCTTGCTGTTAACATTGCCTTGAATATATTTTAAATGCAACAACAGGAAGTTGCGTTTACAAATAAAAGGAACCAATCAGTTTACTGGTGGATTTACGGAAAAACAGTTCTAATTGGATTGTTGCAATAATTGTTTTTTTTTAAATCCATCATTTTATTTCGGGAAACCATCATTGAATGATTGAAAAATACTGTTCTCCCTCACCCTACCCCCACTCTCCCCTACACCATTGTTTTATAAGATGTAGTTAGTGTATAACATATTTATTGTTAGGAAGTTTTCGATAAGTCATCAAATTTATGATAGATGTCAACAAACAAAGCAATTTAAGCAGTTTGTCTTTCAAACGATACAGGCTTCCTGGCTTAGGCCCTACAACGCCCCCTCCTTCTCTCACCTTCCTCTCCCCCACTCTGTCCCTTGCTGTCTTTCCTGGCACCCCTGTCTGCGGCCTGGCGCACGGGAAGTGGACTCGCCCGATTACTTTCACACATGCGGGCGGCGAGTGCAGCAGACGACTGTGTCTGGCCCAGGGGGGGTGGGTTGGTTGTTGCCAGTTTGGAAGGCCCAGCTTTGGAGCAGACGAGAAGAAAACTCAGTGGAGAGAACGCGTTTCGCTCTTTTCCGCTCCCAGTCTCACCTTGCGCTTGCACAGACGGGATGGCGCAAAGGTATGGTAAACCTCAGTCTGTGTCCGATCTGTCGTCCAAACGCCACTTGCCTTCTTTCCTTTGGCCTCTAACCTAGCCGCTTTGCATTACAAACGTTAGTGGGGGTCTCCCCCTGTTCGTGTTTACCTTTATGTCGTTGGGTCGCATGCTCGGCCGATAGCAATTTGTTTGGGGGAGACACGACTGGTTTTCTAAATGGAAAGATCAAAGTGAAATGTTTCAAGTGAAAGAAAATGACAGTGCTGATTTCGGCAGTAAATGTTGTGTTTTGATTGGCGATTTAACTCTAATGTTCAATTGTTGATAGATTTGCTTTCTTTCATCTTGCTTGGAGGGACTGTGTCAGGACTGCTTGATTTGAGGCAAGTTTGATAATTAAATTGAAGAAATTTTGCCATCCATAATATTTTATCATTTAAAGTTTGTAGGATTATTGTTTGACTACTCTAGTCTCTAAGGTAGGCTATTGTGGTAGGGAAATTTGGACTAGACAGGCGTTTCCATTGACATCAGTGTGGTCTTTTGCTTGCCTTGTGTTGAACAGGGCCATGGACGCGCGGTGGCGCACCGTGCTCCTGTGTGTGCTGTGTGCACTGGGAATATACACGCCGACGGTCCGCTGTCAACGACGTTTGGACAGCGCCACCTCAGGTAAGGAAGGAGACCTTCTTGGTGTCACACTGTTATGTCTAACCCAGCACGATCACCCATCATTCATCGCCCATTACACTGACCCCATCAGTCCACGGTCCGCCCCGTTCACATCCCGAAGGCATAACTGCATAGTAAGTATGGGCCTTCCCTTCATCAAGAGATTGGATCACCGATTCGGTCTACCGACTATACCATATAGCGGAAAGGCCGGCAACTGCTATCTTGGAGGGCTGGACTGGCATTTGTTTTCAATGGAAAAAACCTTCGGCTTCAGCCTTGTCCAGGTGATAAGTCCACTCTGACATCCAAAAGTATTTCGCGACATTTGCTAGTTTGGAAAGTATCTCAAAAGCAAAACGAATGTCTCCTAGTTTTAGTCAAAAGACTAGGCTGATCAATGATTTTCCAACCATTTGCTTAATTTAAGCACTCATTCTGGTTGGTTTAACGTCTAGTTAGGCGTAGCCTCTTATAGACAGTAAATTAAGCAACTCTCAATCTCACTTTTTTACACAGCCATCAGAGTAAAGAGCCTTATCACTTTGTCTATTTGCCAAGCAATAGAGTCCCATTTTGCTAAAAAAACAACAACCTGTGGCAACACTGATGCAGTAATACAGGTTTCATCTAAACAACGACACATGTCAGCAGTGCTGCGCCGGTGCTGGGTTTATTACTTCGCTGAGTTGGCCACAAAATATGCAACGCAGCAATTATGCACATGGTTGAACATTCTCCCTCTCTCTCTCTCTCTCTCTCTCTCTCTCTCTCTCTCTCTCTCTCTCTCTCTCTCTCTCTCTCTCTCTCTCTCTCTCTCTCTCTCTCTCTCTCTCTCTCTCTCGTTTTTGTAGGTGTACGCTTTTAAGTTATTTGCTTTGGAGTCTTATAGTGATAGGTTTGTTTTCATCACATCTTTCCAGGGAAGCATTTCTGTATCCGAACGAAGTCTATTTTTGTTTAGCGAAATGCTGACAATAAAGAACGCTAGCAACCCCATTGATTTGCGCGAGAGGCAAGAGGTGACAGCAAAACAATTAATGACCATGAATCGCTCAGTACACGCTGCCCAGTCCTTGTCGCGACCTTTACTGAGACTTTCAGGCCAGCACCACGCCCTTTATGTCGGATGAACGAATGGCATTTCCGTGCTATAAATCCTTCCAAATCTTTTGTGAAGGGAACGAATAGGGATAGGGTGTGCGGTTAATTCGTTGGATTTTGTAGCACCAGAAAAGGGTCATCAAAGGGTGCTTGCTACCCACTGCTGTGACAGTTGGTCCGAACCATTTCTTCCCACATGCTGCGACAAGGGGTTTGTCCTCAAATAGCCTTTCGACACACCCTCTTCAGCTATAAATGATCCCATTTTGTCCCCCCCCCCTCCAGTTACCGTCCATATGGGTCTCTGACCGATTGGACGCTAATCTCACCTTCTCTTCCCTCCAGTTTCACATCCCATTCCTCCCTCTGACTCCCTGCCTGCACTAGTTCACTGCCTTTGTTCGTCCGCTTTGTTTGTGTCTGTTTGTCTATGTCTCTTTGTCTCTGTCCGTCTCTCTCTCTCTGTGTCTTTCTCTCTAATATTACATCTTTACTGTTTATTATTAGTAATAATCTTCACATTGTCTTCTTCCCTCATTGTCTTTTAAAAGCAAGTGCTAATTTTCTTGTTCTTGTTGTTCATGATGATGACCGAGCAGTTCCATCACACATTAGATGCATATTAACATGAGAGAGAGAGAGAGAGAGAGAGAGAGAGAGAGAGAGAGAGAGAGAGAGAGAGAGAGAGAGAGAGAGAGAGAGAGAGAGAGAGAGAGAGAGCTCTGCTGGAGACATCTTTATAGCATAGGTTTTGTTCTTGTTAAGTCACTGTTCCTTCTCAGAACTTATTTTGGCCGTTTTGTCGCCCTATTTATTTTCATTCTTTCACACAATGTCCTTGAGCAAACGAAGTCATGTAGTGCTTCCTCCTCGTTGCTGGCCACTTCTTCCAACCCAAAGCATGTGCCAGGATGACCATTATTTTTGGTTTCTGTAATTCGCCATTCCGTTTGACGTTTTGCGCGTAATTTTCCATCTTAGCTCTATAACTGGTGACGAACAAAACTGTATATTTTGAAAGTCTATATAGCTCTCTATATATGGGGTATATATGGGGACAAGACACCATCTACTAGGCGTTCAAGACTGCTCATGATCATCTTCAAATATAGAACACTCAATTTTTAGTAAAGTTTTATTTTTTGTGTGTTTGACGGTTTAAGGTTTGGGTTAGGGTTAGGGATAGTGTTAGGGTCAGTTTAACTTCAGATTGAAAGGTAAAAAGATGCAGATTCTAAACTTTCGCTGGAAACCGACATTGTCGCGCGAATGACATCACTTTCCATACTTGGGGATGTGCAGTCTTGAGCGTCTTGTACACCATCTTTTCTGTCTGTCAATCTTTTATTGTAGACCTGCCACAATTTTCTTAGAGCCCGGGTTTTTGTCCTCAAACACGGGCAGAAATGTTTTATTTCAGGATTGTTATTCTCATCCATTTGTCTGGTGGTAGTACGGTTGGTTTAGACGGTCTCTCTTTTCAGTTTATGCCGGTTAAGGCATTGTATAAAGACAAAAAGATGGTACTGCCGACAGTAGTGTGTTGGTTTTCGCGCAATCCGCATAGATAAGACATTTACTGACACGCCTAGTGCACACACTTTCACAGGTCAGGTGATATACTTGGTTTCTTCTTGCAATGCTCTGTTTTCTCCTTTCAGTATTCAGTAAAATAGGTCTCGATTTTCCTAAGATAATAATAGTCCGAATTTGTCCGTGCCCGTAATGTTATTAGTGGTTGACCATTGCTGGTATGTTTCTACCTGTTGTCATTCAAGGGCTGGGCCATATATTAATAACAAGATCATCTCTGGTAATCAGTTTCTCGAGATATTACCATGTTGGATTTAAGGCTGTGTTTAATCCTCTTAAAGATTGTTCCGACGTAATTATTACAGTAAAAAGAAAAGTAGAAAAAAATAGTTGGATAAAATCATCTTTGCTCAAAATGATTCTGATGTTCTCGCATGTCTGTTGGTAGCCCTGTGGTGTGACCATTCTCTTGCTGGTCAATCACAAAAGGTGTGGTCGTACCATTCTGTCGAAAGGTACTGTCTGTAGGCCTCTATCTTTTGAGGTGTCACCACGTGCCTGCTAATTTCGTCATAATGGGTTCCTTTTCTTACTGGCCTTGACATTCATAGGGCTGGTATTCCACGGGCACTTTACCATGGTTAGCTGTCTTATGGAACAAACTGCCCAAGAGGTTTTAACCGCCTGCTTAATGATACCCTCCTCTCGACCCTGTACAACTGTAGCGAAAACGCCCACAACCTACTGCTTCTAATCGGAAAATTAAAATACAATTAGCATCTGCCAAGATATTTT
Organism: Phymorhynchus buccinoides; assembly: GCA_017654935.2. Lineage (NCBI taxonomy): Eukaryota > Metazoa > Mollusca > Gastropoda > Neogastropoda > Raphitomidae > Phymorhynchus > Phymorhynchus buccinoides. The sequence continues at coordinate 73,046,542 of CM065680.1, forward strand.
GCTGACAAAATCAAGATTGCTATTGATAGGAAGACGGGCGTAGTCTGAGACACACCTCAGTTTGGAATATTAAAATGATGTTGATTTTTTTAAATATAATTAATAACACCATCATACAGAGAAGTAGAGAGAGAGAGAGAGAGAGAGAGAGAGAGAGAGAGAGAGAGAGAGAGAGAGAGAGAGAGAGAGAGAGAGAGGAGGGGGGGGGAGGCACCTGACACTTGAAAACTTTGTTGCGCAAGGATTGAGACTTTAGTCCAGGCCTATTCTTACAATCTGTCCTTGAGACATAAACAAGACTTATACAAAACGATAAGGCAAACAGATAATAATAATATGAGCATGCATGATGATACAAAACAGCAAAGTAAACAAAATTAGAGAGAAATAATATAAACAAATAACTAACAAGTAGGGGGGGGGGGGGACAAGAAAAGAAGGGGAGAGAGAGAGAGAGAGAGAGAGAGAGAGAGAGAGAGAGAGAGAGAGAGAGAGAGAGAGAGAGAGAGAGAGAGAGAGAGAGAGAGAGAGAGAGAGAGAGAGAGAGAGAGAGGAGAGGGAGAGAGAGAGGGGGCAGAGGGAGGAGGGAGAAAGAGACGTTTCAAATATATGCTATTACGTAGGAGAAGAAAACAGACACCGTGAGAATAGTTGCAACTTGAATTGAAGACATAGTAAACAAGGCACATAGCGAAAACGCTCGGTGTAGGCGTGAAGCGGCAGGCCTTCTCACTGCCACTGTGTTTGCACTGCTCTTACAGCTCATCCGATGGGCCACTCTTCTCGCTCGTGAAATGAACCAAATTTACCAGGTGGGAGGAAATCAAATGAGTTAAGCTGCTTATCCGGAAATATATGTCAAGTGTCTAAAACCAGATGATAGTTGAATGAGTCATTTTCTAGCATTGTCTATTCTAGCAGAGAGATTGGGACATTCTAGTATTAAGCCGTCTACAACTTGCCGTTAATGTTCACTCCTTGTGTGTTTCCATGGTAGGGCAGGCTGAATACAGTGGAACCTCCCTTATAAGACCTCCCATTATAAGACTCCCTCCCATATAAGACCTACTTCTCTGAGACATTGCCCTTCTTTGTAACTATTAAAATTACCTCCCTGATAAGACCACTCCCTTATAAGACTTCATTTTGGATGATTTGTGAAGGTCTTATAAGGGAGGTTCCACTGTACTAAGATACGATTTTGCCCAAGCTTGCTTTTGTCGCTTTGTCCAGTCGAAGGTGATTTGTCCACATATAAATATATTATAGTGTGTGCTATTAAATCAGAACGTGGCATAAGGGTGTCCCTGCTCTTGCGGTGGAAAAATGTAGGCCTATTATAAAGTGTATTGGTGGTTTGGGGTTTGGCTGCATAAATATTCTGTTTTTGGTACTGCTCGTAGATGAAGTATAAGAATTTTGTTCTGTCTGTTTCTGAATCTCTCCAGCAAACCACTGCTGTAAATGCGAGCTGCACCTGTATACCGAAAGGTGTACTGTAAAGAGGTAAAGGAGAAAAAGGAAAACGGCATATATGGGAAAAGCAGCGAAGAATGAATCATTGTTAGACGAAGTTGGGGAAGGAAACGCCGCTGTAGTGCCGATCGTCACTGCTCTGTTTTGCACTTTTCAAAGCCTCTTTGCTCTTTCAGTTATATTTTTCACCTCATCTTATCCGACTTTTCGGAATCTACTCAATTCCCTATTTGGCACTTCGTCTTCGCTGGGGTTTTTTTTTTTTTTTTTTGGGGGGAGAGAGAGAGAGAGAGAGAGAGGAGAGAGAGAGAGAGAGAGAGAGAGAGAAGAGAGAGAGAGAGAGAGAGAGAGAGAGAGAGAGAGAGAGAGAGAGAGAGAGAGAGAGAGAGAGAGAGAGAGAGAGAGAGAGAGAGAGAGAGAGAGAGAGAGAGAGAGAGAGAGAGAGAGAGAGAGGGAGAGAGAGAGAGAGAGAGAGAGAGAGAGAGAGAGAGAGAGAGAGAGAGAGAGAGAGAGAGAGAGAGAGAGAGAGAGAGAGAGAGAGAGAGAGAGAGAGAGAGAGAGAGAGAGAGAGAGAGTCTAATATGTTTTTATCTCCAGTATCTGCAGAATCTCTTGCACATTGACGGCTTACAGAGACAGACAGAGACATATACACTCATACAGATACAAAGAGAAACACAGAGAGAGAGACAGGGACAGACAGTCAGGCCGACATGGAGTCAGACAGACAGACAAGGAAAAAGAGAGTAGACGATAGAGAGGAACCTGGGCATACTGGAAGATGCGCATTATGATAAAGACGCTGAAGGAAGAGACATAGGGCTTCTCTCTGAGGCTTTATTGTCCGTCACCATAGGTGATCGGACTATTGCGATGGGCTGGTTTGTATTTTGTTTGTTTTGTTTGTTTGTATGGGGTTTTTTCTGTCTGTCCCAAGGATATCTTTCGAATGGGTTGGCAGATTCGCTTCAAATTTTATCCTTTTGTCTTTCCTTCGACCCCCATCTCCCTGTCCATTACATTCAAAATCACTGTTTTTCAATATTTTATTGGTTTCGTGTTTTTGTTTTTTTACAATGTACATTGTCAGTCATACTAGGTAGCATCCTGAAAACATCCATTCCATCTACTCTCTCTCTCTCTCTCTCTCTCTCT
>CM065680.1:73056672-73076672 GCA_017654935.2 Phymorhynchus buccinoides
CACGGGTTTCACGCGTTTTCCCTCTTATAACTGTAAAGAAATCTTGTTTTGACCAAGTCTGACTCCCATATAAATGGCCCCAAATTCAAACCGACATATCAGTTTAAAGAGCAGCCTCAATTTCAGGTTGGGGAAATTTGTATGTGGGTCACAGCTACCCTGAAAAAACCAAGAGACTTAATAGTGGTGCGTCAATAGGTCTTTAAAGATCCACCAGATCACGTGTCAAAATCACGGGTTTCACGTGTTTTCCCCCTTATAACTGGAAATAAATCTTGTTTTGACCAAGTCTGACTCCCATATAAATGGCCCCAATTTCAAACCGACACATCAGTTTAAAGAGCAGCCTCAATTTGAAGTTGGGGAAATGTGTATGTGGATCACAGCAACCCAGACAAAAACAAGGGACTTAATCGTGGTGCGTCACTGGGTCTTTAAGGTGTAATGACACACGGAGGGGGACAAGGAATGGCTGGGAAAGAGGGTGAGGTCTGGAAGAGCGTGTGTGTGGGGTGGTGGATTTGTGGGGACGGGGGAGCGCGGGGGACAGACCTGTTTACTCTACTCTTTTAGAGTAGTATTCTACTCAATTTGGACCAATACTACTCTTCAAAATTGATGATAATGCTCTTTTGATTCTTGATTGCTACTCATTTTCACTAATTTCAGGGAACAGTGTTTGATGGTTTTAATGAATAGGACTACACATTGTGCACCAAAGCTACTCATTTCAGCTATCCAGACTACTCAAGTGGGTAACCAGGTCTGGGAGGTGTTCTTATGTGTTCTTGATGTCACATGAAAGTTGAGGGGCCACCCATTTCTTTGTGACATAATACACATACAAAGTAACAAAACCGAAGCAACAACAAGCTAAGCTTATGGCGTGCTCAGTATAAAAGATAATGTTCATCAGACAATTATTGGTGGATTTAAATATATCCATCAATCGAAATAAACAAAAGACACAAAATTGAGTGTTAAGATAAAGAAAATAGGGGGTGCTTATAATTAGAATCTCTCTCTCTCTCTCTCTCTCTCTCTCTCTCTCTCTCTCTCTCTCTCTCTCTCTCTCTCTCTCTCTCTCTCTCTCTCTCTCTCTCTCTCTCTCTCTCTCTCTCTCTCTCTCTCTCTCTCTCTCTCTCTCTCTCTCTCTCTCTCTCTCTCTCTCTCTCTCTCTCTCCCATGCTGTCTTATCTCAATAATTATAGTAGTAGTAAAAGTATACGAGTTTAAATTAAGAAATACATTATGCCGCCATAGCCTAAACTGCTGAAATAATCGTTATTATATTTGTCAGAATGGTTAGTTCTTGTCTCGCTGCATGGAGTCTCAATAAACAGATTATAGACATTAGTAACATCTTGTAGTATTCGTCGCTACAAACTGTTTCGTGTCCACGTGTATTGCTTGAACCCCCCAGTTCACTGTGCGGGTAACCTCCAGACTGGCAAGAAGACCTTGGCCGACGCTTCAAGGGTGTCTGCAAATGCAGAAGTTATGTAGCCGAGCCGAGATTCCAGGGTACAAGGAGGACATAAGTGGCTTATTGGGCCTCTGTGTTAGAAGGAGGGAACCCCCAACAATGGGTCTGAGACCCAGAGTTTGAGGGGTGACTAGCTAATCCCCAACCACAATAGACCGAGGTTACAGGGTCGTACCCGTTCGAGGTACTACTGGGAACCTCCACCGTTGACCGCCCAGTGCGATTTTCTAGGGGATCTCTTCAATAGTCTCGGTTTGTTTCCATGTCCACACCCACTGAACCTCCGCCTGCCTGAGTTATGTACCCCTTGTGTTTTCGTAGAGCGGGTAGTTGATTCGGGGTGTCCCTCAGCAGTGTACCAACAGCGTCATTACACATCAAAGAGCAAATCTGGAAAAACATTTAGTCGGCGCTCAGACGAAAGGAATAAACTGGTATGGAGGAGTAGAGAGGTGTTTTTTTTAGTTTTAGGGGCGGGGAAAGGTGGGGGAAGAGGTTCCAGGTGGGGGTGGGGGGGGTGGGGGGATTTGGTAGGTCGAGAGGTTGGGGAAAGATGATCGTTATCATAAAAATGCAACACTACAGTGTCAGGAAATGTTTTGGCTATCGAGATTCCCGTGTTGATTCTACACTGTAGCTTTGATTTTTGTTGTTGCAAGATCACCCATCCCTGATAACACGACATCTAGGTCTACTATACTGCTGTATTTCCCATCAGGAACTTATGCAGACCATGTGAAGGCTCTGAGTGTGTACCTGTCGAACCGTTAGATATAATAAACGTTATCAAAATTCGCGGTACCTTTGGGTATCTTCGGTACGACGTTTTGGAAGTTTGGAACCGCTAGAGTTCCACGGGAAATGTTTTCCGGAGTTATAAAACTTCAACACACAGGAGGACCGCAACTCGCGGCAATCCTTGTATTTACGTAGACAAGGCTACTTTCTCTGGGAAGCCTCTAATTGTGCTGTGCACAAAAACTGGACAACGCATTGATTGTAACGCATCAGCCGACGTGTATTGTAACTATGTTCATTGCTAGACGCACAGGGGTCGCGGATATCAAGAAGCGTCGAATACGTTCGCGAGATGAAGAAGAAGATTGTATGCTTTGAAGTGAGCTGGATACACGCTGATGATCGTGACTTATGATACAGAGCAATGACTTGCCGTCAGCGTAAAAAGAGTGAAACAGAAAACCCTTCTTCTTTGATCAGCGAAAAGATCTGTGACTGTAGCACTTTTGAAATGTTGTTAGTTGCTGAAATAGCTTGGCTGTGTGTGTGTGTGTGTGTGTGTGTGTGTGTGTGTGTGTGTGTGTGTGTGTGTGTGTGTGTGTGTGTGTGTGTGTTGTTGTGTTGTTGTTGTTGTTGTTGTTGTTGCTGATTGTTGTTGACGTATCCTGGCTAAAAGTCTCCAGGGATCATCCCAACAGCCGAATCACTTGAACACTGTGGTACAAGTGCATCAGCTATGCATGAGACCATTACGTGTGTTACCGTATTTATTACCCCGACACGTGTGCAGCCACACTCCGTCTTCGGAGGGTGTGTGTGTGTGTGTGTGTGTGTGTGTGTGTGTGTGTGTGTGTGTGTGTGTGTGTGTGTGTGTGTGAGTGAGAGAGAGAGAGAGAGAGAGAGAGAGAGAGAGAGAGAGAGAGAGAGAGAGAGAGAGAGAGAGAGAGAGAGAGAGAGAGAGAGAGAGAGAGAGAGAGAGAGAGAGAGAGAGAGAGATTGTGTGATCTTGTGGTCAGACACATTATAGTCATGTACATACACAAATCAAATAAGATTGGGCAGTTTACAATAATACGACAAAAGAACCGCTTATCAGCAACACAGCCAAACGAAGGGTTTGCGCAAAATGTATAAACTCCTGATACTTTCTGGTTTTTCTTTGTTTAGGAGAATGCACGCTGAGTAACCTTGTTGTGTCCTTGAGGAAATAGTGTACTTTGGGTCTCTATATTTTAGCTATTGAGGTATTGTGTTGTGGTATCTTGATGCCAGACCGATACGCAAATCAATTACAGGAACAGCTCTAAATAGAACCTATTTCAAAGAGGCAGCACACAAACAGAAGCAACAAAAATGAAAAGAGCGGTCATGCACAAAGTTGGAAACTAAGTGCTTGAAGACCTACAGGTGTAAAGTTTACCCCAGTCCGTCTAGACATTGGAAAGAGGTGTTCGCATATTTGGTAAATGAGAGGTAGCCCACACCTTTATTTCTTTGACTAGCCCCCTTCCTGTTTTTGTGAAATATGCCCAAGTGGGCTACCAGGGGAACTTTCCAAACAACGTTCTCTCGTGTTAACCCTTATTGTTCTGTCCCTTCTCCCTTCTGGGGCGTTTTAGAACAGCCGTATTATTTCGTATTAATTTAACCCTTTCAACGCTAGCCATTCGTCAGCCAAAATTTACCATTAAACTTACCTGGGTAGAGAAAAGATTTTGTCTGGAATACTGGGGATTCCTCTGTGATATGCCTAAAATAGGGCCTGTCCTTACCTCCCAAAATTAAAAACATAAAGTCACTGGATATCAGACCCTCATTTGATGCTTTTTAGTGACATGGGTGTTAAATCATTGTGGTGCCAAGAGGCGACAGTGGCGATGAAAGAGTTTAATTAAGGCCTACCTGAACATCATAGGGGGTTCTTCACCACTTCTGTTTTTAGCTTTTTAACAAAATGAAAGTTATGATAACGTTGTGTCTGTACACGGTTATTATAAAATGCTCAACGAGACAAGTGACGGTTACAATACAATGATAAACTGTTGTAGACCTTTAGCACAAAACAATGATCTTTCTTTTAATTCTAATGTCCTGGGCCTGTATTCACGTTGAGATAGCATGAGACTTAGCATGATGCTAACTTAGAAGCTCTTCCAATGTCCTATATGATTTAATAGGACTTTTGGAAGAGCTTCTAAGTTAGCATGATGCTAAGTCTCATGCTATCTCAACGTGAATACAGGCCCTGGTCGTGTACGTTTCTCTTCCTTTTTGTCTCTTTTCCTGCATACAACGTTTGTGGCATTAGGGTAATAACGTTATACTTTTGCTTTTCTGGTCTTCGAATTTAACTGGCAGTAGCACGGGAGGTAAAACTGATAAAGGATACTTTCTGACTGTCCGCCTGTCTGTCTCTTTTCTGTCTGTCTGTCTCTGTCTCTGTCTGTCTCTCTCTCTCTCTCTCTCTCTCTCTCTCTCTCTCTCTCTCTCTCTCTCTCTCTCTCTCTCTCTCTCTGTCTCTCTGTCTCTCTCTCTCTCTCTCTCTCTCTCTCTCTCTCTCTCTCTCTCTCTCTCTCTCTCTCTCTCTCTCTCTCTCTCTCTCTCTCTCTCTCTCTCTCTCTCTCTCTCTTTTGGTCCTCCCACATTAGTAGCTTAAGCAAACGAGTATCTCAAAACGTTTTCCAGCTCTCTAAGATAAAGAATTTTCTTAATATTGATGCACGTAAGCATTTCTTCCACGCATGCACCCAGTCTCACTTAGATTATGCATCAACTCTCTTTGATTCAAGTAGTGCTAACACCCTAAAGCCGTTGATAAGTGTTCATAAACGAGCTCTAAAGACATGTCTTTTGAAATCGTCTTCATTAACATTTCAAGATTACGTCTCACTAAATATTCTTCCGTTCACAGATAAGCTTCGGTATAATAAAGCAGTCATGATGTACAGAATTATAAACGGTTTAGCACCTGCAACCTTAATCAAAATATTTCCGCTCAACCAGTCTACATATACAAACAGTATTCTTGTCCCCAAACCCAGAACTGATCTTTTTAAAACCAGTTTAACGTACTCGGGTGGAACTCTATGGAACTCTTTGCCATCTAATTTAAAACAAATAGCTGGCATGAATTTTTTTCAAAAAGGCATATCAAAATATTCTATTTCAAAATCTTAAAGATCAAATGTAATTTTGTTTTGTGTTTCTTCTTCCTCTTCTATGTTTTACTATTATTACTCATGTTGTTATGTGTGTTGTGACATGCTTCAGTATACCCTCCCTTCCCCCTTATTCCCCCTCCTTACCGCCCCCTACCCCCCCCCCCCCTCACCTGTCATTACCCCAAGCGTTTCTTTCTTTTTTGTGTAACCCATTTGCCTTTTCACTTTTGCATGCGTTAGTTAACTTAGTTAACTTTGTTATTGAATGTTCTATTTGCCCCAGGGCTGGGTGGAAAAAAGCAGTGTATTGCTTATCTCATGTTTCCCTGGTTAAATAAAATTCGTTTTCGTTCTCTCTCTCTCTCTCTCTCTCTCTCTCTCTCTCTCTCTCTCTCTCTCTCTCTCTCTCTCTCTCTCTCTCTCTCTCTCTCTCTCTCTCTCTCTCTCTCTCTCTCTCTCTCTCTCTCTCTCTTCTCTCTCTCTCTCTCTCTCTCTCTCTCTCTCTCTCTCTCTCTCTCTCTCTCTCTCTCTCTCTCTCTCTCTCTCTCTCTCTCTCTCTCTCTCTCTCTCTCTCTCTCTCTCTCTCTCTCTCTCTCTCTCTCCTCTCTCTCTCTCTCTCTCTCTCTCTCTCTCTCTCTCTCTCTCTCTCTCTCTCTCTCTCTCTCTCTCTCTCTCTCTTCTCTCACAGCCACATCATGTTAAACTTTGACATGGTCGGCGGATTTGATTGGAATTTATTAGCGCCAAGAATGGCTTTCTCCAAATCATTGCCTATGAGTTAGTTACAAGTCATTGCTTATCGGATTAGCTTTACCATGACTGTGCTATTAGAGAAAAACAGCTGGTTGTACATTAGATTAATCCTATGGGTTTCAGTTAGACCGAGTTCGACAGATCGGGGACTTTGTTCCCACTCTTTGATGTGTTTCTGTTGACAGGGATTGTATCCGTATTCATCCACCTCCTGTGCAAATTTCTCAATTATTGTTGACCATGACCAAGATCAACGTTTATCAAGATGGAGCCACTGTAGTTCATTCCATCTTTTTTTGTTTTGTTTTTAATTAGCCAGGCTATTTCTTTGAAAAAATAAATGTTTGTGTCCCTTTTGGTCTTGTGTCTGTTTATAAGCGAACAAAGTTGTGGTTTTATTTCGTCTTGTTTCTGTGTAGTGCTAACGAGCCAGGGTATGTTTTGCTGTTAACATTCAAATACCATCTTCCCCACCTTTTTCTCAATCTTTCTGTGTTTCATCTCAAAGCCTTTCCATTAATTGTCCCGGACCTTTATTTGTGAGTAGGATTATGATAATTGAAATAATGGACGAGGGTGGCTCTGGGGATCATTGCTAAGACGTAGAGGTAAATGTTTTGGCATTATTGTACTTTAGTGACCCCCCTCATGTTTACGACCCTAAATCTCAAACTCTGCTTCTTTCAGTTTTATGAAAATAATCCTAAGACTGATCCTAACCCTATCCCTTTCCCCCAAATGATAAAATGTTGCTTCTCAGTAAACATTTTCAATGTGTTTTTAGCGGTTGGTGTGTGTGTGGGTGTTAAAGAACAAGATAGTCAAGGTTTTGAGGTCAGACAATCTGGAAAATGGGGAAAGAGGGGAATTAAGAAAAGGGAGTGGGTTAGGGAATAAGAATCTTCGTTTTTCTTGGCCCTTCTGTAGGCCCCAAATCTGCAATAACAAGAGGCTTAAAACGTCGCAGTGTTTGACGTAGCATTGGCACGATTGTTCAGGCATGCGGACATGTTGAAGGCTATACCCCTTCTTCTAGGCCGAAAACCCGAGTTATTGCACATTTTGTTGGTTTTACCTCATGATCAAGGCAGTTTGAAACAAGGGCGTCGCCGAGTGTGTTTCATTTGAAAGATTCATGGTACGAGGAAGATGCCTCCGTCACCAGCAATGCCACGCACTTGCAAGGGCGTCGCCGACACCCCGTAGAGTGTCACATCCTGACACAAAATTGGAAGGGATTCTGTCTTCTAGTTCACGAGATACAGCTTGAAGAAGAAACATATAGCGCAAAGAAGGAAATTTCGGTTTTCACGGTCACACTTCAAGGTCAAGGTCAGCATGGTGATAATTTATGCTCGGATGTTTTCTTCTCTAGGGTATACAGTACCACACACAATCTGAAGCGCTTCTGTCAAGTACCAATGTGGAAAATATGGCTTAAAACCCAATGTGTAGACCCCTACCACTTTCAAGGCCTACCGATCGCCCGGACCGTGACCTTGACCTTGATCGGTATGCCACCATCAGAACGGGCATAAGCCAAAGTACCTTCATGCCAAATTTGAAGACTCTAACACTAACGGTGTGGGAGTTATGGCCCCTGAAAGATTTTCGGTTTTCAAGGTCGTACGCCAAGGTCAAGGTCACGACGGCAAAATGGTTTGCGCGGATGCCTTCCTCTCATGGTGACACACCAGCACACAAAATGTGACGTGATTCTGTCAACCCGTTCGAAAGATATCCTTGGGACAGACAGAAGGAGAAAAAAATGACCCTCCGATTTTCAGGCTCCAGCGATCTTTTTGACCTTGACCTTGACCTTGATCGGTATGCCATCATCAGAACGGGCATAAGCCAAACCACCTTCATACCAAGTTTCAACATCCTATGTTGATCGGTGCCCGAGATATGGCTAAAAATAGATTTTCGGTTTTCAAGGTCGTACGTCAAGGTCAAGGTCACGACGGCAAAATGGTTTGCGCCGATCTCTTCCTATTAAGGAGGCACACCTTCACACAAAATTTGACGCGATTCGGTCAAGCGGTTCTGGAGATATCCTTGGGACAGACAGAAAAACAAAATAAAATAAAAACAAAAAACAAAACACACAGACAAACGAGCCCATCGCAAAGTCCGATCACCTTCGGTGACGGACAATAATGAGTTTCATTTAAATTTGCTTTGGGGTGCAAGTACATGTTGGTATCTGCTGAAGTGTGTTTCATTTGAAAGATTCATGGTACGAGGAAGACGCCTACCGCTTCTGACGCTTTTTCTGGAGCAGACTATAATTTTCGCAAAATTGAGCTTTGCGACTATAAGTATAACAATATTAAGCTTGAATGTGTAACTAAGCTGAATCAAGTAATATGCACAGCTGAAGTGGTTTTTAAGCCATAGAATCCCGAATGGCAGGAATATTCACATCATAACTGTTTGAGTCTTTAGTACGATTTAAAAAAAATAGTGTTGTCTACTTTGTTTTCTTAGCGCAAGAAATCTAACTTGTTCTCTCTCTCTCTCTCTCTCTCTCTCTCTCTCTCTCTCAAGCTCTCTCTCAAACTCCTGTACTGTCTCTCTCTCTCTCTCTGTCTCTCTCTCTCTCTCTCTCTCAGTCTCTCTCTCTCTCTCTCTCTCTCTCTCTCTCTCTCTCTCTCCTCTCTCTCTCTCTCTCTCGATCGGTCTCTCTCTCATCTCAGTTTCTCTCCCCCCCCCTCTCTCTCTCTCTGCTCAGACTCTCTCTCTCTCTCTCTCTCTCTCTCTCTCTCCCTCTCTCTCTCTCTCTTCTCTCTCTCTCTCTCTGTTTGTGTGTGTCTGTTTGCGAGTGCGCGCTCCGGTAGTGGAAGAGTCACTTTCGTTTACTTACCTGCCTGCTGGCTTTTTGGTCTGTATGTCAAAGAAGGAAATAACTGTCACAGACTGACGAATCTATGGGATGATTGGTCACGTCTGCATCACACGGAACTAATTAATAGACACTCACGAAAGTTCTTGCTAAGAAAAGAAGGAAGGAATGAAAGGAGAAAGAAAGAGAGACGAGGCAGGGGTCATTGATACGTATACTTTGATGTTATGATTATTGCTTTTGTTATTGTTAAGTATATTCTTACTTTTCTGCTCATATAGGCGCCTTTATGATTGTTTTGTTCCCCCTTGTATTTCGGGCGTTTACCTGTGCATTCACAGCTATGATGGTAGTTAGCCCTTTCACCGCCAGCCATCTTGGAGCCAAACAACAATATTAAACTTATTTGGCTAACTAGAAAAAATCATTTTGCCTGCAATATTGAAGGATTTCTCTGTGGCACAGTTAGAAATGGGTCAATCCTTACTGATACAATATCATTGAATAACAGTACCCTGATTGCAAGAGGTTTAGTGACATGGGTGTTAAATCATTGTGGTGCAAAAATGCGAACATTGGCGGTGAAAGGGTTAATAATAATAATAATAATAAACTCTCTCTATTCTATATAGCGCTCTTTTCATCGAGCACAAAGCGCTTTACAATCAGTATTGAAACACTCCCACACCCAACACACTCTCTCAACTCAGACAGACACCTCGCACTCTCGTGCACGCACTCTCTCTGAACGCGTTCTTGCACACAAACATACACACACTCTCCCACACACATTTCATCAAACTCTGTGTCAGAAAACACATTCTTTGCTGAAACGCACACAAACTTACTCAGGGTATACACACTTTCGTTTACAAACACGCCTGCGCTTTTTGGTCGCACGTCACACAAGGAAATACTGTCACACTCACATACACAAAGCACTCACGTGTCACTCTGCACTCACAGACACATAATAGACACACAAGGTTCTCCCTAAGAAAAGAAGGAAGGAATGACTCTAGGAGAAAGAAAGAGAGACGAGGCAGGGGTCCTTGATACGCATACTTTGATGTTATGATTATTGCTTTTGTTATTGTTAAGTATATACTTACATTTCTGCTCATATAGGCGCCTTTATGATTGTTTTGTTCCCACTTGTATTTTCGGGCGTTTACCTGTGCATTCACAGCTATGATGGTGCTTAATAAGGCAAAATAATCGAGTGGGAGGGGTATGTGTGTGTGTGTCGGGCATGGGAATTGTCAGTCTTTTGGCTGATTTCAGCTTTTTTTGATGGTCCTCTTCAGTCTTTGTTTGCAAGTTTCAGCTTTTTTGATGGTCCAAGAGGACATTTATGAGATACAAAAAAAGAAGCCCAATGAGTAAAACTTAAGTTATTGGTTATAAATGAATGCAAAATGAACTAAATATATCAGTCGTATCTCTAATACTGTTTTTAAGGCTTAGATAACAGAAGAAGCTTCATTTTCTGGGGCTGTATCCCAACACACATGGTTTTCAGTTGGATTTTTTATTCCTTGTTCCTATGCCTGCTTCCAGACCCCAATTTTCAGTCTTTTTTGTCTTCTCTAATTCCCATGCCTGGTGTGTGTGTGTGTGTGTGTGTGTGTGTGTGTGTGTTGTGGTGTGTGTGTTGGGTGTGTGTGTGTGTGGTGTGTGGTGTGTGTTGTGTGTTGGGGGGGAAGGGGAGGCACAATCCCAGTTTGATCGTGACAAAACCATACTTTTTATATTACAAGTCACACCTAGATGTCCACACAAGACAAAAACTCCGATTTATTTTAAAGTAAAGATGCAGATCAACACCACAGTCCTGGTTCATTGCTTTCTGTCCGTCTTGCCCTTATCTTCTGCTATTATTGAATGCCTCTTTTTAATTGTGTAAATGGATGAGCAGTAACGTTAAACATAGACAACGACAGAGTTTTTAAGTACCCAATCTGCAATAAGAAAGGCAAGACTGAAACAAAACCGAGAAATGGAGGAGGGGGTGTTGGTCTGCATGCTTGCCCTATTGTTTTTTTCATCGTGACAGGAAAAAAAAATGAATGCATTGCGTGCTCAGCATTTCTGACTCATGCTAGCAAAATTGATCATACATAACACGGTGATCCTTTTATGTCTGTCAAAGCAATGTTCAGTTCGTAAAGTAACGGACAAGCACCAAATTCACGCCTGATGGTCAGAGAAACCTTGTCCTGATCTTCTTGCCAATGGGGAGAAGCCAGCTACAGGCTACACACACAGAGGAATCGGTCATTTCGTTGCTGGCATTCGCAGCTCGCGCCCATTGTAATGTCCACTGTACAAAAAAAGGTCTTCTGGTCAAGGGACATTCCAGACACGACGGCTTCTTGGTTCCTTGGCGCCTCTGCTATGTGTCGGGATTTTCACTTCTATGTCGGGAGTGTCTGTCTGTCTGTCTGTCTAGGAAGGGTATTATATATGCTGGGGAGAGAGAGAGAGAGAGAGAGAGAGAGAGAGAGAGAGAGAGAGAGAGAGAGAGAGAGAGAGAGAGAGAGAGAGAGAGAGAGAGAGAGAGAGAGAGAGAGAGAGAGAGAGAGAGAGAGAGAGAGAGAGAGAGAGAGAGAGAGAGAGAGAGAGAGAGAGAGAGAGAGAGAGAGAGAGAGAGAGAGAGAGAGAGAGAGAGAGAGAGAGAGAGAGAGAGAGAGAGAGAGAGAGAGAGAGAGAGAGAGAGAGAGAGAGAGAGAGAGAGAGAGAGAGAGAGAGAGAGAGAGAGAGAGAGAGAGAGAGAGAGAGAGAGAGAGATGAACACAATTGAACCATTGAACACAAAGTTAATGTTTCAGCACTAAATTCGATCTAGTGTGTTATTTACAACCCCCCAAAAAATTAATGTCGGCTTGAGAAAGAAATGCATTCTTTTTGCACATTTTCAACTGAAATGTTGCGTTTGGTTGCGTTTGCTTGTTTATTTCGTATTATTTTTGTTATGTTTACTGTGGATGTAAATTACATTCATTTTATTGAATATTTGGATTTAAAATAAGTATTAAACTTTTAGTAATGCGCTGTCCATTTTGCTTCCGTGCTATCAGAGAGAACGTAAAGGTCTGTGTACACGTTAACATTATTCATGAGATATTTCTATTTCCCCATGACAACACAGAGATAGCCCACTCTTAATGACTTACAGCTCACTGTGTTGCCATGAGAAAATATAACTATATTGTGAATAGTGTTAAGGTGTACACAGACCTTAACAGACTGCGTGAAACTATATAGTCTGTGGTATTATTTACTTTGAAGTGAGCCATGATGACCTTGCGCAATAAGGCTTGCCTATTATGGCACATAGCCCAAGAATGCATACCTCCACACACACATTGACTCGGAAAATTGAGAACTGAGACGAGTGAGCGCACGTGTGCACATAATGCATTCAAGCATAATAATCATATAATAAAAAGGCAAGTGTGTGGCTGTCTGTTTGTCTGAAACACAAAACGGGCCTTATAATCCAAATTAAATAATAACATTATTATCAATCATGCACAAGCATAGGGGTCATACACAGAAAGTCAGATAGTCATTAAGACATACCGAAACACTAAAATCCACACGCACAGGCACACACCAGCACGCGCGCACGCACGCACACGCACACGCACACGCACGCACACACACACACACACACACACACACACACACAAACAGACGCACACACACACACACACACTCTCTCTCTCTCTCTCTCTCTCTCTCTCTCTCTCTCTCTCTCTCTCTCTCTCTCTCTCTCTCTCTCTCTCTCTCTCTCTCTCTCTCTCTCTGGAAACCCAGACATCCTACAACAGATGTTCATAATCACTTGCCAGCTCCTAATCCTCAATTCTTTCTTTCTTAGTATTGTTTTTGTTTTTTTAATCCGTACATGGTCCCAAAGAGATCAGTACGGTAGCGGGGTTTGGTTGACTTTACTTCCATCTGCCTTTAGTTGAGTCAACAAGAACAGGTTTTTTTAGTTGCTGCCAAGAACTGACTTCAAAATTTAAAAAAACTGTACTAATTGTTTGTGGGCATAGCTAACTGAGTTTGTCTTTCCTTTGTCCAAAACGATGTTTCGCCTTAAGAGAAACCGAACGATAATAGGAAAGGGATAACAAAAACAGTAAGTAGTTGTATTATTTTGTGATTAGGGAAGCTTAGATACCCGGCCAGAGGCCGAGGTATTGCGATCGGTGTGTGTGTGTGTGTGTGTGTGTGTGTGTGTGTCTGTGTGTGTGTGTGTGTGTGTGTGTGTGTGTGTGTCTGTGTGTGTGTGTGTCTGTCGATTCTGTCTGTAAAAAACTACTGTTTGGAATTTGATTACAATTGGCAGAGAGGTAGCCAGCTTGAAAAGGAAGCTTCCTTTCGTTAATCAACACCGTGCTGACCTTGACCTTGAAGTTTGACCTTGAAAACCGAAATTTCCTTCTTTGGGCTATGTACTTTCCCCCCAGCTTTATTTCGTGAACTAGAGAGGACATAACTCTGGCCGGGTTTTCATTGTCACAATGCGTTGCTGCCGCTCGGCGATGCCCTTGTTGTTTTTTCAGTGATGTAAATAATATTTATACCAAGATGCTTACACAGTCTGTAACCAACTGTTCTATTGATGCATTACATCTTTCTAATGTCATTGTACCTATCCTACTTTGCAAATCTATTCTTATAGAGTTTAGAAATGTTTATATATATATACGCAAAGAAAACAGTTAAGCACCCCTTAAAGCAACCGAATTAGCTATTACCAGTCTGACAGGAGGGATGAGACGCAGGGTTGAAGCAGTCATCCAGGCACAAGGAGGAAACACACGCTACTGAACTTTGATTTGCCAAATGAGTTTTGGACACTCCTCATGACGTTTTCCCACAATAATTAACTTTTGATATAGCCATATGAAATTGTTGCATTGATAATTAAACATGGTATTTTTAAAAATTGAACATGACAACCCTTTTTGTTTCAGAATATCAGAATGCATTTGTAAAACCATACATTAAATTATGCGTTTTCTTATAGTAGTCAGATAGTCAAACGTTCATTTACCAATCAATGTTGTTTCATTCTTTATTGATTATTTGCAATAAATCTCGATTTCATCTCTCATCTACAGCAAAAAAGTGGTGGGGTGCTTAACTTTCTTCTTTGTGTATACAACGATTTTCGTTACTGTCTCCTCCATGTTTCCAGCATAGCTGTCATCATTCGGTCATTTACATTTAGGTCAATCTAGTACCCTGCGTCTCGTCTTGACACAGAGGAGTACTAATACTCCTTTTTCGCGAACCATTCAGATGTATTCAAAGTACTGTCCCTGACACCCCTCAACAGCAATGCTATGGGACTTCTGATCTTTGTCGTGTGTCTTTAATTTTCATATTCAATAAGTCGTTCTATAAGAGATTTTCTAGCCGTTTCCTGATTGTTTCTGTGTGTATTTCACGCTTCAATGTTTTCCTATAGTTTTCTGTAATTCTTTTTTTTCTTTTTGGGGGGTGTCTTGTTCTTTCGGCAACTCTTCCACTGCCGAACTATGTAGGCCTGGTCAACGCTTATTACCACGTTGGCCGTTCTACCAAAAGCCGTTAAAATACATATTCTAAGCTTTTTGGTTCTACCACGTAGAAGTTAATCGACTGGTAGCAGTTTGCATTCAATCTGTTGGCCATTTTCTACCTGGCTAGTCTCCACACAACCCGAACCAGGTGAGCAAACAAATAACTTACTAGAAGGTGTAAGAAGTGAGCTCAGCTTTTCCAGGATCCGGTTCACTGATAGTTTTGGCGGTCTATGCTAACATGCAGAGGTGCGCAAAACGAAGCCACCTGGCTCCCACGGTTTGGAATGGCCAGTGCTGTTGCTGTTGCTGTTGCTGTTGGAAAGTTACACTGTTTGTAGAGATGGGTCGAAACAAGGGTGTGCATATCCAAGCGAGAGAGAGAGAGATTGAGAGAGAGAGAGAGAGAGAGAGAGAGAGAGAGAGAGAGAGAGAGAGAGAGAGAGAGAGGGAGAGAGAGAGAGAGAGAGAGAGAGAGAGAGAGAGAGAGAGAGAGAGAGAGAGAGAGAGAGAGAGAGAGAGAGAGAGAGAACGAGAGAGGGAGAGAGAGAGAGAGAGAGAGAGAGAGATCGCACGTTGAACACATTCACAACATTCATACAGATTATTATGTATAATATGCATATATCTTCAGATAGCAGATGAGCACATCACATTGCTACTCTGGTATCCTCAGCTAAGGATGTCGTTTACATCGGAGATGCCTTTTCTCTGTCAAGAACACTTTGGGACAGTTGCCTTTTTGTACCAAGGCATGACTCTTCTGATGCGCATATGTGCGTGAGCGTGTGCTACATTCTTTCTCTTTGTCTCCTCTAAAGCCAGAGACACAAAGAGAAGCGGTAGCGGCCATCCGGCAGATGCTCACTGAGAGAGGAATGTTGTCACAAAAGTCATGCCAAGGGTAAATGCCTGAAGGTGCTATCATTCTTATCGGTTAAAAGCTAAAAGGTACTAATACTACTATCACTCTTCTTCATTCTATTTTGTGATAGTACTTTGTGGCTTTTACCCGTGACGAATGTTACTACTTTATGGCACGTGACCCTCATTATCACAAGGCCACCTGCCATGCCCTTCACTGTCAGGAGTTGACAGCTTCGTTACTGTAGCGGCGCGGTCACTGCTGGCCATTCCTCCGTGAACTTTTAATAATAGCCAACTGTCCCGAAAGACCTTGTTGTATTCTGTGTTGAGGCAAAGACATCTTTTATTTCGTATCCACTTCGGGCACAGAAATATGTTATCAATTAAGTAAATCGACTTACGCGGCTTTACCCTTTTGGAAGCTAATGAAGTTAAAACTTATATTAATTGTTGAAGTCTAATGACAAACACAAATAATAGGGCTGGGAATACACTAACTCTAAGTTTAACTCTTTTTTTTAAAACACCTTTTGGACGACTAATGTGTTGTTGTTGTTTGTGTTAAGATGCGGTTGTTATGGTGGTGGTTGCCGAAGAAAACGTGCCTGTATTGTGTACTTTTGCAAGATATTAAAAATTTGAAACCAATTATTGTTGCCCGAATATCTTGGGACAGTTGTCCCCATCTATAAGTAGAATGGTACAATGTTGCTTGTCAGTAACAATGTTCAATGCGAAAATTTGAGAGGATTCGCGGGTGGGTGTGGGTGTGGGTGGGGTGGGGGTGTAAGTAAAAGATAGCCGGTGGTTGTATCGAACGAACCTAACCTAAAGATTTACAGTTGACTGTGTAGCGGTCTTGAGGTTAGTCTAAACCAGTTTCTGAGATTTCCTTGCAGTCGAAGAAAGGACTAGACCCCATGCAGTCCAGTCCATTTCCTTGCCTGAAATCCGAATGAAACCGCGTCAATGGAACCGTGTAGCTGTGGAAAATCCAATTACCGCGATGTAAACAAGCACGCTGTACCCATTACATTAGTCTCTTTCTCTTCCAGACTGGAAAATCGCTGAGGCGGCAAGAAAAAAAAGAAAAAATGTCCAGTCCGTCTCTCATTTCTTTCGTTGGTCTATGTTTACGTTGTCATTTTAAGGATGATTAAATTTTGCATGTGTGCACTATTACGCCTACTTATACTGTTGACGCCGTTCTTTTCTTCTGATTCTCCCCCCCCCCCCCCCCCCCCCCCCCCCCCCCCCCCCCCCCCCCCCCCCCCCCCCCCCCCCCCCCCCCCCCCCCCCCCCCCCCCCCCCCCCCCCCCCCCCCCCCCCCCCCCCCCCCCCCCCCCTAAGCAGCAGCTGAGCCTTTCCGCCGTTTACTAAAATGAACATTTATTTGAAAAAGATAAATGGAATAACTCAAAGTGTGTTCATGATAAAAACAACAACAACCACACACACACGTGAGAACGAATTGCTTTAAGTAACTAATTATTCATCTATCTATTCATATCTATCACATCATCTTTTATCTATGACCTAAGTGTTAGCAGGTGAATGTTTCTGAATGTGAATGATTCGTCACTATCGTCAGCCCATTTTAAAACGATTTGTGGTTTATGTGTTAGCAGATGTTGTTTATAACTTGGTTGACCTGTTGATGTTGCTGTTGTTGTTGCCGTTGCCGTTGTTGTTGTTAGGATCTTCTAACTGCGATGTCCCGAGGCTAAGGTCATAGACTATAGTATCCTCCGAAGTCGGAGTGTGGCTGGCCACGTGGCGGGGTAATCAAAAACGGTCACACACGTAATGTTCTCATCCCTACCTGGTGCATGTGTACCATAGTGTTCAAGTGCTTCGGCTATTGTGATGATCCCTGGAGTCTTTAAGCCAAGGTAAGACAACAACAAACAACAACATAGACTATAGTCCTAATAAAACTATAAAACTATCCTGACAGGACCAATGTTCTGTTCACATTGAGCACTAGCGAACATTGACCTATTGATTGTTGCAAGACCAAGGACATTCTGTCTAACTGATTTTCTTGTTTCAGGCTAGTTTTGTCCTTTCACTTTTTTATTTTCCTCCCTCGAAGACAGAGTGTGGCTGGCCACGTGGCGGGGTAATAAAAAACGGTCACACACGTAATGTGCTCATCCCTAGCTGATGCATTTCTACCATAGTGTTCAAATGCTTCCGCTGTTGGGATGATCCCTGGAGTCTTTTAGCCAGAGTACTTCGACAACAACAAGCTATTTTCGGTGCATCACTCCCCCATGGGGATACCGGGGGTATTGTGCAAAGAGTTACCCCGCCTTCTGGAAGTTCTGTGCTTGTAGCTTCTTCTAATGTCACTCTCTTTGACTCTGCCTTTTCCCTTTGATTACTGTGATCCACTATCTTTCCGCCTTGATGCTGCTGGTCCATTCTCCTGCCTTTGTTCTAAAACCCCGTACACAGATTTGCCCCAACCGAAGACGGACATGCTGGGCCTAGCTATTTCTTAGTTATGCGCATTAACGGCAGCATGACGCATCTCCCGCGCTCCTATGGCATGGAGTTATCTGAGCGATCGACGAACGGAAGAAGAAGAAGGTGCATCTCTGCCTCAAGTTTGACCTCTTGTGTGCTCATCATCTCTGTGCAGACGCTGTTCGCGAGATCGACCTGCTGAGCGCTATCGGGGTGCCGGAGGACATCAAGGTCGGGGTGACCTACACGGCGGGGCTGGACGGCTACCCGACCTTCCTGCTCACCCCCAGGGCCTACATCCGGGAGCCGGCCCAGCTCTTCTTCCGCCAGCCGCTCTTCAGCGAGTTCGCCATCACCATGACCGTGCAGCCCTACCGGCGGGAAGGAGGCTTCGTCTTCGCCGTTGTCAACCCCTACCAGACCATCATCTCCTTCGGCGTGCAGATCAGCGACTTCGACAGAGACTCCCAGAACGTGGCGCTCTACTTCACCTCCAACACGCGCATGGCCGAGCAGTCGGACGTGATCGCCAACTTCACCGTGCCCTCCATGGTGGGCCGCTGGAACAAGCTGAGCTTCAAGGTGCTCAGGGACAGAATCGTGCTCTACTTCAACTGCCAGGAGTACGAGCAGACCTTCTGGTTCCGCACGGTGGAGAACCTGGATTTTGAGCCCGGGTCCTCGCTGTACATCGGGCAGGCCGGGCCCAACTTCCAGAGGACCATCCGCAGCTTTGAGGTGAGTCGTGTAGTTGTGTTCCTGTGCGTTTCTGTCAGTCCTGCCGATGTGCTGATCATGAAATAACAGTTTGACACGGGTAACACGCACTTCTGTTTAGGGCATCTTTAATATTTATTATCAACCCATAACGCAGACCTGTTCACTCTACTCTTTTCGAGTAGTATTCTACTCAATTTGGACCTCTACAACTCTTCAAAATTGAAAATATTGCTCTAATTACTCTTTTTGCAGTGAACATTGTTTGATGGTTTAATGAATAAAACTACACCTTTTGAGCCAAAGCTACTCATTGCAGCTATCCGGACTACTCAAGGTTTGAGTAGGGGGTAAACAGGTCTGCATAACGCCTCTTTCTGTTTTCCACCCCTATTGCTCTTTCCAATCTAGTACTTGCGTAGGCAAAGGTATTCATAATAGGAACAAACTTTTAATACTAATAGAAGCAAGAAGATATTAAGGAATGAAGAAGGGAAGGGAAGAAGGGAAGAAAGTTATAAAACACGAACACTCGTTTAAATTTTGCCACTAGACTGGCCGAACACAACACTAAATAGGGTCAGGTAGGGAGGAGATATTTATCACTAATTAACATGTGGGAGACAGCAGAAAACCGACCCATTCAGGACAAAAAAAGAATAAGAAAGAAAAAAGACTTGAGCTCTGACAGAGGCAAGGACACAGGAAAGTAAGGCCACCGTGTAACGTGACAGTCACAATTTCCAGTCTGTAACTGACTGCAGATATGTACGAGAACCGTAAGCAGACTTAACTTAAAAGGGAAGACAATTTTAAATTTCATGAATTGAAACAAAATACATGTGTGTGTGTGTGTGTGCGTGTGTGCGTGTGCGTGTGTGTGTGTGTGTGTGTGTGTGTGTGTGTGTGTGCGTGCGCGCGCGCGTACGCGTGTGCGTGCGTGTGCGTGCGTGTGTGTGTTGTTTATTCCAATACTCCCATCACTCTCATCCCCACCCTCATATAATTATTAAACAGTCCGTCTCTGTGATTATGTAAGCATATTAGATCTAAACTAATAAAGGCAACAACATAAACGCGATCTGGCATATACGTAGTAATAGTCTAGAGAAACATGACCTGGGTGGGTTTGTAATGTACAGGACCAGGACAAAGTGAAGAAATGTGAGAAGACCTCCAGTGGGACTGGTGAGCACTGATGACCATTAGTTGACCACAATGTCCAGATATAAAGTACCCCGAATGTCCAGCTTACTGTCTTGGTGACGACCGTTTCAGGTTTCTTCTTGTTATTAGTCCCCGAGCCGAAGGTTCGGGGAGCTATTGTTTTTGTCTGGTCCGTCCGTCCGTCCGGTGTCCGTCCGGCGTGCCTCCGTCCG
>CM065680.1:73081672-73091672 GCA_017654935.2 Phymorhynchus buccinoides
GTACAACGATAAACCAGGATAAACAAGGCTCCCAAAATAACGTGGAAATAAGATATATAATTTAAATGACGATGTCATAAATCTATCGTTCTGTCAAATGACCACGGGCAAAGATTATCACAATGCAATAACAAATTGTTCGACATTTTAAGTTAACTTAGCCTGACCCTTCTTAACCCACTTCTGAACGTCTCTTTCAGAGCAACAAGAAGAAGATGATAATCAAAAACATCACCTATCAGAATCAGACATCAACTATGCAACTGTAGTCCATCGAGAATAAGGTTAATCCCTTTGTTACCTCGGAGCTTGAAAGGGAGTAATCTCTTTACACGTTGAGATAAACTGAAATGGGGCTTTATACTATACTGGTCTCCAAAAGTTAAGGGCCGGCTTCTGTTTTCAGTAGCTTGATATCTATTTATTGTACACTAAGACAACAATGAAGAAAATGGCAAAACTTAGGCTACTCAATAACTTTCCTTCCTGTTGCACGTGCCTGAACCAGTTTTGCAGGTAAGAAATCTTAAGAAATCTTCCTAGCATAAGAGGGAATGTGACACGTGACGTGGGGTGTCTTTAAGTGTTGAGATGTTTGGAGAGATTATTTCACGTCATTGTTTAGGCTACGTGAACCTTGATTTTTTATATCATATTTTCGATCTCCAATTCGATTTCCGATCAAAATAGATGTTATATTTCTTATGTATTGTTTCTCTTTTTGTGATGTTTCTATTGGCCATTTTCTTTGGTTTTCCTGTGTGTTCTCCCCTAGCTATGGTTTTTGCTTATCTTAGTCCTCATCCTAATGCACCGTGCTGTCATGCACCAGTCCTTGTTTTTGTACGTGTCTTATTGTGTTTATCTGTTCATGTCTATTTGTCTGTCTATTTTTTTCTATTTTGCCCATTCATTTACTAAATCTAGATCCCTCAGATTCTTTCGTGAATCTCTCTCTCTCTCTCTCTCTCTCTCTCTCTCTCTCTCTCTCTCTCTCTCTCTCTCTCTCTCTCTCTCTCTCTCTCCTCTCTCTCTTTTCTCTCTCTCTCTCTCTCTCTCTCTCTCTCTCTCTCTCTCTCTCTCTCTCTCTCTCTCTCTCTCTCTTTCTCCCCCCTCTCTTTTTCTCTGCGGGTGTGCGTATACGTGCATGCATGTGCGTTTACAGAAAAAAATGCAAGGTTGTGGTGCATGAGCGCACCCCCACCCCACCCCAACATGCACACGCGCGCACACACACAAACACATGTGTACACAAACAAACGCGCGCAGGCACACACACACTCTCTCTCTCTCTCTCTCCCTCTCCCTCTCTCTCTCTCTCAGTCTCTCTCTCTCTCTCTCTCTCTCTCTCTCTCTCTCTCTCTCTCTCTCTCTCTCTCTCTCTCTCTCTCTCTCTCTCTCTCTCACACACACACACACACACACACACATACACACACACCGCGCGCGCGAAAAGTGTGTAGGGGTAGTAAGTGTCGCATGAAAAAAGGTAGCTCGTAAAAATAAGTAGCTCGCTACTATGAGAGTCTGTATTTGCGACAACCACAAATTTCACTTTTTCTGTACTTTAACCATTTACCTAACCCTAACCCTATCCCTAACCCTAGAAAAAAGTGAAATGTGTGGTTCATGCTCAATGTCGCAAATACACACTGCATAGGTAGCGAGCTACTTATTTTTACGAGCTACCTTTTTTCATGCGACAGTAGGCACAGCCAGTAACTGCTAACTGGAGTTGTGTCCTACATGAAGATATACATTGTTCTTTATTTCTCTCTCTCTTTCTTTCTTTTTTCCTTTCATGGCCTCATTACAGCACGCAACATGGCTGGGGCCACGACACATTATTGCAGTAACCATCTCACTGGCGATGGCTTGGAGTCAAAACGGACTATCTTTAGATAGTCCATTAACGTATTGTTGAACTTATTACGAAAACTAATAACTTGTATCAAAAAAGGACTTCAGAAATATAAAAAGCATAACTCACTCATTCCCTTTTTATATTATTTGTAGTCTTTTTTAATACAAGTTCTTAGTTTTTGCAAGAAGTTCAATAATACGTCGATGGACAGTCCGTTTTGACTCCAAGCAATCGCTGGGGTCTCACCGGTCGGAAAAAGCCAACAAATTAATGAATGCACGGGTCACTTGGCTGTGTAATTACATTTTCTTCTCCAGATAAATTTGGCGTTTGTCATGCTAGTCATCAGACCTTCAAGAAAAAGCATGAATGGTTTAGTTTTGGAAGGGAAGACCAAAAAAATGCTTGTGTTTTTTTAAAATGTTAATGACAACATCGTTTTGGGAACTTTTACGTGAAATGTTTAACCGTCCAGAATGTTAAGATTACACACGTTTTAATCAGTTGTGATATTGGTAGGAGTTCCAGCCGAGGTGGGGCGAAAAAAAGGAACTGAAAGTTTTAGGGGGAATAGAAGGAAGGGGAGGGGCGAAGGGTGACCACATACAAATTGTTATCAGTCCATATACGATTACGCACATGCACGCGTATGTGGAATTTCATCTCCGTCATTATAATGAAACGGACTTTGTAAGATCATTATTAGCATAATAGACTGACAGATTGTGGGTTTCTAAAAGCACACAAACCTTGGCCCACAAAAATGGAAGATATTACGGTCAGTCGAGGAAGTTTTAGACTGGGGTTTACTGGGGGTGAAAATCAGCGAATAGTTTTGTACACCGTCTTTCTTCTTTCATGTTAATATGTCTGCATTATAGAGGGGACAATACTTTCAAACTATGTAATAATTTGTTTGGATGTTGACAACAAGGCTTAGTATTCTTGTTCAGTTGCTTTTATTTTAATGTTCTCTTGTTCAACTTTTTCAAGTTTTAGTGCAGACAAGCACCGTTACATTGTAGTTTTATGATTTGGTATGAAAAGCGTGAGATAGTTTTAAATTTTTTTAAATAGTTCTTACAAACGTTTGTTATCTGCTTTTCCATTATAGTGCAAGCATAGTAATCCATGCTCTAGATATCGTCTGCTTTCTTCTGTCGATTGCGATTTCTTGTTATGATACGTTTGTTTAGACCAGTTTTCCTAATTGCTGTTGAAAGTTGTCTAAGCCGTTCAGAGGACCCACTTTTCAAGTAAATTCAAAATCGAAAATCAGTAATACATCTAACATGGTAGGTCCAGAGAAAGTGGGAAAAAGGTAGGCCCCATTCATTTTACCTGTTATCTGCCTCTGTATAACCAACAAAGAAGATAGGTTTGGTGTTTCTTTATCTCTTGGAACTCTGCAGAAATTACGCCTGGAACTCGGAAAATCTATACGGACGTTATCTGCTGACGATCTGAGGTGCAAGGCGTTCTTGAAGGATTGTGGCCTTCAAACTTACCAAGAAGAAAAGATGGGAAATTACCAGCACTTAGTGCCCGCCCTATGAAGCCAACGCTGGTGATGGTTCGTGGCACGTTAGCTGATTTTTGTACTGGTAAGCCTACTGCTGGGTAACGTCAGAGATAGGGGAGGTCTTCTCTAATAACTCTTCGTTTGAACTCCCCTGTTAGAAATAGGACTTGAGGTGCGATAAGAAAGGGGTGCTCTGCACAGGCAGAGAATGGGTACCATCGTGGTGCTGGTATGTCAGTTAGGAATTACTTTGTGTCATTGTGAAGTCTTTTGATCTTCTGGAACCCAGTGCTGTAGCCACCACCCAAGTGAAAATAAAAAAGAATACCATAACAAGCATGAAAAAGGCGGAGTTGAAGCTGAAGAGTGTGTGGTTGTTTTTTTCACCTGTGTTTTGGTCTAAAACAATATATGTGTTACTGTCTTATTTCCTATTAGAAAAAAAGGGAAAATGAAAGTAAAGATTCATAAAAACGTTTATGTTGTATGCATAATTATATAGTATAGTCTCCATAATTTGTAAAACAGCGGAAATATCTCTCTCTCTCTCTCTCTCTCTCTCTCTCTCTCTCTCTCTCTCTCTCTCTCTCTCTCTCTCTCTCTCTCTCTCTCTCTCTCTCTCTCTCTCTCTTCTCTTTCCCCCCCCCCCCAACCCCCCCTTCAAAGCTCACGTAATTCTGAAGCTATGTGTTGATAGACTTGTAAGTGTGTGAAGGTGTCTAAATAATACATGTGTGTGTAGAGAGAGAGAGAGAGAGAGAGAGAGAGAGAGAGAGAGAGAGAGAGAGAGAGAGAGAGAGAGAGAGAGAGAGAGATATCATCAATTATCTTTCATTATCTGCGTCCTTGTTACAATACTTGATTTCCTTTGTCAGGGAATCATGTAGATTAGCACCCCTTCCCCTGAATTTATTGGTTCTTTCTGGTTTTGTTTTCATTAACTGCATCTTTGCCCTTCGTCAAAATGATTACCTTTATTTCTTTTTCTTTCCAGTTGTCTATTCTGTTTGTCCCCTTACTCCTCTCATCGACTCCATTTGGACAATTCACACGCCCCCACCTGTCCTTGTCTCTCTCCACCCCATCCACACACCCTTTCCTGACCTAGAACCAGAGAACATTTTCCACATAGTTCCCGTTTGTAGTACTCGGCTGAATGAGATTCTGAAGGCAGTCGTGGGATTTTCAAGTGTCAAACTGACAGCCTCGACGACACGGAACTCAGTTCACCAAACATAATAAAAGGCGGAGCTCCCGCCTCAAGCTCACCCATTACCTGTCATTGTCGACAAAGCAAAGAACCAACGAGTGTGTGTGTGTGTGTGTGTGTGTGTGTGTGTGTACACACATAGATCAGATTGTGTGTGTATGTACACTCGCAGATCAGCACACCGTTAACCGTTTGACCCATGTTGACATTTGGACGGTGTTAACTCCTCCAACCCTTGAGGTCATTAGGAAGGGGTAGTGTGTGTGGGGGGTGGGTGGGGAGGGGGTGGGGGTGGATAGGGGGTGGGGGGGGGGGGTGATACCGAAGTCCTACCATACTCTGACTATGTCCATAAATAACACCAACAGGTACAAACTCGCGGAACGTGAAAGCGAAAGGGCCTTGGCGTCTATGGTGATGTATTGGTATCATAAGAGGATAGCGTCTGAATATAAAATGGATTACAATACACTATTTATTATGCGCAACCTTTTTTTTACAGCACTAGGCGTTCAAGACAGCACTTGATCATCTCCAAACAGGGAACACTCAATTTTTAGTACAGTTGTATTGTTTTGTGTATTTGACGGTTTAACGATTTGGTTAGGGTTAGGGATAGGGTTAGTCAGTTTAATTTAAGATTGAATGGTTAAAAGATACACGTTCTAAAGTTTTGCTGAAAACCTACATTGTCACGCGAATGGCATCACTTTCCCCAGTGAAGATGGGGAACGTCTTGCAATATTGACTTTCTGTTCGTCTTCAATCCGATTCATTTTCATTTAGTTTTAATGTTGCTGATTTTAATGGTCTCGGGCCCTCTTTTTCGCAGAAATCGAGAGCTGTTTCCATGGGATCTTAATACTTGCTGTATGGTCTTTGTCAATGAGAAACAAAGTGTACATGGAACCCATGAAATTCCTTCTAGTCGGGGGGTTAGACCGAAGTGTGCCCTTCCTCTTTGTTGTCAACAGTCTTGATACCTACGCAATGAAGAAGACCCGATCGATAAAACCTGCAGTCGAATAAAGAGCTTTTTTTCTGCATGCTGGTTCCCATACATACTTGAACTTAGTAAACTTTTTGCTTGAACGTTGAGCCCTTGGCCCCGTAATGCGACCTGACAGAAAGAAGGGCGACACTTGTTGCTGAAGGTGAACGGTAGTCGAAGGCGTTGGAGCCTTGTAGGGCTTTTGTTCAGCCGTGCTTCGTCCTGACGGTTAGGACTTCCCCACATCCAAGTTCCCCTCCATCTTTTAACAACCACCACCCTCTCTCTCTCTCTCTCTCTCTCTCTCCGTTTTTTTTATTCTATTAGTTTTCTCTTTAGTGGAGAGAGGGATGTAAAAAGAGGAAGGGGTGAGGGCAGAGGAGGTGAAAAGGTTGACAATGTCGACACAATGTGGGCTTGTTTGAGTTCATGTGTGTGTGTGTGTGTGTGTGGAGAGAGAGAGAGAGAGAGAGAGAGAGAGAGAGAGAGAGAGAGAGAGAGAGGGGGGGGGGGGGTGGGGGGGGGGGGGGGGCGGGGCGATCACAGTTTGGGATATCTGATGGGTCTACAAAAAAATGGGGCTATTATTCTTGCCAGCTGATACTTTTCTTAGATAATTAACATGTTCCTCAAAACGATAATTGATAGATATAGGTATCCTTCGTACAATGGGATAACGAAAACTGCAACAAACTGAAACAAAGTTATTTGTGTCGATGTCTGCTTTTTAATTTTGTGTGTATGTGCATTTCAGGAGGTTTGAACAAATAACGAGGTGGTTAATCGAGTTTGCACTCAGAAGTTAGACACTGATAGTGATTATGGTAACAATCTTCTTCCATGACATACCGCAAATACTGATGGCAATGCTTATTGACAACTACTATATAGTTTATTGGTTATGTTGCACTTAGGTACCCCCCCCCCCCCCCCCCCCCCCCCTCAAATTTTTGCTTGGACAATTTTCACTGAGAAGCAACATTCTGTCATTTTGGGGAAAGGGATGGGGTTAGGATCAGCCTTAGGGTTATTTTCATAAAACTGAAAGAAGCAGACTTTGAGATTGAGGGTCGTAAACATAATAATATAATAATAAAGAAAACTTATATAGCGCACATTCCAGGCTAGCTGCTCATGGCGCTTTACAAAAAATACATTTAATCAAATCACATCAATACCCATATGCCCGCACGCACACAAGCACACACACTGACGAACATAGCATATCATTTACACGCGCATGCACACATACATACAGTACATACATACATACATACGTACGTACGTTCGTACAATACATACATACACACAGACACAAACACACACACACATCCCCACACACGTGCATAAGCACATGCCAGCGCGCGCATGCACACACACACTTTCTGTCTCCCAACTTTCCCATGCCATTCCTCATCCGCACACAATTCTCACAATCCGATTTGGTGGACAGTATGTTCAGAGAATAGATGGGTTTTCAGGTTGGTTTTGAAAACTGACAGGGAGTTGGAATGTCTGAGAGACAGAGGGAGTTTGTTCCAAGTAGCTGGGGCCTGAAAAGAAAAGGATCTCTCGCCATAAGTTTTCGTTTTAATTGAGGGAGGCTGTAGAATACGAGAATCAGAAGAAGAACGAAGCTGACGAGATGGAATGTAAGTATGAAGTAGATCAGACATGTAAGTAGGAGCAGAGCCAGACATGACAGCAAAGGTAAGAGCAGAAAGCTTGTAGTTGATCCTGCTGGAGATTGGCCACCAGTGCAGAGAGTGCAGAAGGGGAGAAACATGTTCAAACTTGGAGGACTTAGGATTAGTCGTGCAGCATTATGTTGAGAAGGTAAAGGCAGCATTGCAATAATCTATTCCGAGAGGACAAATGACATTTTTGTGGCATCCGAACAAACTACTTACGAAGCTCAAGATAGGCAATCTGCAGATATTTGACACATGCTGCTGAAGGGAGAGACTTTGATCCAAAGTGACACCAAGACTGCGGACAGAAGAGGAGAAGGAGATAGTGGTGTTGTTGATTGTGACAGAGCCTGGAAGGGTAGAAAGATTGAGCATTTTCTTTGGGCATGCTAACATAATTTCAGTTTTTTCCTCATTAAGTTGCAGCTTGTTGTGGGTCATCCAGATTTTAAGGTCCACCCCCGCGATACCCCCCCGACCAGCCCGACTGATATACTTCTGTATCGTCCGCAAAACTCTCATGAATTTGACTGATAACATCGGACACAGGAGCAGCATTGGGTCCCAGAACAGAACCCTGTTACACTCAGAGTAACTAACACAAACTGTCTGCTTACGATTAGCCAAGTAGCTCAAACCAGGAAAGAGCAAGATGAATCCAAAAGAATTTTGGGGCAAAAGGGATGATCAATAGTGTCGAAAGCGGCACTGAGGTTAAGAGAGAAACTCATCAAAACCTAAAAGAAGGTCGTTAACAATTTTAAGAAGGGCTGTCTCTGTGTTATGGCATTTCCGATAAGCGGATTGGTGGGGGTTCAGAAGGTGATTTTGTTCTAGGTGTGCAAGTAGTTGACAAAGTACAGACTAGCTTGATTGTCATTGAGGGTCGTAAACAGAAGGGAAGGAGCCAGTGAGAGAATCGGAGTGACTAAGCAGTATCATACATTCACAAAACAGATGATGCTCTAGCGCCTAAACCCAAACTTTTCCAGGCTCCCTCTGCAAAACTGGGCCACAGTACATTCTGTCCTCATCAGTAGAATCAAGTTTTTCACGGATGGAACTTATTTTCGTTTGGAAAAAGTCAGAAAATCTCACTTTAAAAACAGAAGGGAGTGGGGAATGACTACTTTACCCAAAATGCTGCTCACTGAACAACTCTTAACTCCTTGGTTGAGTAAAAGGCAGTTTTGGCACAATCCGATGTAGGTCACGTGGTTCCCAGCCTGGAACCCTGCCGATCCGTCTCACGCCACTGCTCCTCAGCTCTCCTCTCTCCCTCTTGTCCTGGCAGGAGAGGGGTGACTAAAGTACAAGAATGTCTCCCTCCCTGTCTCTCTCTCTCTCCCCCCCCTCCATCTCTCTCTCTTTCCTCTCTCTCCCTCTCTCTCTCCTCTCCCCTCTCTCTCTCCCTCTCCCTCCCTCCCTCCCTCCCCCTCTCTCCCTCTCTCTCTCTCTCTCTCTCTCTCTCTCTCTCTCTCTCTCTCTCTCTCTCTCGTCCTCTCCTCTCTCTCTCTCTCTCTCCCGTCTGCGAAATTAATAGATATCTTATTTGAGCGGCGACCAACGATTGACCTTTTCTGTAAATTTGCTGCGCAAACGAGGATTGGGGTCACAAGTTAACCTGTTGACCCCGCTTGGGGGGGGGGGGGGAGACATACTTTACTTGTTTGTTTGGTTTTTGTAATGGGAATATATGTTACTTTGTGCGCCAAGTGTGATATTTGTTACCCCAAAATTCCCATTATTTGTCAAAGGAGAAAAACAATCACATTGGTTTTATTTAGCCTATCTTTAATGTATGAGAAAATACTTTTGTGTGACTTGCAGTATTTGCTAACAACAGCAAAAATCATCATGTGCTGACAGTGTAGAAAATACAAACACTGGACAAGTTTTGCTAAAAATTTTTTATACCGTCTTAATAGACAAACAAGCACAGTTTAGTGACCTGTAATCTTTGCTCATATCACATTTTCCTGTATTGATGGTGTCGAAAACAGTTATGTGGGTTGTAGGTCTACTCTCTGCTAAAACAAGCAAAGACAGCTTTTCTTTGTGAGTTTTACTGTTCTGTTCAGCGGCCCATTTCCTGCACATTTAGACCAAGAAAGCTGAACATATTTCAGTTGTGTTAGTACGAGTGTTAGAGGAACAAAGACGCAAAGAAAAGAAGAAAGAACAAAAGGGGAAAATGAGTTGAGAGGCAAACAGTACATACCCCCCCCCCCCCCCCCCCAACCCCGAAAACCCCCAACAAACAACAACAGAAAGGCAGATAGATCAGAAAGACAAACAAGGGCGTCGCCGAGCGGCAGACATGTCCGTCACCAGCAATGCCACGTGACGTGAAGGTCACGACGGTCACACAAAATTTGAAGCGATTCTGCCAACCCGTTCGGAAGATATCCTTGGGACAGACAGAAAAACAAACAAACAAACAAACAAACAAAACAAAGCAAAATACAAACCAGCCCATCGCATAGTCCGATCACCTATGGTGACGGACAATAAACAGACAGACTGGTGTGAGACCGACAAAATAGAGAGCTTGTCAAGGCCAGTTGGGGCGATCTGTTAAAACCTCATTGACCCATGGTTCACCCTTATGTGGGGGTTTACCACAATTCTGTTCACCTTTTGGTTGCTGCTGTTATTGTCTGCCGCTACGTTGTGGGATGATGATGACTCACCTTACTTTTGGTGACTGATGGTGGCGGGA